>CM035126.1:91917177-92317850 GCA_020205555.1 Panax stipuleanatus | reverse complement strand
GTGTGTGTGTGTGTGTGTGTGTGTGTGTGTGTGTGTGTGTGTGTGTGTGTGTGGAGGAAATGATGGGGAGAGAGAGAAAGGAAGAGGGAGAGTTAGTGGGAAATGGTGGGGGAAAAAGAAAGAAATTGAAATTTCATCTGTATGTAAATTTGGGTCATTTTTTGTTCGGAATTTGGAAAAACTTTCTTCTACAAAGTTGTAGAGAATTAAATTTCATATGGAATGGACATAAGATTCATATTTTTCTAATAAATGGGCTAGTTATTATGAATTATTGAAGTTCTGAATTGATTTTTGATTAAAATATGTTATGGGTCCCACTGTCCTTTTCTTGGTGTGTTTTTGCTGAGAATGGATTTTTCAAATTTGGTGGGCAATTATGCTGAGGGTTTTTCAAAGAGAGCATCTGTTGGTTAAGTTAGTCAGCTTTGGTGTGCTAAGCATTTTCTTATAAATAGGGTGTTTAGGTTAGAATTGAAAATCACACCAGAATCAGGAGTTTTTTTCTCTATAATATTGAGCGTATTTTTGTGAGTATTTAGATACTTTGAGTGTTGATCAACAATGCAAGTTTTCTTCAACATTATATCCGTTATTCCATTCAGAAGTACTATTCTTTTGAGGTAAGGGATGTTATTTTTTTCGTAAATGATGTTATTTCTTTCAATATCATTACACCAAAATATTGGTATGAATTTTATTATGAAATTTTTACCTTTTCATGTCGAGGTTACTATTCACGTATACGGCACTATTCACGTATACGACACTATTCACGAATATGGTACTATTCATGAGTACTATTCATGAAGTATGATTTTTCCTTATAAAATTTCTACCTTTTTCATGTCGGTGTTACTATTCACCTATACGGCACTGTTCACGTATACGACACTATTCACGAATACGTTACTATTCACAAAAAAATTAAATTTTCTTTTCTTTGTCCAAGTTGTCTGTTATGGTTCCTATTTTTGATTAGATCCAAGTTTTGAACTTCGCTCTTGAATTTTGCTCCACAATTGATTATTATAGAGTATTTTCGAACTTGGATAAACTTATTTACGAATCCCTAATCTTTATCCTTTATCTCACTGGATTCGTTATTTATATTATTTTTCATCATCCTCAGTCCTAAATGATGATATAACTGAATATCTTTGGCCTGTAGTGCAAAGATGAATTATTACTTGATGAATATCTTTGGCCTGTAGTGCAAAGATGAATGATTACTTGATGAATATCTTTGGCCTGTAGTGCAAAGATGAATGATTACCTGATGAATATTTTTGGTCCGTAGTTCAAAGATGGATAGGTGTTGAGATGAACATGACCACTGGTGATACAAATGAATATCTTTGGCCCTTAGTGCAAAGATGAATATTTGATTTGAGATATATATTGATTGATGTTACAAGGATAAAATATTGATGATGGACTTTTAAATCATAGAAGATAGTAGACATCATTTTCTACTTATCTCTTCTGATGAATTGTTATTTCCGCTGCAGTTGTTGATCTAAAACCTGTTGTCCATAATATTTTATCTGATTTATTGAAGACTAACGATAAATTATTCTTTATTATCTTAGTCATAATATTCTTTATTGAGCTAGTTGAGCTCACCCTTTTCTTCTATTGTTCTCTTCAGGAAAAAGAATGTTGCAGGAACTAGTCGGGGAACAGAGTGATGGGAAGAGTTAGAGCAGTAGTAGTCCTCACTATTTTTATAAAATAGTGTGATATTAATTATAATAAAAGAGGACTGAATTTGAGCGTTCATATTTCATATTGTATACGATATGTACTGAAACTCACAGCTTGTATGGTCAGTATTTCTCACGATCGTTTGTTATAAAAGTTTATATTTGGATTCTGTACCATGTATTTGGCGACCCAGAATGGGTTGGGTGGATTGGACCTATTTTGAGGAGTCACATCAGTAGTATTTTAGTTATATAGCATTTTGGTACAATGTATGTTTTGGTCATTAGCTTGTCAACATGTCTCCAAGCTAAGTGTTGGCCATGAGCTGTGTTTTTAGTTTTTGGTATGTAATATTGTGATATGCTTAAGTTCTAGCTGATGATGACTGGATTGATGTGCTGATTAATGTCTAATTTTTTTTCCAGAGATACAGGTCCAGCACTACAGCGCTATAGTTTGCTCTTGAAATGGCGTTGCAATGCCTGCCTTAAAGCACTGATTTTCTAGTCAACATTACAACGCTCCATCAATCCCATCAACTGGCGCCGCAGCGCCAAGAGCTTTCCAAATCTCTATATACCAAGCGCTGCAGCACCACTCTTCTAACAAAAGTGAGCGCCTGAGCACCAGTACCTCTCAAACTCCCTGCATGAGCAGCGCTGCAGTGCCCAGTAAAGAAGAAAAATTGGCGCCTCAGCGCCAGTAGCGAAAATTAGTTTTAAAAATAGCCTCAGACTCGGCAGTTAGGCCATTTACCCGCTATCTCGACAACAACCAGCAGCAACAAAACATCTTCAGCCTAAGATTCCAAGCCATTAACCCTAGCCTCTCCTAATCAGATACTCCCATCCAAACATTTTTAAATTCAAGGATTGCTACTGGAAAGTTGTCCAACCTAGGGGTCTTCAATAAAGGTAATTTGTGATTTTCTGTCTTCTTAAGGGACTATGCTTAATTGAGTGTGGTCTTTCTTCTGATTTCTGTTGGGCTGCTATCGTGACACCCCCAAATTCGGGTACCTTCAAACCCTGGATATGGTGCTCCACGGTACTACTATCTACTCATATATTCAATTGAATACTTCAACAACCTATAAAAGTTTACTTAAACATTTCATTAAAATACTTTCTTCCCAAGTTCTTCATAACCTTTACATTCATTCGGTGTCATAATATCATTCATTACAACAAAAATTCTAAGTTATTACAAGGATAACTAAGTATCCATCCTGGACTTGCCCTTGTCCTTATCGGATCCTTCGGTCCGATAGCTCTTAGCTAAAACATATTATTTTAAGCAAGGATGAGTATAACTAGCTCAACAAGTTTAATATTTTATTTTGCAACAACAAAATCAAGAATCATATGACTTCACCTTTAATAACTATACAATAGTTATGAAGTAATAGGAATAATCAAGATAATGTTTTGAATTCCTTTAAAATCATTCTCAAGGACATATAGTCACTTAAGAATCTGAGCATGGTCAAAGACCATGAACATTCTTTTCCATATTCATTCATAAAAGGATAACCCGGTACAAGATCGTAAGCCCGATATACCTTACGATCATGTCCAGGTGATCAGCCTGTAGTACTCTATGTAGATCAACACTCCATCCATAAACGTTTTCACGTTTAAGCTTTTTGGCAACTTCAAGTGCCTGTCGAATTAACGACATTTAAAACCTTTGTGTATTCATACTCAGGTTTACATCAGAATTCATACCAAAGAAATTGGCATATGATAGCACATCAAGAATACTTTGAAAGATTTATGGAAATCAATCAAAATACTTTACATATACGTCTAGCCGAAACAAATGGCATCGACTATGCAACAACAATTCATACATAGACAACCATGCATATTAACAACTTGTCCGACTTTATGTACAGAAAAAAGTTCAAAAAGCTTGCATAATATAACGTTAATACAAGGGTTAGAGAAACTTGCTTTCACGTCTTTAAACCTTTTAAGTAAACTTTACTTGGTCTTTACAACTTCTGCAAGATATAAACACATAGCGTACCAATTAGGTTATTATAATCGATATACATTATGTAACTATCTTCTCCTTCTCGTATAACTTAGCCAAATTGTTAAGATAATAACCTTCGTTCAAGTTATTTAACATTCCTCACGGCTTATTACATTCATGTGTTATAAACCGAACCCTAATCAATCATCACTAAGCATGATGACAGACGAGACCCTAACTGATTCCTTAACTCGATCTTGATCCACAATTTACTTTTCCTAATCTCAAGTTTTAACTTCAATTACATTTAATCAATGTTTAATTCTTACAACCCCTCTATTAAACATGTTGTTTAAAGGGTTTCTAGTCTTGTATACTCATCATTTACTAACCTTTTAATCACCATGAAAAAGGTTGAGTAAATAACTAACAATGTCAGAAGTTTTCCCATGCTGGTGCTGCGGCGCCAGCTTTGCTTTGTCAAGCGGCGCTGCGGTGCCCACCATGCAAGGAACTTTCCCCGAACTAGCGCTGCGATTCTGACTTGCACTATATGGGTGGCGCAGCAGCGCCGACTCTGTTCTTCAGAAAAAAAATCCCTTGGTGAGATTCCCGAGATCGTAACATGATCGTTACAACACAAAATTGTCTTGTTCCTAAGCCAGTAGTTCACAAATTCTATGTTCTACAATGTCATTATGTCGGAATTCATTTCTGAATCCGTCGGCGATAATTTAGCTGATTAGTCCATTTTTACATTTTCGTTAAATGTTCGTGAACATTCGACGCTCAATTCTTCATTTTAAGTTTGAATTGGTTCGTTCTTACTCTCGCAAGTCTTATTTACCTAATTACATATGTTGTAATCGAAAACCATCGTTTCCGAATCACACGTCGACTTTTAACTTCTATTCTGGGAAATTTACGGTTTGACGATTAACGTCTAATCGCATAACTTTCGCTAAATCTTCGTTCTTTGATATTTTTACTTCAAACTAATTGGAATCAATCCATTAGTTTATTATTAATGATCCTAACCATTGTCAACATCTATGTTTAATAGTTTTATATGCTTATCATTCTAATTCTCATGTTTTTGATGAGTTCTTTGTTAAGTCTTGAATTCATTATTATGATTTTATTTCTTCAAGGCTTATTAGTGATTTAAGTCCACTATAAGTCCATCCTTATTCTCTATCAAATTTGATATTGAAGGAAGTTAAAACTGAGGTTTACATAGGTATACCTTCTTGTGTTCTTGGTGGTTCTTGAGTTTGTTCTTGATTGCTCAAGAGGTTAGTACTTCTTCTTCTTGTTTGCTTGATTGTTATCAATGGCACAAGTTAGCTTCTCCTTCTCTTGCTCTCTCTTATGCTCTTAATTTGATCAACCAACAAATGATCAAAGGAGCTTACTATTTATAGGCTTGGCAAGACTTAGGGCAGTTTGGTCATTAGGACCAAACCTCCTTAGTCACATGCTTTGGCCATGTGAAGCCATGTGCTAGCATGTGCTAGCACATGCACCCCACTTGCATCCCTTATCACCTCATGTGCCCATGGGTTGCCCCATGGGTTTAACCCACCCATTGACCCATCGGTTCGATCTACGGGTTTAGTTATTTAAATTTAATTCAAATTGGACGTATTTACTTCGTATAAAATTTATATTATATGTCGTATTAATTCTCATATCTTCTTCGTATTACAGTTGTATAATGTAACGAATGAGATTTTACATATTAATTTTAAATATTTATTGAATTGAATAAATATTTAATTTGATTTTTTTATTAAGCTAAATAAATAAATTATGTGATTATTGTGGAGTAATTTAATTAAGTGTAATATATTAATTAAATAAATATTTAATAATTTATTTAGTTGATGTGTAATGATTTTATGGTATGGTTCTAATTTAATTGAGATAATTAAATTAGATGAAATCTATGTGATAATTGTTAAATGAAATTATAATTAGCAAGTAATTATAATTGTTATGAGACAATTTGTATGTGATTAATTGATGTTAGCTTTTAATTAATTAAATTAGAATGTTAAAGATTTAATTAATTAAAGTATAACATTTAAACTATGTGTTAAAGGATTTATTAAAATAAAGAAAAGAGTTTTTAATTAGTTTTACCAAACAAGGCCCTTACTTTTGTTTTAATCATGTTTTACCAAACAAGGCCTTAACTATTAAATAATTTGTTTTTAAATTAAAGGGATTTTTCCAAACAAATTATGGCTTTTGGTTTTCAAAAATTTTGTAATTGCAGTATTAAGTAGAGGTATAATTATTTAGCAGTTATGTATTATATAATTATATTTTATAATATATACATATATCAGTTATGTATATTTTACATTACGTTAGTTAAAGTTATAGAGTTAGTCAGTATTAGAAGAAAAGAAGAAAATACAGAGAGAAAAGAGAAAGTTAGAGAGAATACAGAGAAAAGAAGAGAGAAGAAGAAGAGGGAAGGGAAAGTTTGAGGAATCAAAGCAATCAACATTCATCTTCTTCCTCACTAAGCATAAGGGTATAATCTCAATTCCCAAATTTTTTCAATTATGTTTTCTGTATGTTCTTCATGAAATTTAGTTCTCTGTTAAGTGAATTCTTATGAAAATAGTATAACAATAATTTATATATATATATATATATATATATATATTATGTTTATAGCATGCTTGTATATGAATCTCATGCTTAATTAAGTTGTTAATTCATACATATAAGATGAACATGAGAGATTCATGTTCATCAAGAATCACAGTAAAGTATTTTAAAAATATGTATAGTTTTCTTTTAAAATCAAAAGTTTATGTTTGATTGTTCATTTTTGTTTAAATTAATTGTAAATGATGATAGCATGTTTAAAATTTAGTTACTATGCTTGAAATTGTGTGAATTGGTTTAAAAATAAAAGTTCAGTGTTCAATTTCATCAAGAACACTTAACAATGGCTTTTCTTTAAAAATCATGAAACTGAGTTTTTGATTATGTGTTTTAATGATTCAATGTGTTAAAACATGTTAGAAACTTTAATATTATGTTTCTGTAAAGTTTTATGTGTAATTGGTTGGCTAAATTCGAAACTCGATGTGGAGAAATAAGCTAAATTGGTTTTTTCTTTGCACAGTTCGCGAACCTGTCTTTCGATGCTGCAGCCCCCCCCCACCCCGCGTGGGCCTATCAATGTTAAAAACCCTGCCCCGGCGGGGGGGTTGGGGTGGCAGAAAAGAAATTTTTTAAATCTTGTGTACTTTTGTTTAGATCATGAAAATTAACCTAATGTGATTATGTGATAACATGTTAGACATACATTAAAATGCTAAACGATTATTAATAGATTATATTAATAAAATATATAATAAATAATTATAATTTGAATAATTATGCTTAGAGTAAAGGTTTAATTTAAATTATAATTTTGTTAAATTATAATGAATCTTATTTGATTAATTTTAATCAAGTAAATGTTAATTTAAATTATAATATGCTTAATAATAATTTAATAAATGCATGTTGATTAATTATAAATTATAATTTAAATAATATATGGTGTAATTATAATTTGAATAATTATAATTGAAGTGAATGTTTAAATTGAATTATAATTTGTTTAATTATAACTTAATTAATATGAAGTACATAATTATTATTTGATTAATTATGTGAATGTGTAATTATGTGGTGTGATTAATTACGTGATAATTAATTATTAACTTGATAATTATATAAGTATGAGTTAACCTAGATGGGTTAACTAATTATGTGAATTAGTTACGTGTTAACTAATTTAGATTATTATGGTTAAATATATATGTGTAGGAAGTGTTAAAGAATGTGAGTTGTAACTGTAGCTTGCGCTTGAGGCAAGTTTTCTAAACTCAAACTTGTTATTGTTATACAAGTATTTTAAATTCAAATATTTATTGAATTTGAGATTGTCCTTTTATTTCTACAATCGACAAATACTTATTTAAAGTTCATGATTTAATTAAAGTGACCTTGACTCAATTGTTCAAGTAAGGTCTATCTTATCTTTTGTATGCTTTAAGTTTAAATTCTAAAGCATAAGTTATTTCATAATTCGTTATTATTGAATTATTCTTGATTATTGTGAGTCGATCCAACTACTCCTTAGTTGATGATAGTTGAAACTCTAAATTTCCTTTTAGCTATCCAAACCAAACTTTTTTTGGTGCGGACTTGAATCAAATACTCAGATGAACAACCCTATTTATTAGGGGAGGTTACTATGCGAAAGCGTTAAATGTTTGTGCACAATACATGGTACGAAGGGTTGATCCCCCTAAGTACGAGTTGAGAGTCCATAGTCTATATGACTATGAAAGGTTTTAAATAGAAATGTTTATAACCTAGGACAAAGTTCAAGGTCTTACGACCCTCAGATGTTTTAAGATTCGAAATTCCAAATATTGATGAAAGAATTATTATTCAATTCTTTATTGTTGATGAAAGTAAAGTTATTCAAATCTTTTGAAATTATTCAGTTATTTCATATTATTGTTGTATTCCAAGTGAGCTTTTGTTTGCTCACTCTTTCATATTTAATAATCCCTTGCGGTTAAAGCTGAGAACGTTGACGTACCGTCAACAAGTAAAGGGAAAGGCAAGATGAACAAGTGAAAACTTGTTATCTTTTGATTTTAATTGTAATAAGACTTTATGTTATGTTTTTATTTCCGCATTTTTATTTAAGTTAAGGTTAGATTAAACCCTGGAATATTTTGGACAAAGTTGTAATCCTTTTTACAAGGAAGATTTTTATTTAATTATAAGGTTGTAATTTATTTTGCATTCCTTATTATTGGGTAGATGTATGTTTTATTTAGAATGTGAACACCAAATCGTGTGAAAATGAAGTACCCGAATTTGGGGGTGTCACATATAATACCTCGTATTATACTCATATTCATTCCGTATAATAATCATTTATTACTATACTTACATAATTATTAAGTTTCATTTTCCTTAACGATTACGATTTTTAAATCTGCAAGCAAAAACTTTGCGAGCCATAACTGAAATATTATTACATATTCCATCCCGCCTTGAAATCCTATCATTACACGTTTCTTGGAATTTCAATAATAATTCCCAAGCAGAAACAGA
This sequence comes from Panax stipuleanatus, assembly GCA_020205555.1. Lineage (NCBI taxonomy): Eukaryota > Viridiplantae > Streptophyta > Magnoliopsida > Apiales > Araliaceae > Panax > Panax stipuleanatus. Next base: position 92,309,015 of record CM035126.1, on the reverse strand, counting down.
TGAATTGTGATTTCCTCCTGAGAAAAATTTTCCCAGCTAATATAACTTTTAACAGTATATTACCATAAAATCTTTCGACGGAATGTCATTCCGACATTTTAAACTCCTAAAAAGGCTTAGGGTCTCAAACCCTAACATTTAGGGTCAAACCCTAACCCTTAGGATTTAATATATAAATAGTGCTTATTTCGTCTTTTTCTCAAAAATATTTTACTTTCTTCTTATCAATTATTTCTAGCACGTATCCAGAATCCTTACCATATTCACATCTTCTACGTCATATAACGACCTAGAAACAACTCACTCACTTTAATAAACATTAAATATGATTTATTCAAATAACCAAATAAAATTCATTTACATAAACGTCTGAATTTCTCGGGCGTTACATTCTCCCCCCTATAAGAATTCTGTCCCCATAATTACAATACAAGTTAGTCAAATAAATGGGGATGGGTCTTCCTCATCTTATCTTCGAGTTCCCACGTTGCTTCTTTGGCATTGTGGTTCCTCCATATCACCTTCACCAAATGTATTGCTTTACTTCGCAAGACTTGTTCTTTCTTATCAATTACTTGAATAGGTTCTTCTTCATATGTCAAGTCTTTCTCGACCTGAATAGGTTAATACTCGATTACGTGCTTGTAATCGGGGTTATAGGGACGCAACACCGGTACGTGAAACACGTTGTGGATATGCCCCAACTCTGGAGGTAATGCTAACGCATATGCTACCTCTCCTACCCTTCTCAAAATCTGGAAAGGTCCTATAAACCTAGGAGTTAACTTTCCCTTCTTCACGAAGTGTATCTTCCCTTTCCAAGGCTACACCTTTAGGAACGCATACGAACCGACTTCGAACTCTCTATTCTTTCGATGTGGATCGGCATACTTTTTCTATCTGTCTTGAGCTGCCACCAGTCGAGTTCCTATCAACGTAACCACTTCCACTGTTTGTCGTACCATTTTAGGTCCCAACATTTGACATTCTCCCACTTCATCCCAGCACAAAGGGGTTCTGCACTTTCGTTTATACAGCGCTTTGTAAGGCGGCATGCCTATACTGCGTGATAACTTTTGTTGTAGGCGAACTCTACCAATGGTAGATAATCGTCCCAACTACCCTTGAAATCATTAACGCAAGACCTTAACATGTCTTCCAACGTTTGAATTGTCCTCTCACTTTGTCCATCCATCTGTGGATGATACGCCGTGCTCAACCTCAGTTGTGTTCCCATCTGCTCTTGCAAACTCTTCCAAAAATTTGATGTGAATCGCGGATCGCGATATGACACAATCGAAACTAGCACTCCATGTCTTGAGACAGTCTCTTTGACATAAAGCTTAGCTAGCTGATCCAAGTTATACTTGACTCTTATCGGTAAGAAATGAGCCGAATTCGTCAAACGATCCACTATTACCCAAATAGTGTCGTATCCTTTCTGCGTTCTCGGAAGTCCTACCGCAAAGTCTATCGTGATATGCTCCCACTTCCATTCCGATATCTCCATTGATTGTAGCAAACAATTGGGTTGTTGATGTTCGACCTTAACTTGTTGACAAGTTAGACACCTATTGACATACTCTGCTATCTCTCTCTTCATGTTGGCCCACCAAAAATTTTGTCGAAGGTCTTAATACATCTTGGTACTACCAGGATGAATTGAGTACCTCGGGTGATGAGCTTCATCCATTATCTCCTCTTTTAATTCCAGCTCACACTGAACCCAAATTCATCCTTCAAATCTTAATAACCCCTCATTATCAAGACTACACTTATCCTCCATATATCGGCAATCTTCTTCCTAATCTGTTCGCACTCCTCATTTTTGAGTTGGACTTCCTTCACCTTTTCCACAATTAAAGGTTGAAACTCCATTGCAAACAGCTTCTCCCCCTCTTCAGTTGGACCCCTTACTTCTATTTCCATCCTTGCCATCTCTATTATCAACTAATTATGAATTGTTAACATCAACAGCTTCTCCCGACCCTTCCTACTCAAAACGTCGGCCACTACGTTTGCCTTCCCTGGGTGATACAGGATTTCACAGTTATAATCATTTATTAACTCCAACCATCTATAATGTCGCATGTTCAACTCCTTCTGTGTGAAGATATACTTCAGACTCATATGATCTGTATATATCTCACATTTCTCCCCGTTAAGGTAATGCCTCCATAGTTTTAAGGCCAAAACCACTGAGGCGAGTTCAAGGTCATGAGTACGATAAACTTTTTCATACTCTTTCAACTGACTAGATGCATACACAATGACCTTGTCATGCTGTATGAGCACACAACCCAATCCTTTATGCAACGTATTACTATAAACTACGAAATTCCCCGTCTCTTCCAGTAAAGACATTACCGGTGCTTGACTTAACCTCTTCTTCAGCTCTTGAAAGCTGTCTTCACATTTCTTTGTTCATACATACTTCATGGTCTTTCGTGTTAAATTTGTCAATGGTGTAGCTATCTTAGAGAAGTCCTGAATGAACCTCCGATAGTAACCCGCTAACCCTAGGAAACTCCACACCTCAATCGGCGTTTTCGATTGTTCCCAGTTAATAACTGATTCCACCTACGCTGGATCAATCAAAATCCCTTCCTTATCGATGACGTGCCCCAAAAACTGCATTCTCCCTAACCAAAATTCACACTTTGTGAATTTAGCATACAACTTCTCCTTACGTAGTGCTTCCAGCATTAATCTTAAATATTCAGCGTGATCTTCTTTTGTCTTTGAATAGACTGGAATATCATCAATGAACACCACAACGAACTTGTCCAAATACTATTTGAATACTATGTTCATCATGTCCATGAATGCGGCTGGTGCATTCGTCAACCCAAATAACATTACTAAGAACTCGTAATGGCCGTAACGAGTCCTAATTGTTGTCTTAGGCACATCCTCCTCTCTAATCTTTAACTGGTGATACCCCGTCCGTAAATCTATCTTCAAAAAATATTTTTCCCCTTTCAACTGATCAAAAAGATCATCGATCCTGGGCAATGGGTACTTATTCTTGATCGTTAGTTTGTTCAACTCTCGGTAGTTGATACAAAATCTCAATGATCCATCTTTCTTCTTTACAAACAGTACCGGTGCTCCCCATGGAGAAACACTCGGTTGGATGTACATCTTGTCCAACAGTTCTTGCAACTGAATCATCAACTCCTTCAATTCCACTGGCGCCATACGATACAGTGCCTTTAAAATTGATGTTGTTCTTAGCGCAAGGTTTATAACGAACTCGGTCTCCCTATCAGGTGGAAGACCTGGTAAGTCACTTAGAAATACATCCGCATACTCATTGACTATAGGTATCTGTTCCAATGTTGCTCCCACTCACTGGGTATCAACAACACGGCATAGGTAACCTTCACAACCTTTCCTCAATAACTTCCTGGCTTACGTCATGGTTAGACAACAAGAGCGTCTCGGTGATTTACTACCACAGAACACTACCTTGGGTTTCCTAGAAATCCGAAGGTTTACACTTTTCTTTTGGCAATCGATAATCGCCCCATGGTTAACAAACCAATCCATCTTGAGAATTACATCGAATTCCCCTAATTTTATTGGTATAAGATCTACCGATAACTTGTTACCCCTTATCTCTACACAATAATTCCTATGAATACAGTAAATAGGAATTATTTATTCATTTTCTACTTTAACTTTAGAAGGTATTACAAGTTTTTCAGGGAGTAACCCTAATCTCTTAACAAATTCACATGCTATACACAAACAAGTAGCTCCCGAATTAAACAGCACATAAGCATTTTCATTGTTGACCGGGATAATACCTGCTATGACATCATTCGATGTCACTGCATCCTGGACTGTCATGTTAAAAGTATGGGCCATCGACTTACCCTGTTGTACAAGTCCACTAATTGCTAGCTTAACACCGCTAGATCCGTTTCCACTGTCCGATCCCTGCTTCGGACAGTTCTTTGCAAAGTGGTCCGGAGATCCACATGCAAAGCACCCTCAATTTTTTTTCAGGCTGGGACAGTTAGGCGAAATATGCCCATCCTATTCGCAATTGTAACACACCGCCTTGCCCTTGAGGCAGACTCCACGATGAGCCTTCCCATATGTCTTGCATGACTCGATCCTTCTCGTAGGATCCCCCTGCCTTGTCATTGTATTACCTCTATTAAACGCCTTTCTCTTTGGCACACTAAACCCCCCACTTGCTCCCTCTTGTTTGACGCCTCCGTCAAACTTATTCTTATTCTTCTTTTCCTTTTGGCATAGGCTCAAGGCCTCGCTACCACCTTCGGCTATTATAGCCTTTTCCAATAACGCTCCAAAGATTTCACTTTAGAAAATGGAAACTCGGTTATAGAGCCAAGGTTTCAAACTCTACTCAAACCTCTTCGCCTTTCTAGCTTTGGTGTCCACTTGGTGTGGCTCAAATATTGCTAGTTTATTGAACCTAGCAGCATACTAGGGAACAGTCATATCCCCCTGTTTCAACTTCAGAAACTGGACCACCATCTTACTTTGCATGCTGGTGGGAAAATAGTTCCCTAAGAAAGTCTTCTTAAACTGGTCCCACGTAGCATTCACTAACTCGACCCTACTTTGGTTCGCCTCCAACCAGAAGTTAGCCTCTCCTTTCATCATATAAGTGGCAAAAGGAATCTTTTGCTCTTCTTTGACATTTGTTATCACAAATGCCTTCTCGATTTCCTTCACCCAAGCTTGGGCAGTGATAGGATCCGTAGTTCCTTTGAACTCTGGAGGGCCTATGCTTTTAAAGTCCTTAAAGGTAGTACCAACTACTACCCCAAGATTCAATCTCACACCCCCTCTATCCTCTTTAAAGGCTACAGTCATAAGGGTCACAAACTCCTGCATCAGGGTATTCAGAACCCCTTCTTCTTCCACATTAAGTGACTCTGCTTGTCGAGTTCTTTGTTGTTGTTTCGGCGACATTTTCCTATTAACGTACATAAAGTTCCGTTATTATTTACTTCTTTGTGTTGGTTATTATTTGCAAGTAATAATAACACAACCACATTGCCAAGCATTTCAATGAACTTCTTATTTTAAAATATTTCTTCTTGTAGTATTAAAACTACAATTGTTCTTCATTACATGGCCTTAACCATTTACAATACTATCCCGAAATTGTAACGATTGAGATTTTATATATTAAATTTTAATATTTATTGAGTGAATAAATATTTTATGTGATTTATTTATTGAGTTAAATAAATAAATTATGTGATTTTGTGAAATGATTTAATTAAGAGTTATATATTAATTAAATAAATATTTAATATTTAATTTAATTGATGTATATTGATTTTATAGTATAATTCTAATTTAATTGAGATAATTAAATTAGATGAATTATGTGATGAGTGTTACATGAATTATAATTAGTAAGTAATTATAATTATGTGACAATTTTTATGTGATTAATTAATGTTAGATTTTAATTAATTAAATAAGAATGTTAAAGATTTAATTAAATAAAGTGTAACATTAAAGTATGTGTTAAAAGGATTTATTAAAATAAATAAAAGAGTTTTTAAATTGTTTTAACCAAACAAGGCCCTTACTTTTGTTTTAAAAAGGTTTTGCCAAACAGGGCCCACGCACTAGCTTTAAATTCATTTTACCCAAACAAGGCATTAGCTAATAAAATCTGTTTTTAAATAACTTTGTTTTGCCAAACAAGTTATACTGGCTTTTGAAATTCTATAACTGATAATTTATGTGGGAAGTAATTGCCCTTAATACATATTATTCTATATTTTGCCAATTAAATTATATGTATTATATTTTATATGTTTACGTTAGTTTTAGTTTAAAGCCTAAACTAAAAGAAGAAAAGAGAAATACAGAATATCAGTGTTTGAGAAGAGAAGAAGAATTATAGAGAAAAATATAGAGAGAAAAGGGAAAAAGAGAGACTAAGAAGAGATGAAAAGCTTGAAAAGGCTAAGAGGAATCCACTCTCATCTTCATACTCTTCTTCAATCTCCAAACAAAGGGTATAATCACTATCTTATAAATTTAAGAACTTTATTTAATTATTTTCTTTAATTTGAGTTCTCTATGAAAATTTCTTCTCATGGAATTGATGATGTTAATGTAGAAATGTAGAAATTATGTTTACAAACTGTTTATAATTGAATTATATGCCATAGACAAGTTTTCAGAAATCAAATTGCAGTAGAAACAAGTTTTTATGAAGAAACCATGTTCATAGTAATTTACTATGGACTAATTTTGAAAAGAGCCTTTTTAAACTATCAAATTGGTTTTTGATTACTAATTATTATTTAATTTGATCATGGGTTATGTTAATATGTTAAGAATTAGAGTTAGTACAATTTGAATTACATGAATTGATTGAAAAACGAATTCGTAATAGCAATTTTTGTCAAGAATGCTTGATATTGTAGTTTTCTTTAAAAATCATGAAAACTTGGTTTTGATTATGTGTTGTAAAGATTTTATATGTTATAATTATGTTAAAGAGTCCAAAATTTTGTTGTTATCAAGTTTCATGTTCATTATGTTAAGAAAAATTGGACTTTGGTGTGGAGAAATAAGCCAAATTGGCTTATTTCTCTGCCGTTCGAGAGCTGGGGGGTTCCCACAGCAGTGGGCCCCGCCCCAGCTGGGCTTTAACCCATGGAGGACCCGCCCCAGCGGGGGACCATGCTGTTCAGAAAATTTTGTTTTTGCTTTGTTGAGTTTTCATGCCGCGTTTATTTAGCTAACTTATTTTTATGACTTGAGAAGTGTAATAGGTAATGAGATAACATGCTTTTGATGTGTTTAAGATAGATTGAAGTCTTATGGTGTTATATGATATGTGTGCTTGGATATTATTACCGTTAGGTGCAATATGATAGTAAAAGTGCTATACGTGTATGAGGTTCTTGATTGTGACTTTAGACTCATGTATATGGCTAGTTCGCAACCTATGTTGCAAACAACGTTGTGAGTTGGACTTGAGTATGAAGTTTGACGGTTTAAACGTTATAGTTGGGTACTAATAGATGTTTTAAACGTAATGTAATGTGTAGGATAATTATGGAAGTGATTGTAATTATTAAAGTGTAGCTTGCGCTTGAGTCAAGTTCTCTACTCCTTATCTTTTACTGGAGCAAGTTTTCTAATCCTTATTCTTTTATGTTACGCAAGTTTCCTATCTCTAAACTTTTTACTTTTCATTGTGCAAGTTCTCTAACCCTTGCTCATTATATTATGCAAGTCTATATCGGATTCTTAACTCGTTATGTATTGTATGAGTTATACTATATTCAAATATCCGTAAAGCATAAGCATTGAAGTATTATTTAATTAATGTGATCTTGACTTAGTTGTTCAAGTAAGATCTACTTGATCTATCGAATGCTTTAAGTTATTTCCAAAGCATGCCTAGTTATCATGAAACCTATTCTTGTATCTTACATTTGGTTCATAATTCTTATATTATCGAACTATTAATCTATTGTGAGTAGATTCAACTATTCCTTTGTTGATGATAGTTGAAACTCCAAAGTTCCTTTATCTATCCAAACCAAACTTTCTTTGGTACGGACTTGTATTCAAATACTGAGAATGAACAACCCTATTTATTAGGGGAGGTTACTACGCGAAAGCGTTGAATGTTTGTGCACAATACATGGTACGAAGGGCTGATCCCCTTAAGTACGAGTTAAAGGTCCATAGTCTCAACGACTGTTAAAGGTTTACATAGAAATATTTATAACCTAGGACATAGTTCAAGGTCGTATGACCCTCAGATAAATTCTATATTCGAATTCTAAATATGATAAAAGAATTATTATTCAACTCTTTATTTTGACGAAAGAAAAGTTATTCAAATTCTTTTGAAGTTATTCAATCATGGCATATCAATGTACATTTCAAGTGAGCTTTTGTTTGCTCACTCTTGCGTATTTTATAACACCTTGCAGTTAAAGCCGAGAATGTTGACATACCGTCAACAAGTAAAGGGAAAGGAAACATGAGCAAGTGAAGACTTGTTGTCTTTAATTTTAATTTTAATAAGACTTAGTTGATGATGTTTTATTTTCGCACTTATTTGATTGATGTCAAGGTTTAGATAACCCTGTGATTTTATTTTGGACAAGTTGTAATCCTTTTTCAAAGAAGATTTTATTTAAGCATTTATAAAGGTTGTATTTTACTTTGCAATTCTTTATTATTGGGTAGATGTATGCTTTATATAGATAGTGAACACCAAATCTTATGGAAACGAAGTACCCGAATTTGGGGGTGTCACAGGTTGGTATCAAAGCAGTAGGTTATGAACCTTAGGTGGGGGGGCGGGGGGAAAACCTTAGGTAGTAGCCTTATAGGAAGATTGAAAAGATAGTGGTGATAGGTAAAGACAATAAACTACCTTATGTGCTATGTGTTTACGTTTATGTATCCGAAAAGTGACGACTCGATATCACGTAATAATAATCTTTAAAATTATTTTGTCAGGATGACGAACATTGGATAGTCTAGTCAGGCTAGAGAGGATATACCTCAGGCGCCTAGAGAGGAGGAGCCACGAGACATCCATGTTGTCTGGTAACAGCTGGTTATGAGAGAGCCATTTCCTATGACCACTGTAGCTGGTCGGGAGCATGAGCTGACACCTATTCCATAGGAAGAGGACGAGGAAGAGTCTGAAGAGGAGGAATAAGATCCCAAGGAGGAATTCCCACCTCACTCTACTAGTGCTGAGATGTACGAAGCAGTTTACGACAGTAATGTAGAGCTACATGGTCGAGTCGGAGAGCTTGAAGAAACCATCCAGCAGTGGGACTAGACTATCGAAGAGATGGATAGTGAGCTAGGAGAAACGTAGTGGAAGCTAGTCCACATAAAGAATGATAGGCACGAGGCACGAGCCGAGATAGCGAAGCTAAAGCAAAACATCCAAGAGGAGTCGACGAAGCGTGCCAGAGCTGAGGAGATAAGCTTGAGACCTACTTAACGAGTCGATTGAGCTGAAGACGAGGCTGAGGCCATGAGGGCCAAGCTAAGGGAAACAGAATACGCATTCCATATGGCCATATATAGGGCCCAGGATCATGTCTTCTATTACCCAGCTCAGTTCCAAGGTTTACCATGGTATGTGGTGGACCGAAGGACAGCGTTTAGGGTGATGGAGGAAGAACGCAGAGAGGATGCGAGACGTCTTAATATGCCTAGACATTAGAGCTTTTAAACTATGTGTTTTTTTATGTAATAAATAAATGTATATCCTATAATTTGAGATAAGAATGGGATGAGATAATAATGTAATCCTGCAACTTGTTCCAGTTCAGGAAAGCTGATGTAAATCGCAAAGATGCTATCTATTCTATGTTTTTCAAAAACTACGAGTAATGAATAAAAGAAGTTATTGATGTGCTATGTGTTCAGATACGAACTAAGTTATTGAAATGTTTAGAGTTGAACTTGGATACTTAAGAATTTAGTAGAGGAGCTAATAGTAATATTTCTTAGCAGAAAATGCCTCCTAGAAGAAGACCTACACGTCAAAACCCCGAGGGTTCGACGAACAAAAACAACAATAACGATGGGACAAATCCCAACTCGGTTCAACAGTTGGTGAACCTACTGACAGGAGCCCTTGCGAATCAGCCACAAGTGCAGGGTACGATGTTTAAAGAGTTTAAGGCAGTAGGACCGCCTGAATTCAAGGGATCGACTAACCCTATAGATGCCCAGACGTGGGTGATGGAGATGGAAAAGGTCTTCGACGTAGTTAGGGTTAGCAAAGACCAAAAGACAGCATTTGCAAATTTTATGTTGAAGTCGGATGCTAGTTTCTGGTGGCAAGCCAACAAGACCAGAGAGGGTGAAGGAGTGATACCGTGGGAGCGTTTCAAAGAGATGTTCTTTGAAATGCACTTCCCAGTTAGTTCGCAAGACCAGATGGAGGTCCAATTTCTAGAGCTGAAGCAGGGAGGGATGACGGTGTCAGAATACACAGCAAAATTCAACGAGCTGGCCAGGTTCGCTATATACCTGGTCAGCACTGACGCTAGGAAGGCGAGGAGGTTTGAGCGAGGACTGAAATCCTGGCTCTACAGTAAGGTCTCCATGTTCCAGCTTAACACGTTTACAGCTATACTGGAGAAGGCCATTCTCGCTGAAGGAGGGAGTGACGCCGTGACTAAATTCAATTAGAACAAGAAGAAGAAGAACGCAACGGAGAACAAGGCTGGTGGTAACGGGGCTATCCATCAGAAAAGAAAGTGGAACGACAATACCTTTGCTGGGAGTCAGCAGGCAGGCCAGCAAAAGAGGAAGTTCGAAGCATGTTCTATATGCGGGAAGAATCATACTGGAGTGTGCATGAAGGTGAAGCGGGTGTGCTATAATTGTGGTCAGGAAGGTCGCATTTCACCTAATTGCCTAAACCCAAAGAAAGGAGCTTGTTACATATATAGATCCAAGGATCACATGGCTCGTAATTGCCCAGAGAAGCCAGCGACAAGGTCAATAGGGAATAGAGGAAATGGTAGTGGCAACACTCTAACTATCGATGGACCGTCGCCACTGTAAGCCGTTCGACCCACTGCATGTGCATTCAACATGACGGTGCAGGACGCTATGCAGTCAAAAGATGTGGTGGCAGGTATTATCCCGATCAATAGTATAAATGCATATGTATTATTTAATTTGGGTGCTATTTGTTCATTCATATCTGATGATTTTGCTAAGACCCTAGACTTACCTATAGAGGAATTAGTTTACCCCTTGAACATAGAGATTGCGAATAGGGAGATTATTCCAGTTAGGTTTATTTACAAGAACTGTAGATTTGATTCAGATAAAACTTGGGGAATTCGATGTCATATTAGGTACGGACTGGTTGTTCAACTATGGGGCGGTAATCTACTGTTAGAAGAAGCCGATGAACCTTATGACTCCATCGAAGTTAGTGTTCTATGGTAGCAAATCGTCTAGATAAGCGAGTTGTGTGGCGATCATGCAAGCCAAGAAACTTCTGCCGCAAGGCTGTGTAGGATATCTAGCCTACATAGTAGATACGCGTAAGGAGAGCCCGAAGATAGAAGATATATCAGTTGTTAGGGAGTTTGTGGACGTGTTTCTGGACGATTTTCCAGGACTTCCGCCAGATAGGGAGATAGAGTTCGTGATCGACTTAGCTCCGGGAACTGCTCTAATTTTGAAAGCTCCGTACCGAATGGCTCCGATCGAGATGAAGGAACTGATGGTTCAACTGCAAGAACTGCTGGATAAGAAGTATATTCAACCGAGCGTTTCACCGTGGGGAGCGCCAGTTTTATTCGTGAAGAAGAAAGATGGATTGATGAGACTTTGCATTAATTATAGGGAGTTGAACAAAGTTACGATCAAGAATAGGTATCCTTTACCTAGGATCAATGACTTGTTCGATCAACTGAAGGGTGCTAGATACTTCTCGACAATCGATTTGAGAAGCGGGTATCATCAATTGAAGGTGAGAAGGGAAGTTATAATGAAGATAACTTTTAGGACTCGGTATGGTTATTACGAGTTCTTAGTGATGTCATTTGGTCTAACGAATGCCCCAGCTGCATTTATGGACTTAATGAACAGGGTGTTTAAGCCATTACTGGATAAGTTCATGGTGGTATTCATAGACGACATCCTGGTTTACTCCAAGACCGAGGAGGAACACACAGAACATTTAAGGCTGACCTTAGAATCGCTGAGACGAGAGAAGTTGTATGTGAAATTCTCAAAATGCGAATTATGGTTAGAACGTGTGCAATTTCTTGGCCACGTGATCGAAAAGGATGGTATTTCAGTGGATCCATCGAAGGTTGAAGCGGTAATGAATTGGGATCAGCCGAAGACGCCGTCTGAAGTGAGGAGTTTCTTGGGATTGGCAGGTTATTACCGAAGATTTATCCAAGACTTTTCTAGAATCGCAACTCTTTTAACTAATTTGACTGGTAAAACAGTTAAGTTTGTTTGGACGGAAAAGTGTGAAGAATGTTTTCAGGAATTAAAGAAGAGGTTGAGTACTGCGCCTGTATTGTCTTTGTCGGATAGTACGGGGAATTTCGTGGTATATAGTGATGCCTCACATAAAGGGTTAGGCTGTGTACTGATGCAGAGCAGCAAAGTCATTGCCTATGCATCACGTCAGCTGAAGGATTACGAGAAGGGGTATCCGACCCATAATTTAAAATTGGCGGCAGTAGTGTTTGCTCTGAAGATATGGAGACACTACTTGTATGGTGAAAAGTGTGAGATATACATGGATCACAAGAGTCTGAAGTATATCTTCACCTAGAAGGATTTAAACATGCGCCACAGAAGATGGTTGGAACTGATCAAGGACTACGACTGCGAGATACTTTACCGCCCAGGTAAAGCTAATGTCGTCGTCGATGCTTTGAGCAGAAAGGTCGGGAGAAGCTGAACATGTTAACTGATCAAGATCAGTTGATAGAACAGATGGCTAGATTAAAGCTGGAAGTGAAGTTTCCAAAGGAATCAGATGAGAAGTTGTTTCAAGTAACTACGGGTTCTACTTTGGTTGATAAGGTGAAAGAAGCACAACTTCATGACGAAGAATGCGAGAAGATTTGGAAGAGAATAGCCAATGAGGAAGGGTTCAAGTTTAAGATCAATAATGAAGGTCTACTACGATTTGAAGGAAGAATCTAGGTACCGCCAGTACTAGAAGTCAAATAGGATATTTTGAATGAATCTCATAGCTCGAGGTATTCTATTCACCCAGGGAGTACGAAAATGTACCAAGATCTCAGGAATCATTTTTGGTGGCCGAATATGAAGAGGGACGCTGCTGAATGCATTGCGAAATGTCTAACTTTCCAGAAAGACAAAACAGAACACTAGAGACCTAGCAGGTTATTACAACCGTTGGAAATTTTAGAATGAAAGTGGGAGCACATCACGATGGATTTCGTGGTTGGTCTTCCAACGACTCAGAAGGGATTTGACGCGATATTGGTGATTGTGGATTGACTGACGAAGTCAGCCCACTTTCTACCGATCAAGATTAAGTACAACTTAGAACAATTGGCGAAGATGTACATCAAGGAGGTTATTTCTCTATACGGTGTTCCGGTGTCGATTGTGTCCGATAGAGATCCGCATTTTACGTCAAATTTCTGGAAACAGTTGCAAGAGTGTCTGCGAACGCAATTGCAAATGAGTACAGCATACCATCCTCAGACTGATGGCCAGAGTGAGAGAACGATTCAGATGCTAGAGGATATGCTCAGAGCTTGCATGATGGATTTTAAGGGAAGCTGGGATGATCATCTACCGTTGGTGGAGTTTGCCTACAACAATAGTTACCACACGAGTATTGGCATACCGCCTTACGAAGCGCTATATGGCAGAAAGTGTCGAGCACCTTTGTTCTGGGATGAAGTCTATGAACGTCAATTATTGGGACCGGAACTGGTACAACAAACTGCTGAGATCGTGAAGCTGATCAGAACAAGACTGGTTGCTGCTCAAGACAGACAAAAGAAATATGCCGATCAACATCGACAGAACCGAGAATTCTTACCAGGAAGGTTTGTTTTCCTGAAGGTATCTCCTTGGAAGGGCAAGATTAGATTTGGCAAGAAGGGGAAGCTGAGTCCCCGATTTATTGGACCTTTCGAGGTACTACGAAAAGTGGGCGAGGTAGCTTACGAGGTGGCATTACCTCCGGAGCTGGATAATATACACAATGTATTCCATATTTCTGTATTACGACCGTATAAACACGACTATAAACATGTAATAGAATACGAGCCTTTACAATTTGATAAATACTTAAATTATGAAAAGGTTCATGTTCAAATAGTTGATAGGAAGGAACAAGTACTTAGGAATAAAGTGATACCTTCTGTTAAGGTAATTTGGAGGAACCACAGTGTTGAAGAAGCCACGTGGGAACTCGAAGATATAATGAGGAAATCGTATCCTCAATTATTTGCTTAGCTATTTGTGTAACCCCTTATATATCGATTCTGGGGACAGAATCCTTTTAAGGAGGGAAGAATGTAATAGATGAGAATTTTTATTATGAGAATTTTTTTTTGTTGTGATTCTGGGGTACAGAATCTTTTTAAGGAGTGAAGATTGTAACGATTGAGATTTTATATATTAAATTTTAATATTTATTAAGTGAATAAATATTTTATGTGATTTATTTATTGAGTTAAATAAATACATTATGTGATTTTATGGAATGATTTAATTAAGAGTTATATATTAATTAAATGAATATTTAATATTTAATTTAATTGATGTATATTGATTTTATAGTATAATTCTATTTTAATTGAGATAATTAAATAGGATGAATTGTGTGATGAGTGTTACATGAATTATAATTAGTGAGTAATTATAATTATGTGGCAATTTTTATGTTATTAATTGATGTTAGATTTTAATTAATTAAATAAAAATATTAAAGATTTAATTAATTAAAATGTAACATTAAAGTATGTGTTAAAAGAATTTATTAAAATAAAGAAAAGAGTTTTTAAATTATTTAACCAAACAAGGCCCTTACTTTTGTTTTAAAAATGTTTTGCCAAACAGGGCCCTTGCACTAGCTTTAAATTCATTTTACCCAAACAAGGCATTAGCTAATAAACTCTGTTTTTAAATAACTTTGTTTTGCCAAACAAGCCCTAGTGGCTTTTGAAATTCTATAATTGATAATTTATGTGGGAAGTAATTGCCCTTAATATATATTATTATATATTTTGTCAGTTAAAGTATACGTATTATATTTTATATATTTACGTTAGTTTTAGTCTAAATCCTAAACTAAAAAAAGAAAAGAGAAAGAGAGAATATCAGTGTTTGAGAAGAGAAGAAGAATTACAGAGAAAAATATAGAGAGAAAAAGGAAGAAGAGAGACTAAGATGAGGTGTAAAGCTTGAGAAGGCTAAGAGGAATCCACTCTCATCTTCATACTCTTCTTCAATCTCCAAACAAAGGGTATAATCACTACCTTATTAAGAACTTTATTTAGATATTTTCTTTAATTTGAGTTCTCTATGAAAATTTCTTCTCATGGAATTGATGATGTTAATGTAGATATGTAGAAATTATGTTTACAAACTGTTTATAATTGAATTATATGCCATAAACAAGTTTTCAGAAATCAAATTGCAGTAGAAACAAGTTTTTATGAAGAAATCATGTTCATAGTAATTTACTGTGAACTAATTTTGAAAATAGCATTTTTAAACTATGAAATTGGTGTTTGATTACTGATCATTGTTTAATTTGATCATGGGTTATGTTAATTTGTTAAGAATTAGAGTTAGTACAATTGGAATTACATGAATTGATTGAAAAACAAATTCGTAATAGCAATTTTTGTCAAGAATGCTTGATATTGTAGTTTTCTTTAAAAATCATGAAAACTTAGTTTTGATTATGTGTTGTAATGATTTTATATGTTATAATCATATTAAAGAGTCCAAAATTTTGTTGTTATCAAGTTTTATGTTCATCATGTTGAGAAAAATCGAACTTTGGTGTGGAGAAATAAGCCAATTTGGCTTATTTCTCTGCCGTTTGCGAGCTGGGGGGTTCCATGTTCATCATGTTTTGCTAACTTATTTTTATGACTTGATAAGTGTAATAGGTAATGAGATAACATGCTTTTGATGTGTTTAAGATAGATTGAAGTCTTATGTTGTTATATGATATGTGTGCTTGGATATTATTACGGTAAGGTGCAATATGATAGTAAAAGTGCTATACGTGTATGAGGTGCTTGATTGTGAGTTTAGACTCACGTATGTGGCTAGTTAGCAACCTATGTTGCAAAAAACATTGTGGGTTGGACTTGAGTATGAAGTTTGACGGTTTAAACGTTATAGTTGGGTACTAATAGATGTTTTAAACCTAATGTAATGTGTAAGGTAATTGTGTAATTGATTGTAATTGTTAAAGTGTAGCTTGCGCTTGAGGCAAGTTCTCTACTCCTTATCATTTACTTGAGCAAGTTTTCTAATCCTTATTCTTTTACGATACGCAAGTTTCCTATCTCTAAACTTGTTACTTTTCATTGTGCAAGTTCTCTAACCCTTGCTCATTATGTCATGCAAGTCTATATCGAATTCTAAACTCGTTATGTATTGAGTTATATTGTATTCAAATATCCGTAAAGCATAAGCATTGAAGTATTATTTAAGTAATGTGATCTTGACTTAGTTGTTCAAGCAAGATCTACTTGATCTATCGAATGCTTTATATTCTTTCCAAAGTATGCCTAGTTATCATGAAAACTATTGTTGTATCTTACATTTGGTTCATAATTCTTATATTATCTAACTGTTAAAGTATTGTGAGTCGATTCAACTACTCCTTAGTTGATGATATTTGAACTCCAAATTCCTTTATCTATCCAAACCAAACTTTCTTTGGTACGAACTTGTATTCAAATACTGAGAATAAACAACCCTATTTATTGGGGGAGGTTACTACGCGAAAGCGTTGAATGTTTGTGCACAATACATGGTACGAAGGGCTAATCCCCCTAAGTTCGAGTTAAAAGTCCATAGTCTCAACAACTGTTAAAAGTTTAAATAGAAATATTTATAACCTAGGATATAGTTCAAGGTCATATGACCCTCAGATAAATTCTATATTCGAATTCTAAATATGATGAAAGAATTATTATTCAACTCTTTATTTTGACGAAAGAAATGTTTTTCAAATTCTTTTGAAGTTATTCAATCATGGCATATCATTGTACATTTCAAGTAAGCTTTTGTTTGCTCACTCTTGCGTATTTTATAACCCCTTGCAATTAAAGCCGAGAATGTTGACATACTGTCAACAAGTAAAGGGAAAGGAAAGATGAGCAAGTGAAGACTTGTTGTCTTCAATTTTAATTGTAATAAGACTTGGTTGATGATGTTTTATTTCCGCACTTATTTGATTGATGTCAAGGTTTAGATAACCCTGGATTTTTATTTTGGACAAGTTGTAATCCTTTTTCAAGGAATATTTTATGTAAGTATTTATAAAGGTTGTATTTTACTTTGCAATTCTTTATTAATGGGTAGATATATGTTTTATATAGATAGTGAACACCAAATCTTGTGGAAACGAAGTACCCGGATTTGGGGGTGTCACAGAAATTACTTGCTAAAAATTGGGATTTACAAACGACTACCCTTTAATTACAGAAAAGAGTGTTTTACGTTACTATAGGCTACACACTATTTACAAACTATTCATTCTATATATACTAACGAACTACATCTACCTCAAGGCATTCTCATAATCCGTATCCGTCATACTGGCCACTATATTTTGGCTAATGGTATGTCGGGTCTGTCCCTCCTCCACTGGATACTCAGTAATCTGGTACTAGTAATCCTCGTGCGAACTCCTATGTATATAGGACATCCGACTGATCTTTTACTTCTTGTTTCGAAGATCAGCTTTCAACTCCTGGACCTCTATCTTTAGGTCTCGGACTTTGTCTTTCGCCAGCACTCTCTTATCGTGCTCAACTTCCCAGAAGACCTCCATGTCTTCCTTATCTTCTTGGACGTCGTGAACTTCTTGCTTGAGGTCACACACTTCCTTACTCAATTGGACATTTCTGTCCAAAACAGCCATTAACAGAGCCTTCATAGACTCCCCTATTAACATCGCCTCCTCCTCCGTAGGTAATACCGGAGTAAAGGATACCACTTCTACCTCTTCTTCAGACATGCCATCAAATAATATGGCATAATCAAAATTATCTGCATCCTCCGACTGATCCTCTTCTTCAGTATCTGCTATGTTCACTATTGACACCTCTGCTACTAGAATTGGTGCATTCTCTATAATGTTCACAGATTCCTCATCGCTATAAAAAGCTAAATTTCCTGACATCTACAATAAGACACAATTAGCTTGATTAGTAAATAATCAAAATAATATATACATGTATCACATTTAATATGTTTAAGGTTACTTTTCTCTGTAAAACTCTACCCGAGTTATATTTACTTCTAAATTCTTCTTCTCTTCTCAAGGTTATAGCTTAAGATTTTCCCCCTTTAAGTTTTATAACCCAAAGCTCTGATACCAATCTGTGACGGCCCTAAATATGGGTACCTTCAAACCCTGGATGTGGTGCTCTACGGTACTACTATCTACTCATACATTCAATTGAATACTTCAACAACCTGTATAAGTTTACTTAAACATTTCATTAAAATACTTCCTTCCCAAGTTCTCCATAACCTTTACATTCATTCGGTGTCATAATATCAATTATTACAACAAAAATGCTATGTTATTTCAAGGATAACTAAGTATCCATCCTGGACTTGCCCTTGTCCTTATCGAATCCTTCGGTCTGATAGCTCTTACCTGAAATATGTGATTTTAAGCAAGGATGAGTATAACTACCTCAGCAAGTTTAATATTTTACTTTGCAACCACAAAATCAAGAATCATATGACTTCATCTTCAATAACTATACAATAGTTTTGAAATAATAGGAATAATCAAGATAATGTTTTGAATTCCTTTAAAATCATTCTCAAGGACATATAGTCAATTAAGAATTTGAGATGGTCAAAGACCATGAATATTCTTTTCCATATTCATTTATAAAAGGACAACCCAGTACAAGACCGTAAGCCGATATAATTTACAAGCACGTCCAGGCGATCATCCTGTAGTACTCTATGTTGATCAACACTCCATCCATAAATGTTTTCACGTTTAACCTTTTTGCCAACTTCAAGTGCCCGTCGAATTAACGATATTTAAAACCTTTGTGTATTCATACTCAGGTTTACATCGAAATCCGTACCAAAGCAATTGGCATATGATAGCACATCAAGAATACTTTGAAAGATTTATGGAAATCAATTAAAATACTTTACATATACGTCTAGCCGAAGCAAATGGCATCGACTATTTAACAACAGTTCATGCATAGGCAACCATGCATATTGACAACTTGTTTGACTTTACGTACATACAAGAGTTCAAAAAGCTTGAATAACATAACGTTAATACAAGGGTTAGAGAAACTTGCATTCGCGTCTTTAAACCTTTTTAGTAAACTTTACTTGGTCTTTACAACTTCTAAGTGATATAAACACATAGCGTACCAATTAGGTTATCATAATTGATATACATTTTGTAACAATCTTCTCCTTCTCGTATAACTTAGTCAAATTGTTAAGCTAATAACCTTCGTTCAAGTTATTTAACATTCCTAATGGCTTATTACATTCATGTGCTATAAACCGAACCCTAATCAATCATCACTAAGCATGATGATAGAAGAGACCCTAACTGATTCTTTAACTTGATCTTGATCCACGATTTATGTTTCCTAATCTCAAGTTTTAAGTTCAATTACATTCAATCAATGTTTAATTCTTACAACCCCTCTATTAAACATGTTGTTTAAAGGGTTTCTAGTCT
Organism: Panax stipuleanatus; assembly: GCA_020205555.1. Lineage (NCBI taxonomy): Eukaryota > Viridiplantae > Streptophyta > Magnoliopsida > Apiales > Araliaceae > Panax > Panax stipuleanatus. The sequence continues at coordinate 92,289,553 of CM035126.1, read as the reverse complement.
TTTATACTCGTCATTTACTAACCCTTTAATCACCATGAAAAAGATTGAGTAAATAACTAACAATGTCAGAAGTTTTCCCATGCTGGCGTTGCGGCGCCAGTTTTACCTTGTCAAGCGGCGCTGCGGCGCCCACCATGTAGGGAACTTTCCCCGAACTGGCACTTCGGCGCTGAGTTGCACTATATGGGCGGCGCTCAGCGCCAACCCTGTTCTTCAGGAAAAAATTTCCCTTTGTGAGATTCCCGAGCTCGTAACGTGATCGTTACAACTCGGAATTGGCACGTTCTAAGGCCAATAGTTCACAAATTCTATCTTCTACGATGTCATTAAGTCAGAATTCATTTCTGAATCCGTCGACAATAATTTAGTCGATTAGTCCATTTTTACGTTTTCGTTAAACGTTCGTGAACGTTCGACGCTCAATTCTTCGTTCTAAGTCCGAATTGGTTCGTTCTTGCTCTCGAAAGTCTTATTTACCTAATTACATGTGTTGTAATTGAAAACCATCTATTCGAATCAGATAACAACTTTTAACTTCTATTCCAGGAAATTCATAGTTTCGACGATTAACGTCTAATCGCGTAACTTTCGTCGAATCTTCGTTCTTTGATATTTTTACTTCAAACTAAATAGAATCAATCCATGGTTGATTATTAATGATCCTAACCATTGTCAACATCTATGTTTAATGGTTTTATATGCTTATCATTCTAATTCTCATGGTTTTTATAAGTCCTTTCTTAAGTCTTAAATTCATTATTATGATTTTATTTCTTTATGGCTTATTAGTGATTTAAGTCCACTATATGGCCATCCTTATTACTTCTCACTAATCATGCTCCACCAATTCACTTATCTATCAAATTTGATATTGAAGGAAGTTGAAACTAAGGTTTAGATAGATATACCTTCATGTGTTCTTGGTGGTTCTTGAGTTGGTTCTTGATTACTCAAGAGGTTAGTACTTCTTCTTTATGTTTGCTTTATTGTTATCAATGGCACAATTTAGCTTCTCCTTCTCTTGCTCTATCTTATGCTCTCAATTTGATCAACCAACAAATGATCAAAAAAGCTTGCTATTTATAGGCTTGGCAAGACTTAGGATAGTTTGGTGATTAGGACCAAACCTCCTTAGTCACATGCTTGGCCATGTGAAGCCATGTACTAGCATGTGCTAGCACATGCACCCAACTCGGTTCCCTTATCATCTAATGTGCCCATGGGTGTTGACCCATCAGTTCGACCCACTAGTTTAGTTATTTAAATTTAATTCAAATTAAACATATTTACTTCGTATAAAATTTATATTATAGGTCGTATTAATTCTCATATCTTCTTCGTATTACACTTGTATAATACCTCGTATTATACACGTATTCAGTCTGTATAATAATCATTTATTACTATACTTACATAATTAATGCTAAGTTTCACTTTCCCTAACGATTACGGTTTTTAAGTCCGCACGAGAAAACTTCGCGAGCCATAACTGAAATATTATTACATATTCCATCCCGCCTTGAATTCCTATCATTACGCGTTTCTTGAAATTTCAATAGAGAAACGGATGAATAGTGATTTCATCCCGAGAAAACTTTTCACGGCTAACTTAACTTTTCACAGTATATTATCGTAAAATCTTTCGACAGAATGCCATTTTGACATTTTAAACTCCCAAAAAGGCTTAGGGTCTCAAACCCTAACCCTTAGGGTAAAACCTGAACCCTTATGGTTTGATATATAAATAGTGCTTATTTCGTCTTTTTCTCAAAAATATTTTATTTTTGTCTTATAAATTCACATCAATTATTTCTAGCACGTAGCCAGAATCCTTACTATATTCACATCTTCTAGTTCATAAAACGACCGTGAAACAACTTACTCACTTTAATAAACATTAAATATGATTTATTCAAATAATCAAATAAAATTCATTTACATAAACGTCCGAATTTCTCAGGCGTTACAACTATAATTATTCTATTTGGGTCAATTGATTTCCACTAAGGGAAATTGGGATAGTGATTACTCAAACAACAACATTAGCAACTAGGGTTAGGGCGACGCACATAACCTGTTCGACGAATTGCCATAGTTAGATTTAGCATCTATTTTGGGCTCGTTTGGGCTCTATTGGAATTGCAAATTACTGGGATTTGCTTGGCCATTGATAGGGGTTCACTTTTGCACTGAACTATCATTATATTGGCACCGTTTGGCTTAGTCACTCATTCGGCTTGCGAATTAGCAAAGTTGACACTGTTTGAAATTGGTTAGCATTGACAGATTGGTTATAGTTTGTGGCACTATCCAAAGGTTGTCAGAGTCTATTTGGCACTGTGACCTGTGATAGTACTACGTGAATTCTGAAAATGCCTCCTAAGAGACAGAGAATTAGTATCTGCGTCTCTTCTTCATCGGTACCACAATGGGACCAAACCAAGTTCGTCAGTGAGGAGGCGATTGCACGTTACAACCAAACATTCGCTAAGAAGAGTTTAGTGCATGAGCGGGGCTTGAGGCCAGATGATAAGAAGGTGGGCAGATGATGATGATGATACTCAAGAGGAAATGGTTGCATTTCACCAAGCTAGTCAGGGCCATCAAACTATAATCTAGTTCGCGAATTCTATGCCAACGCCAGTGATGATGGCCTAGCAGTAGTTCAGGTTAGAGGTCAGGTAGTGGCGTATGACAGAGTGACCCTGAATGCAGTTTTTGACATGCCTAACCACTACTTGGAGAATGGGGACCGAAACGACTATTTAAAGGATGGGATTGGTTCATACAACTTGGATGACATCATTAGGCGACTTTGCAAGTCCGGCACCACATGTAGAACACACGAGTCCACTGGTGAATAGACTAATTTCCCTCAGAGTGCACTTAGCAGCTATGGCAAGGAATGGTACAGGTTTATCTGTGCCAGTATCATGCCTACTTGCCACCAAAGAGATGTCACCAAAGAGAGAGCGGCCGTATTATTTGCTATTGTCACCGGGCTCGACATCGATATTGGCTCCTACATCCAAGAGTCCATTTTGAAGGCATTCAAGGGCACTACATCTGGGGGACTTCCACACCCATCGCTGATTACAAGATTGTGCAAGCAGGCGAAGGTGCAGTGGTGTGAGGATGAGGTCATACAGCTACTCACGGTAGTCATCGACCACGCTACCATTTCATGATATGGTGTGTGGGATGGTGCAGAGTTGCAGCCACGGGGTGAGGGCTACCTTCCATCTACTCAGCCTCCACCTTTTACTTTAAGGGTCGGGACATCACAGACGTCTGATTTGGGTTCTTCATCACAGGGACCTTTGGTTGATATTCTTGCATCTCTCAGCCTCCTGCATCAGAACCAGAATGAAGTTTCACAGAGGCAGGCGAGGCATTCAGCAGCGATTGCTCAGAGGCAGGATATTATGATGCAGTATCAGACTGAGCTCATGAACACTATGCGGGATATCTACTCATCTTTCAGTGGCGAGGATGCTGACTTTATGCCTTTTTAGTTCACGTAGCCTCCTGTCTTCCCACCCTTCCCACCACCATCACCCACTGCCGAGGGTGGCACCGACGAGGGCAATGAAAGGGCGATGATGAGATCCCAGATGGCGACAGCACAGACTGATTCTACTTTCCATATCTCCAGTCAATGAGGGCATTGGCCATCTTAACTTTGGGGGTGTTTATCAGTCTTTCTTTATCATCTTTTGATATTATGTTAGGATGCCATTAGTACACTATTATGACTATTTTGTTAGTATTTTGGGCTACAAATTATTGTATTAATTGCACTCATGGATTATTATTATCAATTTTTGGATGCATAGATTATTTTTGAATGTTTATTGCTTATTTCTATCAATGTTACAACTTTATTAGTATGAATGGATGTTTATCTATCTGTTTATGACGTGATAGTATCCGTGATAGTCTATTTTGAGCTTATTTGTGCAAGGGTTTATGCATTTAGTTAGATATACCTAGTTGAGCCATGCTATGGCTTTTAACCCTTTATTGAACTGTTTATACGATTGGTGGGTTATATATAGTAAAACATTTTATTGTGGCTAACGATATGCGTGTTATGGCTTTGTCAAAATGGTCAAGCAAGTATAAATGAGATTCTTAGATTAATTTCTAGTTAAGATTGTTGTTAATCTTGTCTACCCTATCGAGCATGTACCAACTGTTATAACTAGTTACGTTTCTAATAGACTTAATTGGTAATTTTACAAAAAAAAAATTGCGTTAGCTCTTGCGAACTTAAGTGACTCGATGTAGTAAGATTTAGATTCTTGTGACGAACGAGAATTTTGTAAAGATATTTGAATATTTATTGAAATAAATAAATATTTTTAATGATTTAATTATTAAATTAAATAATTAATTCATGAATTTGTGATAGATTAATTTAATTATATGTGTGACATTAATTAAATTAATATGTAGTAATTTAATAGTTCAAAGAATATATTTAATGGAGTTTATTTGATTAATTGAATTAATTAAATAAGCATATGTTACTTTAGTTAATTTAATAATGAATTAATGAATTGACATAATTAATAAATAAAAATATTAATTATGTGACAATATGATTTAATGTAAAATTTATTATATTTTATTTAATTGATTTAAATAAAATTGATTGGTTAATAAAAGTGTTACCATTAACTATATACTAAACTAGTTAATTAAAATAAATGAAAAAGGAATTAAGGGTGTAGCCAAACAAGGCCTTAAGGGGAGTTAGTCCGTTTGTGATACAACAGATATATTATGTATACGTATATTATTCTGTTAAACGGAATTGTTTTCATTTTGTTCAAAGTCAGAGAAATAAAAAAAAACTTAGAAATTTTCAGAGAGAAGAAGAAGAAGAAGAGAGAAAGAGATTTGAGGAATCTTGAGTGTTGTATTAGATTTATCTTCATACTAACAAAGGGTAATCTTCTTTCAAAGTTTTTAAAATTAAGTTTTCCAAAGTTTTTCATATACGTATTCTAAAGTCTGTGAAAATTTGGGTTTCCCAATTGGGTTATGATATGGCTTTATCTGTATGGGTATGTGATTATAACATATTTTCTAACGTATATACATGTTTTAAAGTAATCAATTTTATATAATTTGGCCTTAATTGGTTTTTTTGAAAAGTTACAGAGTTTTCTACGATGTTGTAAAATTTCTCTGTCAGTACTTATTTTTGGGAAATTAAAGTGTGAGGTTATTATATATGTGACCGTATATGTTAGTATTATGTGTTGGATCATGTATCCATGATTTACACTGATCACACCAAATGACTTTGTTAATAAATGGGTTTGATGAAATTACAGAGTATTGAATATGGGTGAATAACCCATATGGGTTAAATTAATGATTGAATCATATGTTTATATTTAAATTGATACATGAATATGATTGTATATGTTAAAACAAAGAAAATGGAATTGAAATGAATGGATTCGGTGTAGTAACGAATCCGTAAGGAGATTTTTATGTTTTTCATTAAACTCTTGAAAGTTATGAAGAACAGTGAATTTGATGATGTTAATTCGTATAATTTTATGTGTTAAAATGTTAAGAATGTGTTAGAAGTGTTATATAATGTTTCTATGAAGTTTATACTTCATGGGTAACACTACAAATCATTATATTGGTGTAAAATTGGAGAAAATGGCCAAATTCTGTGTTCGTTCGCGAACTTCAGATTCTGAGTTTTCGCAGCCGCGCAGCCGCGCCTGTCCGAATTTTTTTAAAAAAAATAATAATTCTAAGTGTTGGAAATTTGTGAAATGTGTTTTGAGTCTAATGACCATGAACACATGTTGTATAAATATAATAAAATATTGATATGAGTTTAATAATTTATGTTATGTGATTAATTAATAAATTAATTACGTGATTTAAATTATTATTTGTAAAGGTTAAATAATGTGTTATAAACATTAAGACATTATTTTAAATCTAATTAACATGATGACATGTTATGTATGTAATGAGTTATTAATACAAGTTAATAACTTAAGTTACGTGATTAATTAACAAGTTAATTAATCAACGTAAACCATTATTTGAAAACCTAATAATAAGTTTGAAGAATACTATTGTAAATCAATAATCACATCGAACTTGTGATTAATTGATATTGTAAATGTATTGATAGGTAAGAGTAATTAAAGAAGTGAGTAATAATTGTAGCTTGTGCACGAGGCAAGTTTTCTAAACTCAAATCTTTATATTTGAGCAATTTTCCTAACTATACTCTTTAAATTGAGCAAGTTTTCTATCCCTAACTTATTATTATTGTTGGGCAAGTTTCCTAAACTAAACTCTTTAAATTAAGCAATTGCTATGCTTAATTACTATTGTTAAGCAAATTCTTACTCTTGAATATCCAAGTTTAGAATTTCACATGAGATGCTATGATTCTTTTAAAAGTATCATTTAAGTGTACAATACTTATTCGATTGTTTACCTTGAGAAGTTAATATTTAATTTGAATATCATTTATTGAGTTATCCAAACCAACTTTATTTGGTGCGGATTCTGATGTCAAACTGAGATGAACAACCCTAATATAGGGGATTAATGAAGATGCTTTAAGCGTTAAGATAGTGTGCATAGTATCAGTACGAAGGGCTGATCTCCCTAAGTACGAGAAGTAAAGTCTATAGTCTTATGACTGTTAAAGGTTGGAAAGGTTAATATACTTGACAACCTAAGACTCGGTTCAAGGTCTTAATGACCCTCAGAAGTAATTTTACTCTCGATTAATATTCTTGATTCAAAAGTTGAGAAGTAATTTGACTCTTGATTAATATTCTTGATTCAAATGTTGAGCTTTCTGTTATTCAGAATTCTTTCACTCGCATGTTATTATTCTGTCATATTTTTATACTTGTCGGCATTCGTGCTCACTCTTGCATAATAACATTGCAGATAATAATGAACGAAGTGATGTACCTTCTAGTAGCAAGGGCAAAGGAAAAGCTAACAAGTGTTGAGGACTTATGTTGATGTTAAGAATGTTAAAGTTCAAGATTTATGTGTGATGACTTAATACTTATTCATTTACGTTTCCGCAACAGAGATTTAAGGTTAAGTTTAACTTGGGATTTATGATGTATTATTATTTCAGATGATGTAAGATGATGATTTATTTATCTAATAAATGAGTTTCATTATTTATGGGTAGATAGTTGTATGATATTGGAACAGTGAACACCAAATCCTATGGAAATTAAGATACCGGATTTGGGGATGTCACAATTCTTATGCAAGTTCGGATACATTCGTGGTCTAATAACATATATAAGAAAATAAAATAAAATAAAAATAAAAGAATAATTTGATAGCCTTAGTTGACCAAGTTTGATTACGTGACTTTTGTTACTCGAGTTAATAGATCCTTAGGGGTGTTCTACTCCTAGTGCCCTAAAGCCATCTGGCTTGGGAGTCATTGATCAAAAGTTCATTAAACGGGTAACTCTGAATAGCCTAATGTGATTAGACATTGCACAGTCATGCTTGAGGTTGCATTACTTAAAAATATAACGGATAAAAATTCTAGTTTGGCTTAAGTTTGGCTACATGGCTAGTGTTACTTGAGTTATTAGATTCTTAGGGGTGTTCTATGCCTAGTGCCCTAAAGCCATCTGGATTGGGAGTCACTGATCAAAAACTCACTACATAGGTAACTCAGCCTAAGGTAGCCGAATTTTGCACACGTCAAGTCTTTCCGTTCTCATACTAATACCGGGTGGTCTGTTCTTGCATTTGTGTCTTATTCTGAAGTCTTGATGTAGCTTGAGCGTATTGAGTTAGCATTTTTCTTTGTGCAATTGTTTGTGTTTATAAATTATAATTAGTTAGAATAGTTGGTAGTCACACACATATATTTGGATCAGTAGCAGTCTAACCTAGAAGTTTGATCGAAGCCTTATTTATGAGTTTGCTTCTGCTTTAAAATCGTTATTCTTATCCTTGAGGCCGCAATAATGGTATATAGTAGTTTAGTGTGATTCGTAGTTATATTTACTTTTGATATTGTGGTTATAGTAGTTTTGCTTTAGGATAAACAAAGACTTAAGTTTGGGGGTATTTGATGAGTGGAACTTATACCTGTGAATCGAATACTTTTACACTTAAGAAGTTGCAGGTTCTTATTATTTTATACAGCTTTTATATTTTTTTGTTTGTCTTTTGTTTAATATATGTTTTGCAGGAGTTTACAAGTTATTTCCAGCATTCAGGGGCAAAAAGGTCATTTTTATTGTACTTGAACTGCAGCGCCGGTTCCTAGTACAAAATCGGCGCCGCAGCGCTGCTTCTCTGCCAACTCACCATACTCAGCGCTGCAGCGCCCCATTCCTTCACCTTTCTAGGGCCGCAGCGCCAACTTATTGACCCGAGCTCTTGACCAGACGCTGCAGCTCCGTTCTAAGGCTTAATCCTGGCGTCGCAGCGCCAACCCTTATTTTCAGATAGTCAGTAGTGGGAATGACCTAGAGAAAAGAGAAAGGAGATATATATAATTATAAGCCTTATTTTGCATCCCTATCTATCATCCAACATAGTGTGGAGCTTAACTCTTGCACTCTCTCTTCTCCTAAACAAAGTTTTAGCTTAATTTCTCTTAAGCTTGTATATAGCTTTTGATTTCACATATATTAGGGAGAGGATTGGGATTCCTTGGAGCATCAAGAGCATTCATCAACATGGTTTGGAGAGCATGAATTGATGGGATTACTTGGAGATTGAAGAAAGCTTTGACATAGTTTATTCTTCTCGTATTGATTTCTTTTGGTTTTGTAATCTATAAATGTAGTATATTGCTACTTATATTTAGTTTAAGAGATATGAACTAATTATTAGCTCTAAGATTATAATGGAACCCTTTGTCTATTTGAATTGATTATCTTATCTCTTTGGTTGGCACCATATGGTTTGGTTCAACATATTTATGCTTAATGATTCTTGCTAAGGAATTAGTGATGATTTTGGTAATCTATAAGAAATTGGGAAATGGATTGTAGATGTATACCTTGATATGTGGGCATGTGATTATGATTTATCTATACCAATGGATTTCATAATTTGTATGTAAGACAGGAATATACTTATATGCCATGTGTGACCTAATTGAGAACATATGCTTTAATTCCTTGTTATGGTTAATTCACATAGGAATGTGTAAGATTATCACCTAGCTTGGATGTTCTTTTCTGTTATATTCCCGTTCGGGTGGATCTAGATAGGATAGGCTTATACATACCTCGGAAGAGGCGTATGAGCACTTATGAGTTCTCGGTCGACAATCCTTCTTGACCACTAAGACCAAAGAGAGACAGTTAGGATATTTGATGAAACATAGCACACCAAGTGTTTGACAAAATGCTAGTGTGGGTGAAGTTATGATCTTAGCTTGTAACGCCTTAGATACCAATCGTTATCCATTTACTTTCTTTGATAATTAGAAGTTAATTAGATTAATTACACTTCTTTCATTTAACTATTTGAATAAGACTTAAGCGATACAGAGTCGGTACTTGGTAAATATTAAAAGTAGTTCCTCATGGGTTCTACATCTCTCTTATCATTATATTACTTGTTAGACCGCGTATACTTGCACGTGTTTTATTGATTGCAAAATCGACCAACAAAGGGCAAGGGCAAGATGAATAAATAAACGAAGACTAGTTTATTTTCTTTCTATGAAGCTTATGTATTCAGAATTAATTATTATTATGTTTTTATCTCTCAAATGATGTAATAAAGGTTAGAAGACTTGGGATTTCGTATTAATGATATAACCCTTTAATGGGTGTATTGTTGTTTAAGCTTATTATTGTTATTATCCTTTATTGTGGGATATGAATGTGATTGGACAGTGAGCACCAGATTTGCGAGATTTTGTTACTCGAATTTGGGGGTGTCACAAGTTGGTATCAAAACTTTAGGTTATGAACCATGGGTGGGGAAAATTTAGGAAATAGCCTTATAGGAGACCGAAAATATAGAGGTGATTAGACTCTTATCGAGTTCAAAGGAAAGAATTAAGGAAATTCATTGAAGATAAATAATAAAATGACTTATGTGCTTACTTGTTAATAAATTATGTATTCGCGAGTAGTATCGAGTAGTAATTAAAACTTAAAATCTTTGATGTCAAGATGACTGATATAGGATGATCCAGTCAGGCTAGGGATGTGGAGCCCCGAGAGGCTAGGGAAGAGGAGCCCCGAGACATTCACAAAGTCTGGGAGCAGCTAGTGCCAAGGGAGCCATCCCCGTTGACCACTGTTGTGGGCCCTGAGTATGAGCCTGAGTCTGATCTAGAGGATGAGTGTGAGGAAGTGGAGGTAGAGCGGGATGAAGAGGAGGATCCTGAAGAGATACCACTCAACTCAATTGGAGCTGGGATGTTTGAGAAGGTATATGATCGTAACATAGAGTTACATGATAGATGAAAGTAGTATGCACACAAGTCAATCATATATGATATGATAAAGCATATACTTTGTTACAATCTTATTCATTTATTGATAAAAGAGTTATTTAATTTATCAACATGGTGTTGTTATATTAAATGTGATAAACCCATAGTTTTAAGCAATGCTTTTAGAATCATGATGTTGATCAAGCTAATAAGATCTAAATTCTTAGATAGCATAAAAACTAAAATTGTTGCCAATCGTTGGATTACTAAAAAGGGGATTAGTGAATCCGGATAGATTAGTACTGTAATGATCGAGAATTTTTTATTTAATTTTAAATATTTATTGAATTAAATAAATATTTAAGTTGATTTATTTATTGAGTTAAATAAATAATTGATGAAATTATTGTGCAATAATTTAATTAAGTATGTTATGTTAATTACATTAATATTTAATAATTTTATGGTTTGAAGATTTAATTTAATTATATAATTAAATTAAATAAGTTGTTAAATAATTGTAATGTTGTGTAATGGTGTTATTTTAATTTAATTGGTTAATGGAATTAAAGGAATGATGAAATTAGAAGATTAATATTTATTAAATAAATATTAAGAATTTTATTGGTTAAATAAATATTATGTGGATAAATTAAAGATTGTGATTTAAATTTATTAAGGTTTGACAAATAAACTATATGATAAGCCTTGTGGCTTTTGAATTTTTTAACTGATAAAACCTAAGTTAATTACGTATTAAATGTCAGTTTTATGTTTACACGTTATATTTCTAAGTCTAAGAAAACAAAGAACAAAGAGAAGAGAGATCTTAGGAGAGAAGATTCTTTGTAACTTCTCAAGAGGAGAAAATTGAGAGAGTTAGAGGGATTCTGGAAATCTAAGAAGGAGAAGAAGGAATCAAAACTATTGTATATCTTCTAAACACAAGAAATCAAGGGTAAAATTCTTAATTTCAAGCTTTAGTAGCTTTAGTTTGTGTTTTTGAGTTTTTCATAGAAGTTGGAATTTTATTGAATAATTTGATGAGATGTGGTATATATGTGTTAATTGATGGTTATAATCTGTTATGAGTTGTCTAGAAACGATTTTCAGAAATCAAATTATCATAAAATATGTTTTAGAATGAAGAATTGTGTTCTTGATGGAATATATATGTTTTAACTTGTTTTAGAGTCAAAATTGAGGATTTAATCATGTAATAATCTGTTAATTATTACTTGATTATGTTAATATGTCAAGAAACGAAAACAATATATGTATAATGAACTGATTTGGTGTAATAATGAATTCATGTGATGGATTTTGATAAGGATGTTTAAAAATGGGGTTTTAGCAAGAACATAGAATTTAAAAGGTTTAAATTTGATTGATGTTGTTGTTGTTTTGTTTCTATAATTAGTATATGCATGCTTGGTTATGCCCCGTATACCAACGGACGTTAAACTTCATGGTTTTGAGTTTTCATGCACAGCTGTCACTTGGAGCTCAATTTCAGCCTTCATCCATCCATTATTTCTCAATGCTCAAAGAATGGAAGTTGTAGAGCTCTTTGATAGCTTCGATTTGACAGGTGGCAGGCCTCGTAACTCCTCCCGGATCAAATGTTATGGCCGTTTTACCAGAGGACTCTGCAGCAGAAAAGCCTTGGCGCGACGCGGATTTTTGGGCCCGACCGCGCCAGTCCCCATCTGTGCCAGACTTGACTTTTCAATTGAACGAGACTTGTCTTTTGATTGGGATATAAGGGGGCTCGTTTGTGGCCAGAAAGGGCATCAAATATTGGCCTTAAGCCCTAGCCCTAGCTTATTCTTCCATTTCATTTACATTTCTTGTATAGATTAGGAGTAGATTAAGTCTAGATTAGGGTTTAGTTTAGTTAGTTAGTTTATAGGGTTAGATTAGGTTTGACGATTGAAGCAAGTGGATTCCATTGGAGATTCAACAAGGAGCTTGAGCACTCAGATTTGCTATTTTCTATCTTTTGAATCTCTTTGCTTCCTATTTGCAATCTTATGATGTATATTCAACTTGTGGATGATATGATTGAGTCATTTATGACTTAGACCTTATTTTGACGTTCCAATGGAATCTAATGAGTAGTCTATGTTAATTTCTCTTCCATGTTGGTTCTTATTGATTGCTATGTGATTGTCTACTGCGATTTATGCTTTCATTGCTTAATTGAGTCATGACCAATTACTGTGATAACCTATATGGACTTGAAAGACGAAGTGTAGGTTTAGATCTAATCATAGTGGCGGGCGATTATACGTTTACATGACGTTGGATGTATGATTTGTGCTTAGGATAGACATATACCGAAGCGCCGCTCGTAGTCAATAGAGAACTTGACCTTAAACCCTAATTATTTGTAAATCACATAGACATATAGTGGTTTAGGTAATGTGGGTGTTCACGTGCGTTCTATCATCTGTGGATTGCATGTGATATGGATTAGGTGCATCGAAAGACGACCTTCTCTCACTTTCGTGTTCTCAGCTTACAACCTGTAATGATTAATTTGACCTAATTGGAAGTATGTCGATTTAGACGAATCATTAGGGGAAATTGGGATCTTTTATTTTCATTATCTGATTCTACCTTAGGATTATTTATTGCATGTTTTAATTCCTTGCCTAGTTAACTTAGTTTTAATTCCAACTCTTTATCGCTCGTTTAAATAAGACTGAGGTGATTATGTGCTAGTGGTTTGGCGACCTTTTATCTGTTAATTCTCCGTGGGAACGATCTTTACTTACTCTTTATTACTCGTTGGCCGCATATACTTGCGCGAATATATTGATCAATAAATCGGCCAACATGTTTTTTGGCGCCGTTGCCGGGGAATTAATTGGATAACTGTTAGCCAACATTAGTTTAAATCAAATTAGCCTTACTTTAAACTTTCTATTTTTTTTAATTCTTTTTTTTTGTTCTCTTCTCAGGTACAATGGACTTAAATTTGTATCCATGGAATGGTACAAGGCAAGAGCAACCAAGGGAAGCATACACTGATGGCGTCAACCCAATTGTAACACTTTCAGCACAGCTAGAGGTTCTCTCGAGGAAGCTGGATACTGTCTCAGCTCAGCAGAATCGAGAGACGGCAGTGACCTATGACTACGGTGCTGGGAGCTACGCGAGCCATCAGGAGCCTATCATTTATGGACAGGAGCAGTATGGGGGTGGTTATTCCTACACCGAACCTTATCCCACTTATCAACAAGATTGGGGGTATCACTCAAACCCTTCACCAAACTACTATCAAGACCAACACTGGGATCCAAATCCTGCATATGCCCCAGAATGCACCTTCCAGACTCCAGTTTACGAGCCTCAACACAATTTTGAGGGTGACACAGAAAATGAAAGCTTGGAGGAAGGAAGTGGCATAAAATCACTAAAGGACATCTTGAATGAGCAACAGAAGTCATTCAAGAGTATTCAAAACAGGGCAGAGCAGATTAGCAAGGCCTTGATGATAGAGGATAAACAAGGGATGCAAAACCATACTGTGAGCTATAAAGAACAATATGAGCCAAGTCCAACTTATGCACCAGAACACCCATATCAATCCTAATGTTTACAAGGAGAACAGTCTCCAATGGAATTCATGTATAGGAGCTTAGAAAGCCAAGAGGAGAGGTTTAGGAGCCAAGAACAATCAAGCCAGAACTTCCAGAATCAGATGGCCCTAATCTACAACACTCCTACCAATGAGCATCAGTACATGGAGCCCGAGGCTGAAACAGAAAAGGAAGGATTGGAAATTATGTGGGGGAATTCCATAGCATCGACAGAGGAGACCTTGATTGAGCAAGAGCAATCGATTGAGGTGATAGTAGTGTGCATACAAGCCAATCATGTATGATGATAAAGCACGTACTTTGTAAACAATCTTATTTATTTATTAATAAAATATTCATTTATTAAAGGCATTTAATTATCTACATGGTGCTGTTTTTATAATATGTAAATAACCCATAGTTTTAAGCAATGCTTTTAGAATCATGATGATGATCATGCTAATGAGATCTAAATTCTTAGAAAGCTCTAAAACTAAAATAGTTCCCAATCGTGGGATTACTAAAAAGGGGATTAGTAAATCCGGATAGATTGGTACATATGTTGCTTGCTCATTGGATGAGGATGATTGATCTCATGATCATTTGTGTGGAGACACTAAAGCAAGTATGTAGGTGCTTATTGGAGAATAAGTTCACTGAACGTGACTCGCTATGGAATACCTAATGGAGTTTTACTCGCCCATCAATAGGAATTCCTAATGTGATAGTAGTATAAGTGATCCTTGGACTTGAGATCATCATAGTATCTTGTATGTAATGAATTATACTTTGACTTATTCCTTAAAGTCCTTTAGGGTATATAAAAGGGTATGCTTGGGTATAATGAGTTACATATGGAGATAATGAATGATCAATAAAGAATCTACCACCTCTAGTAAAAGAGGAGATATGTCCTATGTGATTCGTTAAATGACAACCCAGGAATCCTTGGCCAAGGTAAAATGAAATTAGAAAGGAGTTTCTAATTTGCATTATTTGGAGTTGTGCATTTTCTAATCGAAATACATATAATTAAATAAAATAAGACTTGACTGTAAATTACTGTCTTATATTTAATTGGGACATTGTATAGTGGAAGGATTGAATTGTATGGTAACTATTTACTCACAGGTTCTTTTATGATTAATGTTGAAATCTATATTATCTGGAAAGTCGTTGATCGCTAGGGAGGCTTATCCCTATTGTAGAATAAATATTATTTATTTAAATAGATTATTAGTTTAATTTATTTATTTAAATAAGATTAGAATTGTTCTAATTGATTTATTCACAACCGGTTTAATATAGAGAACCTAAAGGGTCACACCATAAAAGGAAGAATAATTATTTAAGAAGGTAATGGCATAATCGTAATAATGCATTAAGTGTAATTAATTTAATCTATAGTGATAGAATAAATTAAATAGCTTAATGTTTATTATTTAATATTTTGGAAATATTAAATATAAATTAATAAGAGGAGTCTTATTAATATTATTACAATTATTATTATTTTAATTTCTAAAGGAGTTTAGTAATTAATTTAATATTAGTACTCTCATTTATTCCTAATAAGATTAGGAGACAAATTAATTAAATAAATTTAATTAATTATTCCCCATGTGGTGGAAAGCCTAAATTAATTAAAGGAGTTTAATTAATTAAAAGAAATCCCATGTCTAATAGGATTAGAAGGGTTGACCAATATCTATATAAGAGGAGTCTTATAATAGATATCAGTTGAGGCAATTCTAATTGTTGGAGAGTACTCCTTTTCTATAGAGGATAGAAAACTAAGCCAACCACCCTCCTTCTTGATAATTCATCTTCCTTGGTGGATCACCTCTAGAGGCCAAACACTTGGGTGGCTAACGTTGATCAAAGGAAGGAATCTAACCCGAAAATTCAAGGAGATCACGAAGAACAAGGAGTTGAACTCGTACCTGTGGAAGCTTCGTTTTACAAGGGTATGATTCCATAACTTCTTATTTATCGTTTTAAATTAATAATTTGCATAAAGGATGATCCGGGTAATGGTTTTGTAGAAATTTTTTTAAACTCTGATATACCATGCTTCCGCTAATTTTTGCAATTTGATTGCATCACGATTTTGTACAAACCCAACATGAGGATCTTCAAATTTGGGTGGAGCAAATTAGCACGGCATTAAGGAACGAGGAGGTATGTGAACAAGAGACAACAGTGCAAGATTTTGTGCCTCCAATGACTGAAGCCGTGAGTTATGCCTCAAAAAGATTGGTGCTATGAGATGGATGCAGATACTGATGAAGAGCCTGAAGTGCACTTGCAACTGGATGAGCATAAGGCAATGGATATCGAGGAGACGATTGGGGATGTGGAAAATGAATGTGAACCAACAGTGACAATCCCCCAAGAGCCTCCTCCGCCTGAGTGGAACAAGCCAGTCAAGTTTGCACACCCTTGCCCCCTTGGTAGCCACATTACAGATACGGATCTCGATGACATGAGAGAGTCCGTGAGCTTCAAACCATGGTGGTCAGAAGAGAAAAGAAGAGAAGAAGAGTCCATTGTGTGGTCTATACCTCCATGCCCCGATCATTTCACCTACACAACGGAACCCTTGCCTAGCTCCCCAACCTTCAGGACGGGGAATTCTTTTACTTATCCAATGCTAGGTACTTTAAATCTGCATCCGCTCCTACTGGGAAGCCGCCAAAGTCACACAGCTATTCTGATGGATGGAGGGGTTCTCCAGTATCGTCGGGGAGTTGGGTAGCAGTGGGCAAACACAGTCGAGCTAGAGGACTATAAATCAAGCGCTAGATAGGAGGCACCACATCATTTCTCTCTCTCTTTGTTTAATTCTCCATTACCTACTTCTCATCATCCCTCTCTCTATCTCTTTGTTTAATTCTCCATTTACATGCTTTCTATCACATTTCCCTCCCCCTCGTTTAATTCTTATTAGTTAATATTTAGTTTAAATTTTTGCATACTGTAGTAATTAGGAGTTCATTGCCTACATTTTTGAACTTAGGCATTAGTGCATATCTTTTTAGGACCATGAAGCTTATAGCATACTTTTGATACACTTGCACATTGCGTATACGCACTTAGAGATTTTTTTTTGGGAATTTGAATGCATATATCTTTCCATGTTTAATTCTCTTGATGTAAATAGTTAATATACTTTTGTTAGTATAAGAGGGCTTAATAAAGATGTTATGCATTCTCTCAGGTCAAAGTTGCTGGATAGAATGCAAGCTCAAAGCTAACCTCATTGCCTAGCAAAAATTAGCAGCAGAAAAATCTGATGGTTTGCGCGGCCGCGCCCAATCCAAGGCATTACTACGCGCGGCCACGCCACACATAAACTTGGCCTGTCTTGGGAAAAATCCTACAAATTTTGGGGGGTACCACTTCATGTCAATTATTAGCAGCCCCCAAGCCTCAGTCCCTATAATCCCAAGCCCTCAGTTCCTTAATGTAATCCCCCCCACTACAAGCCTTAGTTTTGAAAAACTCCTACCTCTTCAATCCAAAGTACCAATTCCCATCCACCTCATCCTCTCAACATGATCAATTGAGACATTGATTGTGGAATCTCTAGCAGAGCAAGATTGATATGGAGCTGGGTTGGTTCATTGAGTATAGTGTTGAGCGGAGTTTATTTTACCAAGAGCAGAGATGAGACGGGGAAACTTCTGAGAGGGCGCCACTTCATTTCATGCAGCATAAGAAGCCAAATAGGGGAGTTTCTTTCTTTTTACCTTTACCATTAATGAGGACATTGAACACTTTAAGTTTAGGGGTATTGGCTTTATTTTGCATATAGGGTAGTTGCATTCATATTGTATATTGTGTTTGTTTATTTAGTGCATATAGGTTGGAAATAGTTAAAATTTGTGAAAATTTTAAAAAAAATCTTTTATTTTTTGCATTCTGTGTTAGAGCATACTGCATGAATCCAGTTTTCAGTTGGTTAGTTATGTATGTTGCCTGTGAAGAAACTAAAATCACTTGATTGTTGAACTGATTTGAGACTTAAGCCTGATTTCATGGTCATATATGTAAATCCTTACCTGTCAGATACTGTGTAACCAGTAAGCACGATAGAGTAAACACCAGGATATGCTAAGTTTAAATGTTTACATACTTGTCTTCTGGTGGAAAAGCTATGTTTTAATAAAAGAGTTTCAGTTCGTATATAATAATAACTAGACTGTTAAAAGCTTAAGTTTGGGGGAAACTGGGGACTTGCATGATTTATGCGGGGAGATGGAGCGTAAGACGCACTCCTTTGCAAAAAAAGAAAAAGAAAACAAAAGAAAAGATTAAGAAAAAAAATAGAATAAACACTTCGGCTACGTCGAGTTCTGTGGCCTTTGATATTCGAGCAAGTAAGCCCTAGGGGTGTCTCTACACCCAGCGCCCTAAGGCCATCTGGTCTCGGAGTCGTTGGTCGAAAGCTCGCTACATGGATATCATGAAAAGCCTAAGAGAACTAGGCATTGCACAGTTGATTGTGTCCACGAGAAAGTGCGAATACGCCCTCGTGAGGTAATAAAAGCTTAATGAATACCCCCCTGTTGACTCTTAACTCTAGTAATACATGTTTTAGTTAGAATTTATATGATTTGCTGTCTTTCTTAAGTTAAATCTTATTTTTCCCCTAAGAAGTATAGTATGTGAATTATTTGTCTGAATGCATATCTAATGGTTGCTAGGCACACAAAGCACAATACATTAGTGCTGACAGTTTTGGATTTGCAGAATTTGCCTTATGGTCTTGTTTTGGGTAGCTTATCTGTTCGACTATCTCGTGGTTTTCTGAGGCATTGCTTTGAAAGTTCAATACTGGCTGGGAACTTGGATTCGCATTCATGATAGCGTAGGTTGCTTACATTGTAGATACTGTATTGCATCTTTTGTTTAGTTTTGTTTTGGTTGCTTGAGGGCAAGCAACGTTTAAGTTTAGGGGTATTTGATAAGTGGCTTTCATGACCACTTATTCAGATAGTAACCAACTCATTCTGTTGCTTAAACTCAAGTATCGTTGTGCGTTTTATGTGTTTTTGCTTTGTTTTGTGATTTTCAAGTTTATAAACTCTCCGGGTGCAAATTGAGCTTAAAATGGCAAAAGAACGCTTAAATGGGGCAAAGCACTGACATGGGCTTAAAGCATGAAGATAGCATGGGTGAGGAAGCAATGAAGGTGATGCCACGAGTCTAGAGGCCAAAAGGAGCAAGAATGGCATGTGAAGCAAAAATGGAAAGGAAATACAATCCGGACTTCGTTTGGGGGGTTTTATGTTCATTTCATGTTCTTGGATTGGAGCATAGTTCATATTGTAGAGCGTCTTCTAAGCTTTCGGTAACATCTTGAATCATCCCAATCGGAGTTTGGAGGCGAGAGTTACGCCGCGTATACCAACGGACGTTAAACTTCACGGTTTTGAGTTTTCATGCACAGCTGTCACTTGGAGCTCAATTTCAGCCTTCATCCATCCATTATTTCTCAATGCTCAAACAATGAAAGTTGTAGAGCTCTTCGATAGCTTCGATTTGACAGGTGGCAGGTTTCGTAACTCCTCCCGGATCAAAAGTTATGGCCGTTTTACTAGAGGACTCTGTAGCAGAAAAGCCTTGGCGCGGGCGCGCTGATTTTAGGGCATTTTTGGGCGCGGCCGCACCAGTCCCCAGCTGTACCAGACTTGACTTTTCAATTGAACGGGACTTGGCTTTTGATTGGGATATAAGGGGGCTCGTTTGTGGCCAGAAAGGGCATCAAATATTGGCCTTAAGCCCTAGCCCTAGCTTATCCTTCCATTTCATTTACATTTCTTGTATAGATTAGGAGTAGATTAAGTCTAGATTAGGGTTTGTTTAGTTAGTTAGTTTCTAGGGTTAGATTAGGTTTGATGATTGAAGCAAGTGAATTTCATTGGAGATTCAACAAGGAGCTTGAACACTCAGATTTGCTATTTTCTATCTTTTGAATCTCTTTGCTTCCTATTTGCAATTTTATGATGTATATTCAACTTGTGGATGATATGTTTGAGTCATTTATGACTTGGACCTTATTTTGAGGTTCCAATGGAATCTAATGAGTAGTCTATGTTGATTTCTCTTCCATGTTGGTTCTTATTGATCGCTATGTGATTGTCTACTGCGATTTATGCTTTCATTGCTTAATTGAGTCATGACCAATTATTGTGATAACCTATGTGGACTTGAAAGACAAAGTGTAGGTTTAGATCTAGTCGTAGTGGCGGGCGATTGTACGTTTACATGACGTTGGACGTATGATTTGTGCTTAGGATAGACATATACCGAAGCGCCGCTCGTAGTCAATAGAGAACTTGACCTTAAACCCTAATTATTTGTAAATCACATAGACATATAGTGGTTTAGGTAATGTGGGTGTTCACGTGCATTCTATCATCTGTGGATTGCACGTGATATGGATTAGGTGCATCGAAAGACGACCTTCTCTCACTTTCGTAATCTCGGCTTACAACCTGTAATGATTAATTTGACCTAATTGAAAGTATGTCGATTTAGACGAATCATTAGGAGAAATTGGGATCTCTTATCTTCATTATCTGATTCTACCTTAGGATTATTTATTGCATGTTTTAATTCCTTGCCTTGTTAACTTAGTTTTAATTCCAACTCTTTATCGCTCGTTTAAATAAGACTGAGGCGATTATGTGCTAGTGGTTTGGCGACCTTTTATCTGTTAATTCTCCTTGGGAACGATCTTTATTTATTCTTTATTACTCGTTGGCCGCGTATACTTGCGCGAATATATTGACTGATAAATCGGCCAACAATAGTGTTGAGCGGGGTTTATTTTACCAAGAGCAGAGAGAGACGGGGAAACTTCTGAGAGGATGCCACTTCATTTCATGCAGCATCAGAAGCCGAATAGGGGAGTTCCTTTCTTTTTACCTTTATCTTCAATGAGGACATTGAATAGTTTAAGTTTTGGGGTATTGGCTTTATTTTTCATATAGGGTAGTTCATTTTATTTTGCATATTGTGTTTGTTTATTTAGTGCATGTAGGTTGTAAATAGTTAAATTTATTTAGTGCGTGTAGGTTGTAAATAGTTAAAATTTGTGAAAATTTTAAAATTTTTCTTTTATTTTTGCATTCTGTGTTAGAGCATACTGCATGAATCTAGTTTTCAGTTGGTTAGTTATGTATGTTGCTTGTGAAGAAACTGAAATCACTTGATTATTGAACTGATTTGAGACTTAAGCCTGATTTCATGGTCATATATGTAAATCCTTATCTGTCAGATACTGTGTAACCAGTTAGCACGATAGAGTAACCATCATGACATGCTTAGTTTAAATGTTTACATACTTGTCTTCTGGTGGAAAAACTATTTTTTAATAAAAGAGTTTCAGTTCGCATATAATAATAACTAGACTGTTAAAAGCTTAAGTTTGGGGGAAATAGGGGACATGCATAATTTATGCGGGGAGATGGAGCGTAAGACGCACTCCCTTGCAGAAAAAGAAAAAGAAAAAGAAAAGAAAATGCTTTGAAAAAGAAAAAAAAATAGAATAAGCACTTCGGCTACGTCGAGTTATGTGGCCTTTGATATTCGAGCAAGTAAGCCCTATGGGTGTCTTTACACCCAGTGTCCTAAGGTCGTCTGGTCTGAGAGTCGTTGGTCGAAAGCTCACTACATGGATATCATTAAAGAGCCTAAGAGAACTAGGCATTGCATGGTCGATAGTGTACACGGGAAAGTGCGTATACGCCCTCGTGAATAATAAGAGCTTAATGAAACCCCCCTGTTGACTCTTAACTCTAGTAATGCATGGTTTAGTTAGAACTTATATGATTTGCTATTTTTCTTAAGTTAAAACTTATTTTTCCCCTAAGAAGCATAGGATGTGAATTATTTATCTGAATGCATGTTTAATGGTTGCTAGGCACACACCGCACAATACATTAGTGCTGACAGTTTTGGATTTGCAGGAATATACTTTTAATCTCGTCTTGGGTAGCTTTTCTGTTTAATCATCTTGTGGTTTTCTGAGGCATGGTTTTGTGAGTTCAATACCGATTAGAGTCTGGATTTGCATTCATAGTAGTGTAGTTCGCATACATTGTATATATTGCATTGCATATGTCGTTTAGTTTAGTTTTGGTTGCTTGAGGGAAAGAAACATTTAAGTTTGGGGGTATTTGATAAGTGGTTTTATTGACCACTTATTCGGATAGTATCCAGCTCATTCTGTTGCCGAAACTCAAGTAAACCCGTGCTTTTAATGTGTTTATGTTTCCTTTTGCAGTTTTCTTGTTTTGGAACTCTCCGAGTGCGAATTGAGCTCAAATGGACAAAGATAGCCTATAAGGGGCAATGCACTGAAATGGGCTCAAAGCATGACTATGGCATAGGCGAGGAGGAAATAGAAGTGATGCTGCTAGGCCAAAACGATGCAAAGAGAGCTTGATAGCATGATGGTATAAAGGGCACTGCAATGAAGTCAAGCGGCGAGATGGGAATGTGTTGTTGCATTTGAGCTAAAAGGAGGCACGTTGCTTGTTAAGGATGTCAAGAGTTGCCACGTGCAGCTGTAGGAGAAGCAAAGCCAGGAAAAATTAGCAGCGCAAGTCCCGCGCGGCAGCGCCGGGACAAGCCAGCAGGCATGCGCGCCCGCGCCGATACCAAGAGTAGAGGACAGTTTTTTCCACCCCGCGCGGCCACTCTAGGTCCAAGGTAAAAAGCTGCGCGATCGCGCCAGATCAAAAATTGACCAAGATTGACTTTTCACTTGCAGGAACGGCTGACGCATATGATATAAGGTCTTTAAGCCTCATTTGTTCAACAGCCTCCATTAGGGAGTTCTCCTTTAGCTTGCAACAGACCTTAAGCCCTAGTTTCCCTCTTCTCTTTCCTTTTCCATTGTTGTCTAGGAGTAGATTAAGTTAGAGAGTAGATTAGTTTAGTTAGTTAGTTTTCTAGGGTTAGATTAGTTAAAGAAGATTGAAGCAAGGGCTACATAAAGATCCAACACTTGGAGAAGAACACAAGATTTGCATATTTCTATCTCTTACTCTCCTTGTATTCATTGTATATTTGGATGATGTATATTGAACTTGTGGTTAATATAGTTGGGTTATCTATGCCCTAATTTATATTTTGAGGTTCCAATGGAACCTAATGAGTAGTTGATTGTTGATTTCTCTTCCATGTGGTTCTTATTTGATTGCTATATGTATGTCTATTGCGATGTATGCTTTGATTGCTTAATTGAGTCTCGACCAATTAGTGTGATAACCTATGTGGGATTGGAAAACGAAACGTAGGTTTAGATCAAATCACGGTAGTGGGCGATTATAGGTTCACATGGTGTTGGACTTATGATTTGTGCTTAGGATAGAAATATACCGAAGCGCCGCTCGTAGTCAATGGAGAACTTGACCTTAAACCCTATTTATTTTTAAATCACATACGAATATAGTGGTTTAGGTAGTGTGGGTGCCCACGTGCATCTATCACTTGTGGATTGCACGTGGTATGGTTTAGGTACATTGAAAGGTGGCCTTCTCTCACTTTAGCGTTCTTGGCTAACACATGTGATTATTAATTTGACCTAATTGAAAGTGAATTGATTTAGACGAGTCATTAGGGGAAATTTGGAATCTTATATCTTCATTATCTGATTCTACCTTAGGATCCTTTAGTTTAACTTTCATTCCTTGCGTAGTTTAAAAGTTGTTTTAATAATTCATTCTCTCTACCACCCGTTTAAATAAGACCGAGATGATTATGGACTATTGATTTGGCAACCTTTTATCTGTTAATTCCTCGTGGGAACGATATCTGTACTTTCACTTTATTACTTGTTGACCGCGTATACTTGCGCGTTAATTGTCGTTATATAAAATGGACAACAGTAACCTAATTAGGTTTAAAATTATTAATCACTTGCAATAATAAAATTATCCACTTAAGTTAGTATAAATATTAAATACTAGCTATTCATTATTACCATAACCCTTAGGTTATTTAATTATCTCACCTAATGTATAATTACGATATGAAGCTTTCCTTTTTAATGAAATCTAAATATATATCCATAACTATAGTATATATATTTATTTAGCCATACACCACTTCACATATGTTATCACATATTAAATCAGTATATAGCATAAATTTTTAAATATCAATAATGTATATATATATATAAAGTGACTTAAAATTCTTGGTTAATACATCCTCCCCCCTTATAAGATTTTTGTCCCCGAAATTACACATAAGGTTACTCAAAAAGATGTGGATAATTTTCCCTCATCTTTTCCTCGAGTTCCCACGTAGCTTCTTCAGCATTGTGGTTCCTCCAAAGAACTTTTACATAATGTATAACCTTATTTCGTAACTTCTGCTCTTTTCTATCTAAAATTTCTATAGGAATTTCCTCGTACGACAAATCTTTTTCGACCTAAATTGGTTCGTACGATATCACATGGTTGTAGTCAGGCTTATATGGTCGTAACACTGACACATGAAACACATTATGAATATGTTCCAGTTCAGGAGGTAGAGCTACCTCGTACGCCACTTCGCCTATCTTCCTCAAGATCTCAAATGGTCCAACAAATCTTGGACTCAACTTACCATTCTTTCCAAATCTTATCTTCCCTTTTCAGGGAGATACTTTCAAAAACGCATAGCTTCCCACTTCAAAATCTCTCTTCTTGCGATGTAAGTCCGCATACTTCTTCTGGCGATCTTGAGCTATTCCCAGCCGGGCTCTTATCACCTTGATGATCTCAACTGTCTGCTGCACCAATTCTGGTCCCAACAGCCTACGTTCACTAACTTCATCCCAGCATAAGGGCGTTCTGCATTTCCTCCCATACAGTGCTTCGTACGGCGGCATTACAATGCTAGCTTGATAACTATTGTTGTATGCGAACTCTACTAATGGAAGATGATCCTCCCAGCTACCCTTGAAGTCCATCACACAAGCTCTGAGCATGTCTTCAAGTGTTTGAATCGTTCTCTCAGCGGATGATACGCGGTGCTCATCCATAGCTGCGTCCCCATTCTTTCTTGAAGACTCTTCCAGAAGTTTGACGTTAATCGCGGATCTCTATCCGATACAATAGATATCGGTACTCCATGTCTCGAGATAATTTCTTTGATATATAATTTGGCTAGCTGGTCCAAACTATACCTGATCTTGATCGGCAAAAAGTGAGCTGACTTCGTAAGACGATCTACAATCACCCATATGGCGTCGTGCCCTTTTTGCGTTGCTGGAAGTCCCACCACAAAATCCATCGTGATGTGCTCCCATTTCCATTCTGGAATTTCTAAAGGCTGTAGTAATCCACTCAGTCATTGATAATCTACCTTGACTCTCTGACAAGTTAGACATCTGCTGACGCATTCCGCAACCTCTCTCTTCATGTTTGGCCACTAAAAATATTGATGTAAATCTTGATACATCTTTGTGCTTTCTGGGTGTATCGAGTACCTCGTACTGTGCGCTTCTTGCAAAATCTCCTCTCTTAGTTCTGGTACTAACGGTACCCAAATTCGTCCTTCGAATCTCAACAGTCTGGTGCCATCAATCTTGTATTTTAATTCGTCGCCTTTAGTTAACCACTTCTTGATGTTGTCACAATCTTCGTCCTTCTCTTGTGCCTCTTTAAACTTATCTAATAAGGTCGAGCTTACTGCTACTGTAAATAATTTTTCGTCAGTCTCCATCGGATACTTGATTCCCAATTCCAGTCGTTCGACAGATTTCACTAACTCCTCCTGAATGGTCAATTTTAGTAACTTCCATCTGCCTTTTCTGCTCAAGTCATCTGCCACTACGTTTGCTTTGTCTGGATGGTACAGAATCTCATAATCATAATCTTTGATTAATTCTAGCCATCGACGCTGCCTCATGTTTAGCTCCTTCTATGTGAAGATATACTTTAGAATTTTGTGATCCGTATATATCTAACAATTCTCGCCGTACAAATAATGCCTCCAAATCTTCAAGGCAAAAACTACCACTGCTAACTCCAAGTCATAAGTCGGATAACCCTTCTCATAGTCCTTTAGCTGACGTGAAGCGTACACAATGACCTTGCCGTGCTGCATCAGTATACAACCAAGACCCTTGTGTCACGCATCACTATACACTACAAATTCGCCCGTGTCGTCTAGTAAAGTCAACACAAGTGCTTGACTGAGCCTCTTCTTCAATTCCATGAAACTCTCCTCACATTTCTTCGTCCAAACGAACTTCACCGTCTTTCTAGTAAGGTTTGTCAATGGCGATTGTGACGCCCCCAGAATAGGTCCATTCAACCCAACCCATTCTGAGTCGCCAAATACATGGTACAGAATTCAAATACAAACTTTATATCATACGGTCGTGCAAAATACGACCACACAACTGTGAGTCTCAGTACAAATATGTAGAAAATATTAAGATTCAAACTAAGTCCTCATTACAATTATGATCACACTATTTATCAGAAATAGTGAGGACTACTACTGCTCTAACTCGGACCATCACTCCATTCCCCGACTAGTACCCGCAATATTCTCATTTCCTGAAGAGAACAATGGAAGAAAAGGGTGAGCTCAACTAGCCCAGTAAAGAATATTATGACTAAGATAATGAAAAATAAATTATCGTTAGTCTTCAACAGTTCAGATAAAATATTATGGACAACAAGTTTTAGATCAATATTCGCAGCGGAAATAACAAATCATTAGAAGAGTTAAGCAGAGAATGAAGTCTACTATCTTCTATGATTTAAAGTCCATCATCAATATTTTATCCCTGTAACATCAATCAATATATATCTCGAATCAAATATTCATCTTTGCACTACAGGCTAAAGATATTCATTTATATCACCAGTGATCATGTTCATCTCAACTCCTGTCCATCTTTGCACTACGGCCCAAAGATATTCATCAGGTAATCATCTTTGCACTACAGGCCAAAGATATTCATCAAATAATCATTCATCTTTGCACTACAGGCCAAAGATATTCATTTGTATCATCATTTAAGACTGAGGATGATGAAAAATAATATAAAAACGAATCCAGTTAGATAAAGGACAAAAATTAGGAATTCGTAATTTAATTTATCCAAGTTCATGAATACTCCGTAATAATCAATTGTGGAGCAAAATTCAAGAATGAAGTTTCAAACTTGGATCCAATCAAAGATAAAAAAAATATTTTTTTTTACCGTGAATAGTAACTCATGAATAGTAACCCGTGAATAGTAACTTGTCATAAAAAAAAAAATTCATAACAAGTTCAGACCAATATTTCAGTGAAATAATATTTCATACGAGTATGAATGAATATACGAAACTGTAATTGGATTTTCACCCGTCATGCGGTAATCCGCGTAGACAGATCATTTCCACAATTTAATAGAAATGAATACGAAGGGTGATTCACCACGCATGCGGTAATCCGCGTAAACAGATTATTCCCACAGATTATTAAGGAATTGAATGAATACAAAAGGTTTTCACCAGGCATGCGGTAATCCGCGTAGACAGGTTACTCCCACAGATCAACAAAGAATGAATACAAAGGGTTATTCACCATGCATGCGGTAATCCGCGTAGACAGGTTACTCCCACAGATAAATAAAGAATAGAGTAACAACCCTTACGAGTATTGAAAGAAAATAGCATTCTTTATGAATATAAAAGAAATAACACCCCTTACTTCAGTAGAAGATTGGATACTGGAGTAGTGTAGTAGCAGAATACTCTTCTTCTTTTTCTCTCTATAATTTTTCTCACTATAATAACTTTGTTCTTCAAGAATGGTGAGAAATGAATGAAATTAGCTTGCTATTTATAGGCTAGAAAAAGGTTGGACAATTACACTTTAGTACCTCCATCTTTGCCTAAATTTTTAATTTAGTCCCTCAAGTTTATAAATCTTGCACCTCCACCCCTGCAACTACCCACCAACTATTTATTATCCACCAATAAGTGGGTCCCACATGTTAACCACCCATTAATTGCTCATTTATCTGATTAATTCTCCGTTAGGTCAATTTAACATCCGAAAATTAACTATTATCGAAATAAATGTCGATTTCTACTAACATTAATATTTCCAACACAATGAAAATATTTTTATCAACCATTCATCAATTATTATATAAATTAATATTACAGAATCACAATAATGACAACCAGGTCGTTCCCAGGAAAGAGGGGGCCTTCCGATAAGGACTTCTCCTTACTGGCGCGCAATTAAATAACCCCTCCTAGACAGAACTTCCTTAGACATTGTCAATAATGCTATCTAATAATATTATTCAAATAATATGAATTATTGAGTTGATAACGTGAAATACTGTGCAACGACAATTATTGAATCAATACTACAAAATATCAACTGTAGCCATTATTGAATAAAAAAATAGCAACGTAGCAATTATTGAGTCAATAAAATATCAATGCAGCAATTATTGAGTCAATAATATAAAATATTAAACAGTAAATACTGTAACAATTATTAAATACTGAGTGACTTCTTACGTAAGCATCAATAATCAAAGATATTGTGCAATACCGTGTGCTACTTTGCAACAATGCGTATTACTGTATTTTTATCACCGGGTTTTTTAACAGTTTAACGGTAAAAGTTTTGCCGTGAAAATGTTATTTCTGTCGCTTTCTATATCCGACAATTATTCTGTTGTGGGGTCCACCAATGGCTGCGCCGTCGTACGAATATTCTCCGACAAAAGAATATTCCCCGACACAACGAATATATTATGACCACTTGCTTACTTTGTAAAATTTGCACATTCCATCCATAACTTACCACATTTATCAAATCAACACCTTACTATATCAAAATAATATATAGAGGAAATTAAATTTTTATTTATAAAAGTTGGGGTCTTACAACCTCCCCTCCTTATGAAATTTCGTCCTCGAAATTGACGTACGTACCTGGTATGTCGAAAAGGTGAGGATACCTCGCTTTCATTTCCGATTCTAACTCCCAGGTCATTTCCTCGATATCATGGTTCCTCCACAAAACTTTAACTTGAGGTATAATCTTCGAGCGTAGGACATGTTCCTTCTTATCCAAGATCTTGACAGGTACCTCCTCGTACGTTAAATCTTCGGCTATCTCGTCTGGTTCTAACTCAATAATGTGATTTAGGTCTTTCACATATTTACGTAACATGGATATGTGAAAAACGTTATGAACACGAGACATGCTTGGAGGTAAAGCGAGTCTATAGGCCACCTTTCCTACTCGGTCAAGGATCTCATATGGACCAATGAATCGTGGATTGAGCTTTCCTCTCTTTTCGAATCTCGTAACTCCTTTCCATGGAGCAACACGTAACAATACATGATCTCCGACATTAAATTCTACGTCTCTTCGATGAAGATCTGCATAACTCTTTTGTCGATCTTGTGCCGTTTGTATACGTTGTCGGATTATTTGAATCTTTTCCGTAGTCATACGTACTAACTCCGGTCCTAACAATGTTGCTTCACCCACCTCGTCCCAACATACTGGAGAACGACACTTCCGTCCATACAACGCCTCGAATGGAGCCATGCCTATACTTTCCTGATAACTGTTGTTGTAGGAGAATTCCACCAATGGTAAGTACTTGTCCCAACTCCCTTTGAAATCTAGAACACAGAGTCTCAATAGATCTTCAAGAGTTTGAATAGTCCTTTCCGATTGCCCGTCAGTTTGAGGATGATATGCAGAACTGAATCGTAGATCAGTGCCCATAGCTTTCTGCAAACTGACCCAAAATCGTGAAGTAAATCTTGGGTCACGATCCGAAATTATGGATACTGGCATGCCATGCAATCTCACAATCTCATTTATGTACATATGAGCAAGACGTTCCAGTGAATAAGTTTCTCGTATAGGCAAGAAATGAGCAGACTTAGTTAATCTATCGACAATAACCCAAATTGCATCTATGCCTTGAGAAATCTTGGGAAGACCCGTAACGAAATCCATGGTAATGTGTTCCCACTTCCATTTTGGAATCTCAAGTGATTGCAATGGACCTTTTGGCACTTGATGCTCTGCCTTGACACGTTGACATGTTAAACACCTCGAGATAAACTCCGCAATCTCTCTCTTCATATTGCTCCACCAAAATGTATGTCGAAGATCACGATACATTTTAGTACTCCCAGGATGGATCGCAAACGGTGTGTTGTGTGCCTCCATCATGATTCTATACTTCAAGTCAGAATCGTTAGGAACACAAAGTCTGGAGTTGACTCGAAGTATTCCTTCTTCATCGATTCTTGCTTCTGGAATAACACCTTCTTGCACCTTCTTCTTCATCTTCATCAACTCCGGATCTGTAGATTGAGCAGCTTTAACTTTATCAATTAAAGTTGGTTCTACGCGTAAACTTGACATCATCATGTGGGTCCCCGGAGTCTTGAACTCTATCTCCATCCTTTGTAAGTCACACAAAATGGGCCTTTGTGTTGACAGCATCGCACTCATTCCCGCATATGATCTTCTACTTAACGCGTCTGCTACCACGTTTGCTTTTCCAGGATGATATTGGATGGTATGGTCGTAATCTTTCAACAACTCAAGCCAACGTCGTTGCCGCATGTTAAGTTCCTTCTGGGTAAAGAAATATTTGAGGCTCTTATGATCTGTATAGATCTCCACTTTCTCCCCATACAGGTAGTGTCTCCATATCTTCAACGCAAAAACGACTGCTGCCAACTCTAGATCATGAGTAGGATAATTCCTCTCATATTCTTTGAGTTGTCGTGAGGCATAGGCTATGACTTTCCCATGTTGCATGAGAACACATCCTAACCCCTTGCCCGAAGCATCGCTGTAAATGACAAATCCATCCGAACCAGATGGTATTGTCAGAACAGGTGCCGAAATGAGTCTCCTCTTGAGCTCTTGAAAGCTCTTCTCGCATTCCTCGTTCCATACGAATTTTGTATCTTTCCGAGTCAGCTGAGTTAATGGAGTAGCGATTCGAGAAAATTCTTCCACGAATCTCCGATAATAACCAGCTAAGCCCAGAAAGCTACGTACTTCGGTCACCGATTTAGGTTGTTCCCAACTTTGTATTGCTTCAATCTTCGCCGGGTCAACAGATACCCCATGTTTTGATACCACGTGCCCGAGGAATGCTACTTCCTCAAGCCAGAACTCGCATTTCTTCAATTTGGCATAAAGCTTGTTATCACGAAGCCTTTGAAGTACCATCTTCAAGTGGTGGTTATGATCTTCACGGCTTTTAGAATAGATGAGGATGTCATCAATAAAGACAACCACAAACTGATCTAAATATTCTTTGAATACACGGTTCATCATATCCATGAAAGCAGCAGGAGCATTAGTCAATCCAAAAGACATGACTAAGAACTCATAATGCCCGTACCGTGTTCTGAAAGCAGTCTTTGGAATATCCTCAGTTTTAATCTTCAACTGATGATATCCAGAACGAAGATCGATCTTTGAAAAAAATTGCGCTCCTTGCAACTGGTCGAACAGGTCATCAATACGAGGTAACGGATACCTATTCTTAATGGTGACATGGTTCAACTCCCGATAGTCAATACAAAGTCGCATACTCCCGTCTTTCTTCTTTACGAATAAAACAGGAGCACCCCAAGGAGACGTACTAGGACGAATAAAACCGATATCTAACAACTCTTGTAATTGGACCTTTAACTCCTGAAGTTCAATAGGAGCCATTCGATATGGGGTTTTAGAAATGGGCTTTGTACCGGGCTCAAGGTCAATAAAGAACTCAACTTCACGTTCTGGGGGTAGACCGGGAAGTTCTTCGGGAAATACATCAGGAAACTCATTAACAACGGAAATATCATTCAAATCTGATGTATTCTGATTTAGATCAGTGACATGAGCTAATAAAGCTTGACATCCGTTTTTCAATAAACGAATAGCCTTGGGATTTGAAATGATATTGACTGATTTTAGTGGTTTGGTGGTTTGGATTCGCACAACAGGTTGATTAGGAATATGAAAACTAACAACCTTACGAAAACAATCAATTTTGGCATGGTAAGTGGTTAACCAGTCAATTCCTAAAATCACGTCAAATGCAAGTATTTTCAAAGATATAAGATCAACAGGTAAGGTAAGGGTACCAATCTGAATCAAGCAAGATTTGTAAACTGTAGATGTAACAAAGGTTTCTCCTAACGGAGTTTCAACAGATAAGTCAAAGTCTAATTTATCAGAAGTCAAGTTCAAACGTTGAGCACAAGCAGGTGAAATAAAGGAATGGGTAGCACCGGTATCTAACAAGGTATAAACTTCGCAAGAGTTTATGATCAGCTTACCCGTAATAACCTCTTTCGGGTTCCTTGCTTGCTGGGCAGTCACGACAAAAGCTCTTCCAGGAACTACCGACTTTGACTTGTTCGGAACAGCCTTAGGGATCACTACCCCTGCTGGACTTGGTTTCGCCACAGGACACACTCGAGCTATATGTCCTTCCTTTCCACAGTTATAACACACCTTAGATTGTTGTGTGCAGTTAGGACTGATGTGTCCCTCTTGCCCGCATTTATAGCATACGACTGGCGGTCGTTCTCCGCCCCTAGAAACAGTTGGTGCTGCTGTTGACGTCTTCACGTTCTCATTGTTGTACCTTCTCTTCTTGAAATCTCCCCCCGACTCACTTCTTCTATTATCATGGCCACGATTACCACCGGAGTGGTTACCGCTTCTGTCATGATGCTTTCCTCCCTGCTGGTTGTCATTGTTTCGATGACTGCTGCCACCGGTACGACCTTGGTTGTTGTCCTTTGGTTGAGCGTAATCACTATCTCGTTCTAATAACTGGGCCCTGTTCACTACATCCGAATATAAAGAAAATTTGTGAGAAATGAGGTATTGACGAATCTCGGGTTTCAAACCTCTCAGAAACATCCGCGTCATACGTTCCTCATTCTCCACCAAATGAGGTGCAAACCGGGATAACTCCGCGAACTTAGCCTCGTACTGGGACACCGTCATGTTGTTCTGTTCTAGTCTGATAAACTCTACCTCTTTCATGTGACGAATACTTTCTGGAAAGTACTTGTCATTGAACAGTTTCTGAAACGTCTCCCAAGACATCTTGAGTGCGGCAGGCTGGGTACGCTTCACAGATTCCCACCAGTAATCTGCCTCTCCACGAAACATAAACGTGGCGAATGAAACCTTCTGTTCCTCCGTGCATCCCAAGACATCAAATATCTTGGTAATCTGCTTAACCCACGTCTCTGCCTTGATTGGATCTGGCTTTCCCTGAAACTCTGGTGGTCCCAACTCTTTAAACTGCCTGGCAGTGACAAGCCGCGAGTTATTATTTCCACCTGTATTATGAACACGAGTCTCCCTCGTCTGTTTTTGCATGAACTGCAAAAAACTTCTGAACATCCCGTCATTTATCATTTCTTCGGTAGGGTTGTTTACAGGAGAATTGTTGCCTTCCTGTTGTACGTTCTCTTGGTTGGTGATTAAAGGTGTCTCAACGGTCTCATTCACTCCATTGTTAAGATTTTCAGCTGCCATTCTCAAATACTGCCATAAAACAAGGGTTAATCAAATAAATTAACATATCACATATCAACCCTATGTTCCGACCGACAAAATAAATACCACATAAGCTTAGGTAGGACAAACACTAGCGAAGGATTTACTCGTCTCTCCCCTCCTAGTTCTATTCCCAGATCTCCGCCAGAGATCATATCCCTAAGCTCTGATACCAACTGTGACGCCCCCAGAATAGGTCCATTCAACCCAACCCATTCTGAGTCGCCAAATACATGGTACAGAATTCAAATACAAACTTTATATCATACGGTCGTGCAAAATACGACCACACAACTGTGAGTCTCAGTACAAATATGTAGAAAATATTAAGATTCAAACTAAGTCCTCATTACAATTATGATCACACTATTTATCAGAAATAGTGAGGACTACTACTGCTCTAACTCGGACCATCACTCCATTCCCCGACTAGTACCCGCAATATTCTCATTTCCTGAAGAGAACAATGGAAGAAAAGGGTGAGCTCAACTAGCCCAGTAAAGAATATTATGACTAAGATAATGAAAAATAAATTATCGTTAGTCTTCAACAGTTCAGATAAAATATTATGGACAACAAGTTTTAGATCAATATTCGCAGCGGAAATAACAAATCATTAGAAGAGTTAAGCAGAGAATGAAGTCTACTATCTTCTATGATTTAAAGTCCATCATCAATATTTTATCCCTGTAACATCAATCAATATATATCTCGAATCAAATATTCATCTTTGCACTACAGGCTAAAGATATTCATTTATATCACCAGTGATCATGTTCATCTCAACTCCTGTCCATCTTTGCACTACGGCCCAAAGATATTCATCAGGTAATCATCTTTGCACTACAGGCCAAAGATATTCATCAAATAATCATTCATCTTTGCACTACAGGCCAAAGATATTCATTTGTATCATCATTTAAGACTGAGGATGATGAAAAATAATATAAAAACGAATCCAGTGAGATAAAGGACAAAAATTAGGAATTCGTAATTTAATTTATCCAAGTTCATGAATACTCCGTAATAATCAATTGTGGAGCAAAATTCAAGAATGAAGTTTCAAACTTGGATCCAATCAAAGATAAAAAAAAATATTTTTTTTTTTTACCGTGAATAGTAACTCATGAATAGTAACCCGTGAATAGTAACTTGTCATAAAAAAAAAAATTCATAACAAGTTCAGACCAATATTTCAGTGAAATAATATTTCATACGAGTATGAATGAATATACGAAACTGTAATTGGATTTTCACCCGTCATGCGGTAATCCGCGTAGACAGATCATTTCCACAATTTAATAGAAATGAATACGAAGGGTGATTCACCACGCATGCGGTAATCCGCGTAAACAGATTATTCCCACAGATTATTAAGGAATTGAATGAATACAAAAGGTTTTCACCAGGCATGCGGTAATCCGCGTAGACAGGTTACTCCCACAGATCAACAAAGAATGAATACAAAGGGTTATTCACCATGCATGCGGTAATCCGCGTAGACAGGTTACTCCCACAGATCAATAAAGAATAGAGTAACAACCCTTACGAGTATTGAAAGAAAATAGCATTATTTATGAATATAAAAGAAATAACACCCCTTACTTCAGTAGAAGATTGGATACTGGAGTAGTGTAGTAGCAGAATACTCTTCTTCTTTTTCTCTCTATAATTTTTCTCACTATAATAACTTTGTTCTTCAAGAATGGTGAGAAATGAATGAAATTAGCTTGCTATTTATAGGCTAGAAAAAGGTTGGACAATTACACTTTAGTACCTCCATCTTTGCCTAAATTTTTAATTTAGTCCCTCAAGTTTATAAATCTTGCACCTCCACCCCTGCAACTACCCACCAACTATTTATTATCCACCAATAAGTGGGTCCCACATGTTAACCACCCATTAATTGCTCATTTATCTGATTAATTCTCCGTTAGGTCAATTTAACATCCGAAAATTAACTATTATCGAAATAAATGTCGATTTCTACTAACATTAATATTTCCAACACAATGAAAATATTTTTATCAACCATTCATCAATTATTATATAAATTAATATTACAGAATCACAATAATGACAACCAGGTCGTTCCCAGGAAAGAGGGGGCCTTCCGATAAGGACTTCTCCTTACTGGCGCGCAATTAAATAACCCCTCCTAGACAGAACTTCCTTAGACATTGTCAATAATGCTATCTAATAATATTATTCAAATAATATGAATTATTGAGTTGATAACGTGAAATACTGTGCAACGACAATTATTGAATCAATACTACAAAATATCAACTGTAGCCATTATTGAATAAAAAAATAGCAACGTAGCAATTATTGAGTCAATAAAATATCAATGCAGCAATTATTGAGTCAATAATATAAAATATTAAACAGTAAATACTGTAACAATTATTAAATACTGAGTGACTTCTTACGTAAGCATCAATAATCAAAGATATTGTGCAATACCGTGTGCTACTTTGCAACAATGCGTATTACTGTATTTTTATCACCGGGTATTTTAACAGTTTAACGGTAAAAGTTTTGCCGTGAAAATGTTATTTCTGTCGCTTTCTATATCCGACAATTATTCTGTTGTGGGGTCCACCAATGGCTGCGCCGTCGTACGAATATTCTCCGACAAAAGAATATTCCCCGACACAACGAATATATTATGACCACTTGCTTACTTTGTAAAATTTGCACATTCCATCCATAACTTACCACATTTATCAAATCAACACCTTACTATATCAAAATAATATATAGAGAAAATTAAATTTTTATTTATAAAAGTTGGGGTCTTACAGCGATGCTATCTTTGAAAATCCTGGATGAATTTCTGATAGTATCCTGCTAATCCCAAGAAACTCCTGATCTCTGTCGGCGTCTTCAGCTGCTCCCAGTTGATAACCGCTTCTACTTTTGCAGGATCCACCGAAACTCCATCCTTGTCGATAACGTGACCCAAAATCTGCACTCTCTGCAACCAAAATTCACTTTTGGAGAATTTTGCATACAACTTCTCCGTCCTCAATGTCTCTAACATTATTCTTAGATGTTCAGCGTGCTCTTCCTCCGTCTCAGAATACACCAGAATGTCATCGATGAATACGACAACGAACCTGTCCAAATACTGCTTGAACACTCTGTTCATCAAATCCGTGAATGCTGCTGGCGCATTCGTCAACCCAAATGACATTACCAGAAACTCAAAGTGTCCATACCAAGTTCTAAATGCCGTCTTCAGAGTGTCCTCCAGTCTCACCTTCAATTGGTGATAACCAGTCCTCAAATAGATCTTCGAAAAGTACTTCGCCCCATTTACCTAATCAAATAAATCGTCGATCCTGGGCAACGGGTGTTTGTTCTTATTGTGACTTTGTTCAACTCTCGATAGTCGATACAAAGCCTTAATGACCCATCTTTCTTCTTTAAGGATAAAACTGGCGCTCCCCAAGGTGATACACTCGATCGAATGTATCCCTTATCTAACAACTCTTGTAGTTGAACCATCAGTTCTTTCATTTCTATCGGAGCCATACAATACGGTGCTTTGTATACCGGTGTGGTCCCTGGTGCCAAATCAATAACAAACTCTACCTCTCTATCCGGTGGCAATCCCGGAATCTCATATGGGAAGACATCAACGAATTTCCTTACAATAGGTATCTGTCCCAGTTCACCCTCGAATCTGCGAGTATCCACAACGTTAGCCAAATAACATATGCAACCCTTCCTAAGCAACCTCTTTGCTTGCATCGTCGTCAGACAACAACATTGTCTCGGCAATTTACTACCATGAAATACCACCTTTGACTTATTCGGAGTCTTTAGGTGTACGCATTTTTTCTTATAGTCAATGACCGCTCCGTGACTCGATAACCAATCCATCCCGAGGATTACATCAAACTCTCCAAGACGATTCGGTATCAAATCCACGTTAAGCTTAAACCTTCTCAAATCAGCACAATAATTCCTATGAATGTAGTCTACAAGGATAATTTCTTTGTTCGCTACTTCTACATTCATTGGGTGTTCTAATAGTTCACGAGGTAAATTTAATCTTTGAGCAAATTCATCAGATACAAAAGAACATGAAGCTCCCGAATTGAATAACACATAGGCATTTATATCGTTGATCAGAATAATACCTGACACCACCTCCCTGGATGCCACGACATATTGCACTTTCATGTTGAAGGTCCTCTCTGTTGGCTTGTTTGGCTGGGCTGGTCCTCCATTGGTTGCCCTAGTGTTGTTGCCCCTATTGCCGCTTCTGCCATCCTTGCTTTTCTTCCTTGGACAGTCCTTGATCTGATGTCCCGCTTCTGCACAATTAGAACTGTAGGGATTTCGGCACATAAACGCAGCAGAATTTAAAAAAATTTGAAACCCTAAAATAGGATACATGCAAAAATATATTAATTCAAAGGTTTAAATTTGTTTTACCAATTATCCAAGCTTGAATGGAGACGATGGAAATTCTGGAACTGCTTCGAATCTTCAACGCAATCCAACGAAACTGTGCCTCTACGATATCCACACGAACGCCCCGCGAATCGCCACACGATCTGCAGCAAAGATAACCGCGGTACTAGCCACCAAGGATCTGGATTTTTTGAAGCTTTTCTCTCTAGTCTCTCTCTAAGAGTGGCTAGGGTTTTGGTTTTATGATATTATCTATCTTTAAACGGATGATATATCATATATATATATATAGCAGTGAAAAGGAATTAACCAATAGATAATCCAATTAGAAAATAAAATCCAAATTTATATATATTATATCGTAATTAAGTCTTACTTAATTAATATACATATATACAAATTATCCTATTAATTTAAATACTATCAATCATATTGACATATTTAAATCCTTACAATTTAAATTAATTCCCTTTTAATTACGTTCTAAGTGTGTGACCCTATAGGTTATTATTACGTTGGCAATAATTTTAAAATCATATTATAAAATTATAAATAGTGAGCGATATCTAGTAATGCATCACTGCTACCCAAGTAATAATAAGATCGCTGATTCGATGCAACCTTTTTGTGACCAATGTTTCAATGTAATTTAATCCTTTTAACCTTGACATCCTAGATTAAACTCGAGCCATTGGATGTGTCATACTCGTTATAATTTACTCTGAGTTTTCTTGATCAATGAGTAGACTATATGAAACAAATCACTATTTGAGCATGGCCATGCATTTCATAGTCCTACTCAATCAAGAGGCCTATGGATATCACCCCTAATATATAGGAGGGTTAAATTCCATCTAGATCACTCATATTCCTCACACGATTCATGATGTACCCAATAATCACCTTTATTGTCCACCCTATTAAAGGTGGCCTTTGATTATATCAAAGTACATAAATTCTCGTGTAGTAATATAGTGATTTCAGGTCGGAGGATCATTACATCATTGTCACTATGAGAATTGCTTATGATACTTTGCATAATGCTCCACGTAGAATTCTCATGGTGGGTCTGTCTAGTACATTGTTCTCTAACATGTACCTATGCATTGACTCAATATCTCATATATTTATGACCAATGAGATTTGGCCATCAGTCAATCCACATACTAGTCTCAATGTATCATTGTTGTCCCATTAACAATGATACTCGACTAGGGACATTTAAGAGCAATGACACTAATTGTAATTATATGATCTCATGTTCAAGTCACATACTTGAAGCTATATAATTTGTATCACTATTCTAAGGACTTTTATTATGCTAACATTTATATAACACAGTAAATAAAACCATAATAAAATAATTCATTTATTCAATCAAATATAATATCAAAAGTGTTAAGCAATGACATCAAAGAATTGGCCTCTAAGGCATAAACTCTAACAAAAACAACCTCCTTTCTTCGCCTTAGGACAATTGGGTGAAATACGCCTTTCTTGTCCACAGGTATAACAAACCATTTTTCCTTTCATGCACTCTCCCGAGTGGCCCTTTCCACAATTCCCACATACCTGCTTCTTCTGCTGCACGCTCCCTTGTTGAATTTCGGAATTGCTACCCCCACTGCTCCATTTACGCTTTATGTTATTGTTGCCACCACTGTTAACATACAAATTTCCTCCTACCTTCTTCTTGTTCTTTTCCTGATTATATTTTGAAACTGCTTCACTCCCACCTTCAGCAATGAGAGCTTTCTCCAACAAAGTTAAGAACGACGTAATTTGCAAAACCGCTACCTTGCTATAGATCCACGGTTTGAACCCATTTTCGAATTTTCTTGCCTTCCCCACCTCAGTTTCCATCTGTTGTGGAGCGAATCTGGCCAATTCATTGAATTTTACAGCGTACTCCGATACTAACATATTTTCCTATTTCAGCTCCAAAAACTTGATCTCCATTATCGCCTGCGTACTCTCAGAGAAGTAGTTCTCGAAAAACAACGTCTTGAATGCTTCCCACGTCACGATTCCAGTTTCGGCTTTGCTCTGGTTGGCTTCCCAACAGAAGTTAGCCTCACCTTTCATTAAGTAGGTAACAAAAATTGTCTTCTTCTCCTCAGCGACTCTAGCAATAACAAAGGCCTTTTCAATCTCCTTTATCCACGTCTGGGCCTCTATCGGGTCTGCTGTTCCCCTAAACTCCGGCAGTCCTACTGCCTTGAAGTCTTTAAAATTGGCTAACTGGTTTCCCGTCTGGTTTCCTACGGTTGGTGTTTGATTCCTCATAGCTTTTACCATCATGTTAATAAAGTCTTGCGTTGGGTTTGGTTGAGCTCCCTCTGCATTGTTAACCGACTCTTCGATCTCTTGGTTTCGTAGTACTCATCTGGGCGGAATTATCTAGTTAAACAAAGTTCTAACACGTTACTCTGGTTTTATTATCATATAAGTATTTAGCATGTAATACAATATTGTATTCAAACAATCACATGATCATTATGTGAGAGTTTTAGATTACCAAACTTTGGAATTCTGCTTCCCCGATTAGTGGGTTAAGTTTGCTAAAAAAATACCGATTCAGTTTACTGAATTTTCATAACATTAAATAGACAATTTACTATATAAATTCTCAAACACATATTATAATAATGCATTTATATTTATATACCAATGTTTTAATACAGACCGACTCAACATTTGGCATACTTCTGTAAACGCTCAAGGCATAAACTGTCCACCACCAACTATCCTCTAATGGACAAAAAGTGAGGATACACTACCATCTACCACTCTATCAAAACAAAAGTTGGGGTCTAACTGCCATCCTATGCATACATCAAAGCATAAGGATTTACAACAACCAAATTGTCCTTATTAGAAACAAAAGTGGGATTATATCGACCATGAATACAAATCAACGCCTGCTCTAACTACTGGAGGGTAGCTCCATCCATTTGACGTCGAACTGCATAAAGGCAATGTCTAAAGCTCGTTTCAAAGTACATATCCTCACATCTTTAGCTTCCACCTCATCCCTCAACTGTCCTAGTTGTAGCTCTCTCTGCTCCAGTCTCCCTCGCAACTCGGCTAACTCAGCCTGGGCCTGGTAAGCAGCGTCCTCATACTGCTGCTCAAAAATCTAGAGGGTGTGGTTCTGCGCCTCCACTTGCTCAGCCCTAACCTCTAGCTCGACATTCCTCGCCAGCAAATCTCATATCACCTCATGCTCCATGGGCTCCTCACTAGAGTCCCTCGACTCCTAGTTCACTGAATAGCTATCTTGACTCTCGCCAGCCATCCTATGACCACAATAAATAATCAAAACAACATTAGTACCATAATAAAATATATTCATTGATAAAATGAAAT
Source organism: Panax stipuleanatus (assembly GCA_020205555.1). Lineage (NCBI taxonomy): Eukaryota > Viridiplantae > Streptophyta > Magnoliopsida > Apiales > Araliaceae > Panax > Panax stipuleanatus. The sequence goes on along the minus strand of CM035126.1, from coordinate 92,248,129 downwards.
GATATTTTATTCAATACAACTAAAACTCGATGGATCTCCTCAACCTATCACCTACATACTCTATATGAGTTTTCTACTAAGGTTATAATCTAGGTTTCGCAATCTTAATGTTTATAACCTACGACTTTGATACCAACCTGTGACACCCCAAATCTGGGTTTCCAAACCTCGAATTCGGTGTTCACGATACTCAACAACAAACATATTTTCTAACTAATGCGGAAGAATAAACATACATTATTTATCATAATAGTAATAAAGTCTTACAATCATAGTCCCAAAGTTCTTTAACCTTAACTTAAAATGTACTATGAATACTATAAAGAGTTTACATAACCAAATAGCATTTAAAATAAACTAGTACATAAGCCTTCTCAAACATCTACTCTTGAACCTTCCCTTTTTCTTTGTCCCCCCTTTGGACGTTTCTGCCTTAACTGAAATAAATGTCATGATATAGCAAGGGTAAACAACTAATTTGCTTAGCAAGTTTATACACAAGGGAGATATATCATGATTAGAAAGAAGTTTCGCTTTCAATATTCAACAACAGTATAAAATTGTGAAGGAACATGAATTAATAGTCAACAGTTGAATATTCGAATAATTGAATAACAGGTACTGAGTGGTTTGAAATAACCATGAACATTTGCTAAGGTTCTCAGCATTTAAACTTGACCTTTTAATAAGTTTTTGTAATTAAGGGGATCAGCCTTTCATACCCCATGATTTATGCATAAACACTTAATAATCCGGCATTGATATCATGCTTTAATCAAATTCGTCCTTTTCTTAGCCAGGAGTTCTTACCATATCAATTTAATAAGAATAGCTTTTAACACACATTTGATTTAACAATTTTAGACATGCTTGATCTAGCTGATACAATTAGCATAGATCTATCTCATAAACAGTTCATGAATGAAAGAACTTTAATTTAATTCACAGTTCAATAATAATAAAACATGAATTCAATTACACAAAGTTTGAATCTCAATAATCGGTATAGATGTGAATAATCAGCAATATTAATTCACTAACATGCTTCGAAAATTGTAACGACCCCAAAATTATTACCTTATAATTCTCATTCTCGATCGTTTAACAATACAACTTTATTCTATCTGTACATCAGTATTCGATATACAATCATTACGAAAATGCAAAATATTTAAAATTTTTATAAAATCTTTCTTTATTGCCCTGAATCGCAACCTTTAAATTACATCTATTCGATTCAAATCTATATAATGAATCTTTAAAACAAAACGACTATACAAATTTTACATCATAAAGTAATATCCACTGTACATCGAATAACTCAACTTTACAACTTACCAATTACGTTACAATCAAAACATCAAATACAATTTGATATTTAACATAAGTAATATTCTTGAACATTGATTCTTATAATTCACTTAACATGTATCCTTACCTTGCATCTTCGACCTGCAAAAATAGTTATTTGCAAGAGTGAGCTCGACAGCTCAGGAAGTTCTAACAGTTTTCATGCATCACATAGCACATAATTAACATGCTCAACATTAAAGTAACATGGCATACATGCTTTAATCACATAACAAATATAAATATTGAGTTCCTTACTCAATCAACGTTATTAAATCAATCAATGCAGTCATAAATTAACTTTAACATTTCATGCTTGCAACATATATAACATAGCATACTCTTTGCAATACAATTTAAAATAGTTTATAATATCATCAAGTTCACATAGAAAATAGGAACCGAAAGACTTGCCTGGCTCGTAGATTACCAAATACTGAAAAATAGCTTAATATAATCTGATTCATGATCCTACATAACGTATTACCATACGCATCAATTATTAGTCACCTAGCAACGTTTATCAAACGTCTAAGTAAATACTATTTTATACTTTCTAATTCTCTTCTGCTCGTTTGACACTCGCTGTCAAACAATATATATAATTAACAATATTAGTTAATTATCACACAGCTAATCCTCATCATTAGTTAATCAATCTAGGTTAACTCATTCCTCATTAACTATTAAATTAATAATTATTATCACATAATAATTTACATCACATACTCACATTATATTTTCTCATAATCATATTATATATCACATGATTGATCAGTTAATAATTACATACTCATATTAAATTATAATTTATAATTAATCAACTATATCATGCATTAAATTATAATTAAACCAATTATAATTTAAATTTAAACATTTACTTTGATTAAATCAATCAACTCAATCCATTATAATTTAACAATTATAATTTACATTAAACCTTTACTATAATTATTTCAAATTACAGTTACACATCATGTTAACTAAATTATAACTAAATAGATTACAACTTAAGCTAACCATTTAGTTTAATAAATCAAATACTAATTTAAGGTTTTCACAACCTTCTTTCTTTTAAACTTTGAAATCGTCAAATACCTATTAACAATATCTTATTGAAAATCTTAGTTCATGTGTAACACATAACCATCATCATTAACCTATATAATTTGGGTTTTAAAAATTGTACAATTAATTAAAGTTTTCTGCCTCTGTTCAGGGTCCAGCGCAGCTGCGCCACTCATTGCCTTGACACCGGCGCAGCTGCGTAGGTGTCAAACATGAGGAAACCCAGCGGCGCAGCTGCACTGCTTCTGCCCTTGCTGCCTGCGTAGCTGCGCCAGCCTGCGGGCAGAAACAGAGCAGCAATGGCACTGTCATGCCAACGAACGACAATTACAAGCAATTCCAACAATGTAAGGTACTCACATACACTAATACACATGCTATACATGATCCAAATCATAAAATTTGTCTAAGCAACAATAATCAAAAGGTTTTAGAAACTAATTTTACTATTTTCATAAAGTCCATACCTTTATCAAACAATTCACCGTAAATCCAATTCTCAACCAATTAACTTCATAATTCATGTATTACCTTCGTTATTGAAGATAGTATCATACAAAAATCTAAATATGCATATATCACATAAGTAATTATAAATTTTTCATTCTAAACTCAACCAAAATATGAAAATTTTTTAAGAACACAAATTCTTCATAAAAACTTGTTTCTATAACAAATTTTGATTTTTGAAAATCATATATAGCATACAATTCACTTCTATGAACACGGCTTATATATTCAGTTCATGGTTATACAAATTTCTCGTTAACTTACAAACACAGAGAACTAATACTTATGAATAATCATAAAAACATATTTAAAAACACGAATTGAGATTAGAACCTTGTTTTACTTAAAAGAACAAGATGAAGATGGTGGTGTGTTTGACTCTCTCAAACTTCATCTTCCTCTTTCTTCTTTCTCCCTCCTTCTCTTTTCTCTCTATCTTTTCTCTGTGTTTTCTCTTCTCTTTCTCTGTATTTTTTTTATTTCTAACACTGACTATTTTCTCTAACTCTTGTTTTAATCTAACGTATATTGTAATATACATATATCTATATACATATAATACAATCATAAATATAAACATAATAACCCTTATTAACTATAAGAATTACAATTAATATATAAGTTACAAATTTGAATTTTAAAAGCATTAAGGCTTGTTTGGCAAAATAAGTTATTTTAAAAACAGGTTTTAATAGTTAAGGCCCCGTTTGGCAAAACAGATTTAAAATAATGCAAGGGCCTTGTTTGGGAAAACGATTTTAAAAACTCTTTTTATTCTTTTAATAAATCCTTTTAACACATACTTTAATGTTACAATTTAATTAATTAAATCTTAACATTCTAATTTAATTAATTAAAAGTCTAACATCAATTAAGCACATAAAATTATCACATAATTATAATTAATTGCTAATTATAATTGCATGTAACACTCATCACATTACTCATCTAATTTAATTATCTCAATTAAATTAGAACTATAACATAAAATTATTATATCGATTAAATTAAATACTAAATATTCATTTAAATAATATACTACACTTAATTACATTACTCCATAATAATCACATAATTATTTATTTAACTCAATAAATAATTCAATTAAAATATTTATTTACTCCAAAAAATATTAAAATTAACATTTAAATTATCTCCACATAAATTCACATATTTCACCATATATGACACGTATTCACATACTCAAACTCAAAACATCAGATAATAAGAATTTTATTTATTAAATTCTCATTTATAAATTCTAAAAATCTGGGATGTCACAAAAATAATAACTCGAGTTTGAGTTAGGAAACTTGTCTCGTTTGTAGGCTACTGCTACGCAATTAAATTCAATTCGCTAGGCAGTTTAATTATCTTCTTTTGAGAGACCTATAGTTAATCTTTCAATTAGCCATAGCATAACATTACATTATGTAATCACATAGATATTACATATTACATTTAGTTCTTAGAAATATTATCATGCCTCGATAATATTACTATTAAATAACAATTACCTTTAATTCCTTTACTAATGTTATTATATTTTTAATAATATTTTATTTAATTTTGAATATTATTATTTACTTAATAATATTTTAATCATCCAATAATACTTTAATCTAATATTATTAATAATATTTTAATCTAATATTATTAACCATTTAATAATATTTTAATCATTTATTAATGCTTAAATCAAATATTATTAACCATTCAATAATATTTTAATAAAGTTTTAAATCTTAATATTTTTATTTACTTAAAAATATCAGATTCTTATATTACAAATATCATAGTAATATTCTAATAAGTTATTAGACAAATAAACACTTTATTTTAATTATTTTATCCTTTATTAAACAACTTATTTAATACTCATAAAAGGTCATAAATATTATTTATCATGATAGATTACCAAAATACCACACATAGGTCAGATTACACTATAATAGGAGTACCTAAGCTTTAACATCCTATTTTTCTCATTTATGACATTATTTTACCATTTATTTTATTTTAACTATAACTATAACATTATTATGAAAAATAGCAAACAGGTTCTAAAAATTTTTATCTTCTGGATCTGGACAGTATATGATCCAACAATGATTCACAAATTTTCCTGAAATTTTAGAAAGTGATTTACTATATTTAAAGTACTTAAAACCTCCGAATCTTGTTATATTTTCCATGAATCGAGTTTTGCTTAGAAAATTCTGAAACGTTTAGGGTACACTCTCATAACATAAATACATATACTGTATAAATTTTAGATTTTTCCAAGGTATACACAGTGAGAAATTCGGGGAATAATATTTAGGAGTCCTTCACAGTAAAAGCCATTACATATCGAAACGTGTCCGTTCTTTTTCCTACATGTAGATAACTTCTTAAGGTAGCTCTGTGATTTTTCCCAGATTTTTAAAAGATGCAGAACAGGCCGAAAAAGCCTTAGGAAAAACGGGTCGGTAGGCTTTTAGGGTTTTAAAACCTTAAGTTCTATACCTGGACTATTTTGGAAAAATAGCCCCCAAGGCTTCAAAAATTATTGGTTTTATATTCTACCACTTGGGTTTACTATGTAACTCATGTATCTAGGCCCCCCCCCCCCCCCCCCCCCCCTCGACGGATCAAAAATCCAAGTTGTAAAACATGGTTTACACAAGATTTAGTGGAAGAAAAACTAGGGTTTCACCCCTAGGAGAACATATGCTCATTTTCTTCCTCTAAACCTTTGATCTAACACTCAAGATACTTAGTTTAATACATGATGATATGTAGAACTAGGGTATCTTGGGTATTAATTCTTAACCCCATCAAATTTTGCTATAACACCAAATAGAAGAAGAAGATGAAGGTTTAGGTTATACTTTGTTCTAGTAGCAACCTTCCTTGATCTACCAAAGTAAGATAAGAACTTAGGATGCATAGATCAAGCTAGGACACTCCTCTCTTTCTGCTCAAATCCGAACCCCTCTTTCTCTTTTCTCTCTCTGTATTTTGCTAGATTGGGAGAAAAATTGAAGAAGAAGAATAGAAAATGAAATGTATCTTGCAATATAGTTAGATACAACTAGCATCATAACTAATATCCCCCATATCTTTGTTGTCCCTTGGATAATAGGCTTTGCCTTATCTCTTCCAATTAAGCCTAATCATGTTATTAAAGGTGCTAAGTAGATTTTCCACCAATGGAAGATGGATACACTTGTACTTGATTTAAGAGTTACTAATTAAGGAACTTGATTAGCATAATTTTGTTGCCTTAAAAGGCCTACAAAAATCGGTCACTCTTGCCCATTATCCCCTCCATTTTGCTTTTATTTTAATGCACAAATTTGATTAATCAAAAGGCTAAAATACCCTTAATCAAGTGGGCTAAGTATTGGTTTGCTTTTTATTTCTTTTGGGCTTCTCATTTAATTGTTTTGGGCTATGTAATAAATATAGTTTAATAATTTTAATAAATATTACCCTAATTGTTTATTTAGGGTTTCTATTTCCAATCTTATGGAATTTAATTCTTACACATATCTCTTTAACTTATAACCTAATTAGGTTTACTATAATTAGGTTTAAAATTATTAATCACTTGCAATAATAAAATTATCAACTTAAGTTAGTATAAATATTAAATACTAACTATTTATTATTACCATAACTCTTAGGTTATTTAATTATCTCACCTAATGTATAATTAGACTATGAAGCTTTCCTTTTTAATGAAATCTATAAATATATATATATATATATATATATATATATATATATATATCCATAACTATAGTATATATGTTTATTTAGCCATACACCACTTCACATATGTTATCACATATTAAATCACTATATAGCACAAAGTTTTAAATATCAATAATGTATATACATATAAAGTGACTTGAAATTCCTGGTTATTACAAGGCTTTTATCCCATTCCCTAATGTGTCGCCCTACCTGATGCCAACAACACGAACACGTATTAACTTTTTAAGAAATTTCGGCAGCACCTCCCCATAATCTTCAAGTACACGAAATAGACTACCACGTCGTAGCCTAAGTATGCACCCGAAGAACATCAAGAGATATTCACCAAAAATTCTCAAAATATAAATATGTGCTTAAGCTGTTAACTCCGACCTAGGTGGGATCGAAACATTCAGGAACAGTCCAAAAATAGGGAATATTCGAGATTTACTTCCATTGAGTGAATCTTGAATGGGTTTCTAAGCCTCCTAAACTATATGAAAAATTTGCAAATACAATAATCACAATGATAAGTTTGAATATTGACACAATATTCACTTTGGAGTATTACAAAGAACGACAGTCCTTAAGTTAGATCAAGAAACATATAATACAACATGAGCTTATTAATAATTTTGGTACGAAAAGTACAATGAGCTTATACAATATGAGCTCATTATTTGCATATTCTCCTTTTGTTGGCAAACCAAAAGCACATTTATTTTATTTATACCCCCATTGACCATTACCTACAGCAAACTACTGGTCGTATTCCCAATCAATATATGCGTGCAAGTATACACGGTCAACAAGTAATAAAGAGTAAGTATAGTATCGATCCTACAAAGAATTATCTAATAAAAATCACCAAACACTAACCCGTAACCAACTTAATCTTATTTAAACAATTGATTTAGTATTTTGAATAATAATATGCAATTAAACTAATACTAACTATCCCTAGAATAAAACTAGATAATGAAGACATGAGACTATAATTTTCCCAATTGTTTCATCTAAATCAATACACTTCCCGTTAAGCCAAATTAATTATCATGGATTGCTAATCAAGAACACGAAGGTAAAGTATGACAATCTCTCGATGTTTCATACCCATATCAAATCAAATCCACAGATGATAGAATCAAATTGAACACCCTAATTAACTAGCTGACTATATTTTTATCTGAATTACAATTAAAGAGGGTTTAAGCGCAAGTTCTTATTAGATTACATGCGGTGCTTCGTATATCTCTATCCTAGGCACGAATCATGAATTCATACGCCATGTAGAACACACAAACACATGCTATTATGATCAGATCTAAACCTATAATTCGTTTCTCAATTTCATACGGATTATCATGGTAATTGATGGCCAAGCAAGTAAGCAATTAAGTATGAATCATAATAAGCAATTCAATAACAATTAACAAGACTAACAAGGAAGCATATCAAAATAAACTACTCAATAAGATCCATTGTAATCCCAAAATAGAGTTTAATTCATGGTTGAATCAAATCCATAATCCATAATTTGAATATACATTAGAAGAATACAAATAGAAGTAAAAGAGAAAGTATGAATAGAAATTGCAAATCTGATTTCTCTTGCTCCAAGTTTGAATCTTCAATGTTCTTTAATTCTTCAATCTTCAGATCTAATCTAATCTAGGGTTTATGTAATCTAATCTAATGGAAGAGTAGAATATCTAATGATGATATATACAAGATGATGATCCCAAAGGATGGAATACCCCTACATATTGAAAATATGCCTAAATATATGCTAAAGTTTGAGTGCCTCCTACCAATAATCAAATTCCCTAGATTAAATGAAAAGTCAACTGATGGAATAGAGACTGGCGCAATTGTGCTTCTTGCTAGCTTGAATTGGGCGCAGCTGAGCTACAGTGCATTCCCCCAGCTGGAGTAGGTTCTGGAGCAGCTGTGCTGCACCCAAGGCCAATTTGGGCACAGCTGCGCCGTACACCAGATTGTGTTTTCTGCTTTCTACTACTACATCAGCATTCCTCTTGCCATCACTTCATACTTGTTCCTTTTAGCATCCTCACATCCCTTTTAGCTTCAAATGTCACTATCGACGTCGGGAAAAATCTTCGGACAGATCTTCCTTTCCCTAATTTTTGTTGTTTTCTACCCTTGTTTGTCTTATCTGTTTTATAAAGGGTGCAATTTTTTGGAAAAGGCCAACATGTATCATGTCGACGATTTGAAAGGTTTACAGAGTCGCCAGTTGGTATATTTAAAATGGTTATACCAACTAAACAGAGTTTTGTTTGATTTTACAAGTAGGCCCAATTACTAGACGCTGTCAAAACTTGGCATTAAAAACCGAGATTCATAAAGTTCGGGGGCTTGGTTAAGCGGGGGGGGGGGGGGGAAGGTGTTAGGAACCCCCCGACTTCCGTGAAACACGGTTACCGCAACTTTTCAATTTTTCCCATTTAATTTGCAATGTGTGTGTATGCTTGAAGTAATTGAGCCTACGTGTTTGATTTGAAAGCAGTGGCGTGCTTCGTTGGACCTATATACGAAGGGTTTGATTTATTTGAAAAGTCCATTTTTGACAAGATATATGAAAATGACGTTTTGAATAATGTTTTTTCAAACCCTTTCGCTCGCATAGGAATTGAAGCCTTTTGATATTTCTATTTTATTTTATTCAGCATTTGGCTGGATTTGGATTTTTATTATCGGGATGCGAAGCATCCTGGACCACAAAATGCATACACAAGTGCCGGTTTTCTTATGGGCATGAAATCCATCCAAGTGACTCTAGCACTACAAACCATAATTTTACTATGTTGTGACCTAAAATCCGGATAACCGTTTTAAGGTCCATCTGATTTACATTTACAAGAAAAAACTGGCAGGATGTATTTACAATGCAAAGTTGTTCATTGTGGGAATAGGATCTAGATCCATGTGGGTGATCTTAGATAGCATGATTCCTAGGCTCACAGAAAATGATCAAGAAAGCCTGCACAACAGAGATATTCACATAAAATGTACATTTAAATCTGGACGTCGCAAGATAAAAGATTTATCAGTTAAATCTCTGCATGAGAGTAGCCTAAGCTTCCCGTTTCTGCTATATATAGATCTAGGGTCGCGTAGTCGCTTTAATATTTACAAAACTAGAAAGAAAACTAGATTTAAATAAATCTTAGCCATTCTAGCTCCCCGGTTCCGGTTTGATCGATTTTAAATAGTTTGAAAGTTAAAAGTGGCTAGATTTAAATATATCTAATCCACAAAATTTATATTAGCACAGATTCATATCAAATGACCAATTAAAACAGATATTTAATCACATTAAATAAAGAATATATATATATATATAAGCTGTAAAGAGCCACGAATTTTCAATCCAGGCTCGACTGAGAAATGTAAATATATATGTATATATATATAAGTTGAAAAAGGCCACAGATTTCCAATCCAGGCCTGACAGAATGAAATGTTAATATATACAGTTAGTATATATATATATATATATATATATATATATATATATATATATATTAAAGCTGAAAAGGCCACGAATTAGCAATCTAGACCAAACGAGTTAGTATATATATATATATATATATATATATATATATATATATATATATATATATAAAAGCGATAAAAAGTCACGAATTAGAAATCTAGGCTAACGAAGTCAGAATATATATAGTTATATATATAAAAGCGATAAATACCACGGATTTACAATCAAGGCTTGACGGAATTGAATGTTAGTATATATATAGTCAATTATATATATAATAAAGCTGAAAGGGCCACGAATTAGCAATCCAGACCAAACAAATTTTTATAAATATAAATATATATATATATAAGCGATAAAAAGCCACGGATTAGCAATCTAAGCTATGCAAGCGAAGAAAAACTTATAAATATACTTATATATACTTAAAAATAAGCTAAAAAGGCCACGAATTTGAAATCTAGGCGAAACCAGAAGCTATAAATTTATATGTACGTTCACATATATATGATAAAGCAGCAAACAGCTTCTGATCGTAAAAAATCTTACAATGGGCAACGCTACGAGCTTTATGCCACTCAGAGGGCTTCAAAACTCCATTTCCACAAGTTAAAACTTGATATGTTGTAGAATATAAGTACGCAAACGTATTGGAAGAATAAAATTGAAGTTTGGAGTGTTGTAGGTAGGGCTAAGGGTCGAAATGGGCGGAGTTTCTCTACTTTTTTCTATTTCGCCCTCTCTTTTTTGGCTGATGGGGGGTCTTATTTATAGACCCCGATAGTAGCTGGCCTGCCTGCGGCAACCGCGGGTCTACCTGTGGCTGTTTGTGGTGGGCCCAGTTTGGTGGGTCCCATTATTTTGAAGTACGTGCACTCTAACCAATGCGCAGTCTACTTGAATATTCATAACTTTTGATCCGAGAGTCCTATGTAGACGTGCCATATCATTCTGTAAAGCTCTTTTCAAGAACTATGCAATGACATGAGACTTGACCTTTTTCGAATTCGGGAAAATTAATCCATGACCGGATCTTCAAGTATTCGTAATTAGTCAGTCCGTTGAGCTAATTTGTGATGTTTTTACTCGGGATTGATGTTATCATTTTACATGACCTTCCTTGTAGTATTTTGACTTTATTTGATGTTGAGTTGGAAAAATTACACTTTTGCCCTTCCGGGTTAGTTCCGGGCTTGACGTGGCTACAACTGCTTTTCTCGGGGTTATCTCCGGGATTCGACTAATGCCGACTTTTATCTGTCTTCAAGGTTATCTCTGAAGTTGGCTTGATAATTTCCCAGGGCTATCTCCAGAGTTTTGGGTTGCTGTTGTAATCCTCCGGGGTTGTTCTCCAAAGTGTAAAGAGACGATTTTGACCTCCTATATGGATATTACCAGGAAAACAAAATATTGAGTGTCTACAGATGCCCCTCTTTATCATGTTTATATAATGTAATAGAATGAACATGATAAAGATTTACTAGACACTTGAAATATAACAAGATATATATTTAATGATACAAATCGCAATGCAATGAATATTAAAATGTTTTCGCAAATCGCATTTCGCACTTCATAAATCGCATATCGTATCGCAAATCGCATCGCAAATCGCATATCGCATTGTAAATCGCTTACCCTTATCGGTCATGGATGATGTCTGTGTTGGGGCTGATCTCAACGGTTGACTTTCATCAGTTCTACTAATGTCTATGCTAGTGTTGACTCCAACGGTTTGATTTCTATCGGTGTTACCGATGATAGTTTGATGTAGATAAACTAAAATGTTTTCTACATTTCTGTTGGGGATGATGTTCTGAAATCATTGGATCTTCCCGATGTTTACATTGGTAGTTTACAACGGTGTCTACCCTGCTAGTAGTTTAACAACGAAGCCTACCCTGCTGGTAGTTGACAACGGTGCCTACCCTGATGGTAGTTGATAATGGTGCCTACCCTGATGGTAGTTTTCAAAGGTGCCTACCCTGCTGGTAGTTGACAACGGTGCCTACCCTACTGGTAGTTGACAATGGTTGATTACTGGACTATCTAGATGCCTACTCGAATGGTAGTTTACAAAGCTTTATCTCACCTAACTGTCTCGATGCCTACTCGAATGGTAGATTTTAATAGCAAAATTTTTCCTCGAGTCTGGGTATTTAATGCGTATGTATATTTAACTCTATTGGGTATGCATGCTTAATTTTTTAATGGAGATTTGCGCTGATATAGCGCTTGTTGCACATATGCAGAACAGGCATGATGTGATGATCTTACTTTCTCTTAGGTTTATGCATATGCTTAATTTAATTGATGTAGAACCATACCTCACTCTTCTGAGGCGATTTGGATTTTCTTTTCAGGCATGGATTTTGATAGGCCTATCAGCTTCAACTCCCGTATGGCTCCTCTTGTCATTCGCAGAGTAGATTCAGATGTTCCCCTTTAATATGTCGTCATTGGTGGGGATCTTGCAGAGGCTGCTATTTATCTTTCTGAATCTGGACCTGGTGCTAATCCCTCTAGCAGTTCAAACACTGATGGCTTTACTAGGAGATATCCCGATATATTCGCTGAAGTAGTGTTCAATGGCTTACATCACCGGATCTTTCCCCGATGCTACGCTGGATTGACGCTAACAGTTTGATCATTGATTATGAAAAGGGCGAGCTCTTAACTTGAAAACCTGCTGGATTAGATACTAACTTAGCTGATGACCCAAGTGTTGCTGACATCCTGGAGGATGCAGCTCGTTCTTTAATTGCCCAGATTTGAACTTCGGTGTAGAGGCCTCGACTTGTGAGGACTTGGCGCAGGTTGACATGTTTGATGATGTAGATTTTATTTGCCAAACCTTTTGTCATAGAGCATCTATTTTTTTAAGTTAAGGACTCTCTTTAGAATTTTTCCCTTTTTGTGGAGGGACAAGCTTATGTCGCCTTGATTGCTTTCAAGAGTTCTTCCCCTTCCTTTTGATGAGAGGCTTGATCCCGCCTTGGACTCCTTCCATTTCCTGGAATCGAAAAATGCCCCAGCCCTTTCGCAAGTTGTTACTTGGGTTCATAAAAGAAACTCGATTTTTTGACAACATCCAGAGTGAGCAATATCCTGCACATTAGATAAATAACAAAATGTGCCAAAACCTTGACGGCTCAAGCTGTCGGGATTAGTATAATCTTGTGAATGAGGCATTTGAAGTTAAAGTTTATGGAATTGAATACTTGTATTCACTAAGCTTTTATCTTATCGATAAAGATCTTGAAATTGAGTATGAAAATGAATTTTTCCTAAGGAATTCGAAATTTTCATTTGACAAGTTATGAAATCGTAAGAAAACTTTTAAGCATCCACTGTCATTTTTCATGGGTAGGATCAGATTCAAACGACTAATCTCCCTTTATCAAAGACACCTCATCTTTGCTCTAGACACCGTTCTTCACAAAATTAACATTATATGATATGTGCACTATGAGTGACGCAACCCTTAGCAGGGGTTTCTCTTCTATGACTTTAGATGATCTCATTTATTTTGCAAAAAAATTTCTCCTTTCCTCGCTGAACTTTGTCTCATTTTTTTAGGCTATTCAAGGTTACCCATGTAACGAGTTTTAGACCAATGACTCCTAAACTAGACGGCTTTAGGGCATTAGGTGTTAATGTTGGGTTTGTACGAAATCGTGACGCAATCAAATTGCAAAAATTAGCCGAAGCATGGTATATCAGAGTTTAAAAAATTTCTACAAAACCATTACCCGGATCATCCTTTATGCAAATTATTAATTTAAAACGATAAACAAGAAGTTATGGAATCATACCCTTGTAGAACGAAGCTTCCACAGGTACTAGTTCAACTCCTTGTTCTTCGTGATCTCCTTGAATTTCCGGATTAGATTCCTTCCTTTGATCAACGTTAGCCACCCAAGTGTTTGGCCTCTAGAGGTGATCCACCAAGGAAGATGAATTATCAAGAAGGAGGGTGGTTGGCTTAGTTTTCTATCCTCTATAGAAAAGGAGTACTCTCCAACAATTGGAATTGCATCAAGTAATATCTATTATAAGAATCCTCTTATATAGATATTGGTCAACCCTTCTAATCCTATTAGACATGGGATTTCTTTTAATTAATTAAACTCCTTTAATTAATTTAGGCTTCCCACCACATGGGAAATAATTAATTAAATTCATTTAATTAATTTGTCTCCTAATCTTATTAGGAATAAATGAGAGTACTAATATTAAATTAATTACTAAACTCCTTTAGAAATTAAAATAATAATAATTATAATAATATTAATAAGACTCCTCTTATTAATTTATATTTAATATTTCCAAAATATTAAATAATAAATATTAAGCTATTTAATTTATTCTATCACCATAGATTAAATTAATTTCACTTAATGCATTATTACGATTATGTCATTACCTTCTTAAATAATTATTCTTCCTTTTATGGTGTGACCCTTTAGGTTCTCCATATTAAACTGGTTGTGAATAAATCAATTAGAACAATTCTAATCTTATTTAAATAAATAAATTAAACTAATAATCTATTTAAATAAATAATATTTATTCTACAATAGGGATAAGCCTCCCTAGCGATCAACGACTTTCCAGATAATATAGATTTCAACATTAATCATAAAAGAACCTGTGAGTAAATAGTTACCATACAATTCAATCCTTCCACCATACAATGTCCCAATTAAATATAAGACATGAATTTACTGTCAAGTCTTATTTTATTTAATTATATGTATTTCGATTAGAAAATGCACAACTCCAAATAATGTAAATTAGAAACTCCTTTCTAATTTCATTTTACCTTGGCCAAGGATTCCTGGGTTGTCATTTAACGAATCACATAGGACATATCTCCTCCTTTACTAGAGGTGGTAGATTCTTTATTGATCATTCATTGTCTCCATATGTAACTCATTATACCCAAGCATACCCTTTTATATACCCTAAAGGGCTTTAAGGAATAAGTCAAAGTATAATTCATTAATACAAGATACTATGATGATCTCAAGTCCAAGGATCACTTGTACTACTATCACATTAGGAATTCCTATTGACAGGCGAGTAAAACTCCATTAGGTATTCCATAGCGAGTCACGTTCAGTGAACTTATTCTCCAATAAGCACCTACATACTTGCTTTAGTGTCTCCACACAAATGATTATGAGATCAATCATCCTCATCTAATGAGCAAGCAACATATGTACTAATCTATCCGGATTTACTAATCCCCTTTTTAGTAATCCCATGATTAGGAACTATTTTAGTTTTAGAGCTTTCTAAGAATTTAGATCTCATTGGCATGATCATCATCATGATTCTAAAAGCATTGCTTAAAACTATGGGTTATTTACATATTATAAAAACAGCACCATGTAGATAATTAAATGCCTTTAATAAATGAATATTTTTATTAATAAATAAATAAGATTGGCTCCAAAGTATATGCTTTATCATCATACATGATTGGCTTGTATGCATACTACTTTCAATCTCCCACTTGCACTGAAGCCAATCGCCATGGTATCTCATACCCAACTTCTCTAAGTGACGATCAAACTGCTGTTGTGTTAAAGCTTTAGTTAATGGATTTGCAATGTTGTCTTGAGAGTCTACACTCTCCTCTTTCAATGATTTCTTTAATCAAAGTGCCGCAACACATGTTTAGATTCAAGATGAGACTTAGGACCTATTCCTAGTTCTGTAATGAACTTTTCATCTAAAACATCAACTTGCAGCTTCACTTACAGTTATATACTTTGTCTTTGTCACTAAACCAACAACCTTTTGTTGTTTGGAACCTTTTCAATTCACTGTACCATCTTTCAAGGTAAACACATACCCTGAAACAGATTTACTGTCATCTTGGTCTGTTTGAAAACTTGAGTCTGTGAATCCCTTGAGTTTTAATTCAGACCCACCGTAGACAAGAAAAATATCTTTAGTCCTTCTCAAGTACTTTAGGATATTCTTCACTGCCTTCCAGTGCTCTTCTCCAGGGTTTGACTGGTATCTGCTCATTACACTAAGTGCATGAGCAACATCCGGTCTAGTACATATCATATCGTACATGATAGATCCTATTGCAGAAGCATAAGGGATCTTACTCATACGGTCTCTCTCCTCAGGTGTCTTTGGGGCCTGTTTCTTGGAGAGATGTATTACATTGCTCATCGGCATGAGACCACTTTTGGAATCTTCCATGCTAAACCTCTTTAGCATTGCATCAATGTACGTTCCTTGGGATAAACCAAGCATCCTTTTAGATCTATCTCTATAGATCTTTATCCCCAGAATATAGGATGCTTCTCCCAAGTCCTTCATGGAGAAGTGTTTAGATAACCAGATTTTAATCGATTGTAGCATAGGAATGTCATTCCCTATCAGTAATATATCATCAATATATAATACAAGGAATGAAAATGCGCTCCCACTAACCTTCTTGTTCACACATGGTTCATCGTCGTTTTTGACAAAATCAAACTCTTTGATTGTCTCATCAAAATGAATGTTCCATCTACGAGAAGCTTGCTTCAATCCATAAATGGATCGTTGCAGCTTACAGACTTGATTTGTTCCAACCTTTGAAACAAATCCCTCTGGCTGTGTCATATACGCATCCTCCTCAAGTTTCCCATTGAGGAAGGCCGTTTTCACGTCCATCTGCCAGATCTCATAGTCGTTATAAGCTGCAATCGCAAGCAAAATCCGAATGGACTTGAGCATAGCTACTGGTGAAAAGGTTTCATCATAATCAACTCCTTGTCTTTGTTTGAAACCTTTTGCAACCAGTCGGGCCTTATAGGTCTCCACCTTGTCGTCCGCTCCAGTCTTTCTTTTAAAGACCCATTTACACCCAATAGGCTTAATGCCTTCAGGTGGTGAAACCAAAGTCCATACTTTGTTTTCATACATGAAGTCCATTTCAGATTTCATGGCTTCAAGCCATTTCCCTGAGTCTTTATTACTCATGGCCTGTTCGTAATTCAATGGATCATCATCATTCATGATGTGTACCTCATCGTCATTCTCTATAACGAATCCATACCTCTCAGGTATCTTCGGTACTCTCCCAGATTTACGAACAGGGTGTGGTATAGTAGGTTCTTCTACTTGGTCAGGTACCTGACTTTGATCCGTGGTAATTTGTGGTTCTTGAACTTCTTCAAGATATATCTTACTCCCACTGACCCCTTCATGGATAAACTCCTTTTCCAAGAAGGCAGCATGTTTCGCAACAAACACCTTTTGATCAGTTAGATGATAGAAATAATACCCTACAGTTTCTTTAGGGTATCCCATAAATCTACACTTTTCGGATTTAGTCTGTAGCTTATCATGTTCAAACTTTTTGACATAAGCTGGACAACCCCAAGTCTTAACATGCTTAAGATTTGGTTTCCTCCCCTTCCACATCTCATATGGAGTCTTTGGGGCGGATTTGGTAGGTACCTTGTTAAGTAGGTATGCAGCCGTTTCTAGGGCATATCCCCAGAAAGAAATTGGAAGGTCGGTAAAACTCATCATGGATCGAACCATGTCTAACAGTGTTCGATTTTTCCTTTCAGATACTCCGTTTAACTGTGGTGTACCTGGAGGAGTCCATTGTGAGATTATACCATTTTCTTTGAGACAATTGAGAAACTCACCGCTTAAGTATTCTCCGCCTCGATCTGATCGAAGTATCTTTATACTCTTTCCCGTTTGTTTCTCTACTTCACTTCTGAACTCTTTGAACTTTTCAAATGATTCTGACTTGTATTTCATTAAATACACATATCCAAATCTTGAGTGATCATCAGTGAAAGTAATAAAATAAGAATACCCACCCCGTGCACTTGTTGTCATAGGCCCACAAACGTCTGTGTGAATCAATGCCAACAACTCTGTAACTCTTTCTCCTTTTCCACTAAAAGGAGATTCAGTCATTTTACCCATGAGACAAGATTCACAAGTTGGATATGATTCATAATCGGATAGCTCGAGGAGCCCATCTTTATGCAACTTGGATAATCTTGTTTCATTGATATGACCGAGTCTATAGTGCCACATGTAGGTATAATTAATATCATCTCTTTTCCTTTTCTTAGTTTGTTCAATTTGAAATATATTTTCTTGTAAGTCAAGTGTATAAAGTCCATTTCGCAAATTTCCAATACCATATAAAACATCGTCTTTATAAATAGAACAACTATTGTTCTTTATAACAACGTTAAATCCTTCCATATCCAATACAGAAATTGAAATAATATTTTTAATAATATTCGGAACATAATAACAATTATTAAGATAAATGGACTTGCCCGAAGGCATTGCTAAATAATAAGTTCCTACAGCTAATGCAGCAACCTTTGCTCCATTACCCACTCGTAGGATCACCTCATCATTGTTCAGCTTTCTACTTCTGACCAGTCCCTTCACATTATTACATATATGAGAACCACAGCCGGTATCCAATACCCAAGTAGAATTTTGACTTTCTGAAAAATTAATTTCAATCATGAACAAACCTTGATTGGAAGTCGAAGCTTCTCCAAGCTTCTTCTTTGCCAGAAACTTCTTGCAGTTCCTCTTCCAATGACCCGGCTCGTTGCAATGGAAGCACATTCCTTTGCTAGCTGGATCAGATTTCTTTTGTTCCTTTATGTTCACTTTGCCCTTGGTCATCCGAGATCGGAAGAGCTCCTTAGATATCTCATATCTAGCAGTCCTACTCTGTTCACCATACAACTCCTTGAGGTGAAGCAGCATAGCAGGAGCATCCATATTTACGTGCTGACGCTGAAGCTCGTTATTCATGGATGCGAGCATGATGCATTGAGCCATAGATGCATCATCTTGCCACTTATTGAAAGTGGCAATCTCTTCCTCAGAGGCTGTTTCTGGAACAGTTCCAGGGACAGGTGAGTTTAGGACATAAGAAATCTTTTCAGCAGTGAGAACTATTCTCAGATTTCTTAGCCAGTCCGTATAATTCGGCCCGGTAAGCTTATTAGCATCAAGTATGCTTCGCAGTGAAATTAGTGATTTTGACATTTTTAAAATTTTGCATGTGAAAAACAACATTTTAGCAAACATTCATTTTATTAATTTTGCATACCAAAATAAATTTAGGTCTTTATTTTAAATTGGTATCTCCCACTATTTTTATCAAACTATATTACCCTCACTTATATAGTTCGGCAACATCTAATTAAAGATTTGCTAGTGAGAATAAGGATCCAATTTCAAATGTATATAACCTTGTGGATAGCACAACAAGCGATATACAAATAAATAGGTAGACAACTCTTGTCAATTACATCACTATATAACTTCTTTTATTTTGCCTCTTAAATCATAATGGTCAAGTGTGTGCACATCCGAACTAAAACGATTTAAGTTAAGTCCAGCCTAGCACTTCTATAAATTCAAAAAAGAAAAATGTTCGTCCTTGTGGATAGCACAACAAGACTAGATCGTTCAATTTTCTTGATAAGCATCAAATGTGATTAATTAACATCTTAAATATGCAATACTCGCCTTGTGGATAGCACAACAAACTCATATTAAATATTTAATACTCTATTAATTTATCATGCTAGAAGGCGACGTTCGATATTCCAAATATCATTTGAACGCTTCGGACTTAATATTATTTCTTTGAGAGATTTGTTATTATTTGTCTCATCTTGTTTAGCGTGCATGCACATATATATATAAAATACGCGTCATTTTATTAAACATGCGAAGCATGTTTGCATAAAATATAATATATATAATATTTAGCATGCAATATAGAATACTATATTCTACCCAGATTGATTATGGATTTTTATTCTAGTTTGGTTCACTAGAGCCACCAGTGAACCAAAAGGTCAAACCTAGGAGTGCAAGAATTTAAATTTAAATATAACTATTACATTTAAACCCGGGCTCCATACAAACGGGTCTTCACGCGCTCCTTGCTCCTTGGTCTCCAATTTTTTCAAGATAATTCTAACTATTTCTATTACATTAAACTATTTAATTTAAATAGAAACCTTGATCAGCAGTCAAGGGGAAGTACATTGGAGGGAGATAGAATTTTACATCACGAAAAATTTTTTTTAGAGAAGACGAGGTACACAGACCCCATTTAATAAAACCCATTCATTCAAGCATTCAACTAAAATAAAATCCAATCACATTGGTCAAATAGTCCATAATCAATCCCCATTTATTATCATACATATCACCATATATATCAATAAATAAATATTCATCTCATGAATTAAAACATTCCATATATATATGAGTATCATTTAATGGGCAATTTTAAATTGCATGAAATTCAATTTCAAGATTAAAATAAACTCTTTATTTTAATTATAAAATTATTTAGAATATAATATATAAATATATCATATTTATTTTTTTAAAAAGAAGTCACCTTCTTTTATTAAAAGAGTCCTGCAGGTTTATTAAAAGAGTCCTTTCCTGATGGGTCACATTCTTTTTGGAGTAAGAAAGAGACAACACATTTTCTTTGCAGAATTCAAGATTAGCACCCAAAAAAAAAAATTTGTGATTCGTCCCAAAAAAAAAAAACGTCATTTTTTTTTCTTCAAAAAAATAATTTTATACAATAAAATTATGCCCAATAAATTATTTTAAATATATACCCATATGTATATGAAATCAAAAATAAATTAATAATTGCATAAAAGTTTGGCTCTGATACCACTGTTGGGTTTGTACGAAATCGTGACGCAATCAAATTGCAAAAATTAGCAGAAGCATGGTATATCTGAGTTTAAAAAATTTCTACAAAACCATTACCCGGATCATCCTTTATGCAAATTATTAATTTAAAACGATAAATAAGAAGTTATGGAATCATACCCTTGTAGAATGAAGCTTCCACAAGTACTAGTTCAACTCCTTGTTCTTCGTGATCTCCTTGAATTTCCGGATTAGATTCCTTCCTTTGATCAACGTTAGCCACCCAAGTGTTTGGCCTCTAGAGGTGATCCACCAAGGAAGATGAATTATCAAGAAGGAGGGTGGTTGGCTTAGTCTTCTATCCTCTATAGAAAAGGATTACTCTCCAACAATTGGAATTGCATCAAGTAATATCTATTATAAGAATCCTCTTATATAGATATTGGTCAACCCTTCTAATCCTATTAGACATGGGATTTCTTTTAATTAATTAAACTCCTTTAATTAATTTAGGATTCCCACCACATGGGAAATAATTAATTAAATTCATTTAATTAATTTGTCTCCTAATCTTATTAGGAATAAATGAAAGTACTAATATTAAATTAATTACTAAACTCCTTTAGAAATTAAAATAATAATAATTATAATAATATTAATAAGACTCCTCTTATTAATTTATATTTAATATTTCTAAAATATTAAATAATAAATATTAAGCTATTTAATTTATTCTATCACCATAGATTAAATTAATTTCACTTAATGCATTATTACGATTATGCCATTACCTTCTTAAATAATTATTCTTCCTTTTATGGTGTGACCCTTTAGGTTCTCTATATTAAACCGGTTGTGAATAAATCAATTAGAACAATTCTAATCTTCTTTAAATAAATAAATTAAACTAATAATCTATTTAAATAAATAATATTTATTCTACAATAGGGATAAGCCTCCCTAGCGATCAACGACTTTCCAGATAATATAGATTTCAACATTAATCATAAAAGAACCTGTGAGTAAATAGTTACCATACAATTCAATCCTTCCACCATACAATGTCCCAATTAAATATAAGACATGAATTTACTGTCAAGTCTTATTTTATTTAATTATATGTATTTCGATTAGAAAATGCACAACTCCAAATAATGTAAATTAGAAACTCCTTTCTAATTTTATTTTACCTTGGCCAAGGATTCCTGGGTTGTCATTTAACGAATCACATAGGACATATCTCCTCCTTTACTAGAGGTGGTAGATTCTTTATTGATCATTCATTGTCTCCATATGTAACTCATTATACCCAAGCATACCCTTTTATATACCCTAAAGGGCTTTAAGGAATAAGTCAAAGTATAATTCATTACATACAAGATACTATGATGATCTCAAGTCCAAGGATCACTTGTACTACTATCACATTAGGAATTCCTATTGACAGGCGAGTAAAACTCCATTAGGTATTCCATAGCGAGTCACGTTCAGTGAACTTATTCTCCAATAAGCACCTACATACTTGCTTTAGTGTCTCCACACAAATGATTATGAGATCAATCATCCTCATCTAATGAGCAAGCAACATATGTACTAATCTATCCGGATTTACTAATCCCCTTTTTAGTAATCCCATGATTAGGAACTATTTTAGTTTTAGAGCTTTCTAAGAATTTAGATCTCATTGGCATGATCATCATCATGATTCTAAAAGCATTGCTTAAAACTATGGGTTATTTACATATTATAAAAACAGCACCATGTAGATAATTAAATGCCTTTAATAAATGAATATTTTTATTAATAAATAAATAAGATTGGCTCCAAAGTATATGCTTTATCATCATACATGATTGGCTTGTATGCATACTACTTTCAGTTAAGACACCCCTTGTGGTTTACTGGCTCGAGTAACAAAGGCCACACTTCTAGACAAGTCAGGTGGCCTACTCTATTTGATCCTCGCCTAAGCTTATACAAGATTCATTTTCTTAGGCTCTAAATTACCCGTGGAGCGAATATTGGGCTGGTGACTCCCAAACCAGACGGCTTTAGGGCACCAGGTGCAGAGACACTCCTCGGGCTTAATTACTCGAGTAACCTAGGCCACGATTCGGATCTGCTCAGGTTTTGCCTTCTTCTTATAATGCTTATTTTCTAAGGCACTGAGTTACCCATGTAACGAGCGTTGGGTTGGTGACTCCGAAATCAGATGGCTTTAGGGCACTAGGTGTAAAGACACCCCTCAGGCTTAATAACTCGAGTAACCCAGGCTACGATTCGAGACATTAGGCTGGCTACTAATTGTCATTCCTGTCGCCATAGTTTAATACCCCATAACTAAGAGTTAGGGCGATCACAAAGTGCAGATATGTATATAAGGTCAAGTCTGCTCTAAAAAGTGCTTTGAAATAGGATGCAATGCCTAATCAAAAGGTTGAATAGTCCTAATTTTCTAATCGTTCCCGTGATTCTTGCTCCACAGACGCTTATAAGAATTAATCCAATTCACAAAAAGTTAAAAAAATCTTCTCTTTTTTAAAACCTTTTTATAAGAATGCTTAACATGTAAATTATCGCTAATGCATGTA
Organism: Panax stipuleanatus; assembly: GCA_020205555.1. Classification (NCBI taxonomy): domain Eukaryota; kingdom Viridiplantae; phylum Streptophyta; class Magnoliopsida; order Apiales; family Araliaceae; genus Panax; species Panax stipuleanatus. Next base: position 92,224,642 of record CM035126.1, on the reverse strand, counting down.
AATGGAGACCGAAAGCACATAGAGTGATGAAAGAGTCGTACCTCACATGTGGGTCGCTGTATTTTGGGAAAAATATAATTGGAAAAGAGACCCATTAATTTTACCAGATCGCCATAGAAATGTAATGAGGGAAGCTCTGATGATGACGGTACACGCTGATGGTGCTGACTGGCACATTCTCCTTTTTAGGATGGCCAACAAATGCCACAGTGTTGAGTTGTTGTTGTTTTCAAAATTACCCCAGTCTTTTTGTAAGGGTCCCAATATCGGGTTGTCATTGATTCTAAAATTTCCCCAGTCTTGCTCGTCGTCTAGGGCAATTGCTTTGTTGTATATTTGACAGATGGGCTGATAAGATGTCGAGATTGCAAAAGTCTTTTACCACATGACCCCCATGGTGAACAAGTAGTGGATTTTGGCTTTAATGCTTGGATGCCCCAGTCATTGTTTTTGATTTGTAGGAGCAACTGGGTTTGATGACCTTTCTTCTGATTTGATGAAGGTTTCAGAATGAGGGTGTCAGCTCTTCGAAGGTCCTTGCTGATGATCATGCTTTATATATCAATGTTTTGTTGTTTCAACTTTGATGATTGATGTCGAGAGGCCTTCAAACTCCACTGAATAGGATCTAAGAGCTCACCTTGCTTGGTGATGTGATGACTTCAACCAAATTTGGTTTGATCTGTGAGGTTTAATCTGTGGCCTTTTTTCCTCAAGGAACAAGTCGTCGTGTATGATATAAAATTTGTCATGACGGTAGCCCATGTGCTTCTGTGGGTCAAAGAAGATCAAGTCTTCTCGCACTTTAGGAGTGATAAGTTGCTGACAAGTTGCATTGTATGATGATTTCCATTTCATCCCTGTGACTGGTCATCTTGATGTATCGCTGTCTCTTCCTTTCTGGGACTTATGCCAGATTTGATGTAATGACATTTGAGGTGTCGTTGGGTCTTCTCAAAAGTGCTCGCCAACCTTGAGGGTTTTTCTTGGGTGTAGGCTTTTCAGGTTTGATTTTGGTGTCTTGAGACTGGTCTTTGGGTTTACATGTAGGGTTGGATTTTGGGTTTAAATATTTCATTTGAGGGTTAGACCGCATCATAGATGGCTGCCTACGTACTCCCGAGGATGGGGGAGATCAGATCATTCGTAGTTCATACTTGGCCTGAACGGTTGAAAAGTGTTTTTTTGGGTTTAAGCTTGATTTAATGGATTTTAGGATTTTTTTTGTTTGGTTTGACCGCACCATAGTTGGCTGCCTACGTACTCCCACAGATTGGGGAGATCAGGTCATTCGTAGTTCAGGCTTGGACACGACCTGACTGGTTTGATTTTTTAAAATTTTTAAATTTTTTGATATTTTGATGATTTTTTTTCAATATTTACATGCATAGAAAATAAAAGGCATAATGCTAAGAAAGTGATAATGTCACAACATCACCTGGAACGCGCAACTTTCCTCTAGATCTACGTCTTCTTATTTAGCTGAGGCCTGATAGTCCAGTTGTCAGTAGTTATGTTGCCTTCGAGGCTTGTGATAGAGGTTACCTCCTAGTCATGAATATCTTCAATCACGGCCATTATTGGGTTTGTACGAAATCATGACGCAATCAAATTGCAAAAATTAGCGGAAGCATGGTATATCAGAGTTTAAAAAAGTTCTACAAAACCATTATCCGGATCATCCTTTATGCAAATTATTAATTTAAAACGATAAATAAGAAGTTATGGAATCATACCCTTGTAGAATTTAAAAAAGTTCTACAAAACCATTATCCGGATCATCCTTTATGCAAATTATTAATTTAAAACGATAAATAAGAAGTTATGGAATCATACCCTTGTAGAACGAAGCTTCCACAGATACGAGTTCAACTCCTTGTTCTTCGTGATCTCCTTGAATTTTTGGCTTAGATTCCTTCATTTGATCAACGTTAGCCACTCAAGCCTTTGGCCTCTAGAGGTGATCCACCAAGAAAAAGGAATTATCAAGAAGGAGGGTGGTTGGCTAAACCCTAGGTTTTTATCCACTATAGAAAATGAGTACTCTCCAATAATTGAATTTCATCATCTGATATCTATTATAAGACTCCTTTTATATAGATATTGATCAACCCTTCTAATCCTATTAGACATGGGGTTTCATTTAATTAATTAAACTCCTTTAACTAATTTAGGCTTCCCACCACGTTGGGAATAATTAATTAAATTCATTTAATTAATTTGCCTCCTAATCTTATTAGAAATAAATGAGAGTACTAATATTAAATTAATTTTTAAACTAATTTAGAAATTAAAATAATAATAATTTTAATAATATTAATAAAACTCCTCTTACAAATTTATATTTAATATTTCTAAAATATTAAATAATAAATATTAAACTATTTAATTTATTCTATCACCATAGGTTAAATTAATTACACTTAATGATTATTACGATTATGCCATTACCTTCTTAAATAATTATTCTTCCTTTTATGGTGTGACCCTTTAGGTTCTCCATATTAAACCGGTTGTGAATAATTCAATTAGAACAATTCTAATCTTATTTAAATAAATAAATTAAACTAATAATCTATTTAAATAAATAATATTTATTCTACAATAGGGATAAGTCTCCCTAGCGATCAACGACTTTCCAGATAAGATAGATTTCAACAGTAATCATAAAAGAACCTGTGAGTAAATAGTTACCGTACAATTCAATCCTTCCACCATACAATGTCCTAATTAAATATAAGACATGGAATTTCTGTCAAGTCTTATTTTATTTAATTATATGTATTTCGATTAGAAAATGCACAACTCCTAATAATGCAAATTAGGAACTTCTTTCTAATTTCATTCTGCCTTAGCCAAGGACTACTAGGTTGTCATTTAATGAATCACATAGGACATGTCTCTTCTTTTTCTAGAAGTGGTAGATTCTTTATTGATCATTCATTATCTCCATATGTAACTCATTATACCCAAGCATACCCTTTGATATACCCTAAGGATTTTTAAAGAATAAGTCAAAGTATAATTCATTACATACAAGACACTATGATGATCTCAAATCCAAGGATCACTTGTACTACTATCACATTAGGAATTCCTATTGATATGCAAGTAAAACTCTATTAGGTATATTCCATAGCGAGTCACGTTCAGTGAACTTATTCTCCAAGAAGCACCAACATACTTGTTTTAGTGTCTCCACACAAATGATCATGAGATCAATCATTCTCATCTAATGAGCAAGCAACATATATACCAATCTATCTGGATTTACTAATCCCATTTTTAGTAATCCAACGATTGGGAACTATTTTAGTTTTAAGCTTTATAAGAATTTAGATCTCATTAGCGTGATCAACATCATGATTCTAAAAGCATTGCTTAAAACTATGGGTTATTTACATTTTATAAAAACAGCATCATGTAGATAATTAAATGCCTTTAATAAATAAATACTTTTATTAATAAATAAATAAGATCATTTACAAAGTATATGCTTTATCATCATACATGATTGGCGTGTATGCATACCAATTTCAATCTCCCACTTGCATTAAAGCCAATCGCTATGGTATCTAATACCTATCTTCTCTAAGTAACGATCAAACTGCTGTTGTACTAAAGCTTTAGTAAATGGATCTGTAATGTTTTCTTGAGAGTCTACACGCTCCAAGGTGACGTCTCCTCTTTCAATGATTTCTTTAATCAAAGTGCCACAACACATGTTTGGATTCAAGATGAGACTTAGGAACTATTCCTAGTTCTGTAATGAACTTTTCATCTGAAACATCAATTTGCAACTTCACTTACAGTTATATACTTTGTCTTTGTCACTAAACCAACAACCTTTTGCTGTTTGGAACCATTCCAATTCACTGCACCATCATTCAAGGTAACGACTTACCCTAAAGTGCATTTGATGTTGTCTTGGTCAGTCTAAAATTTGAGTATGTTTAGTCCTCTAGTTAAATTCAGACTCATCATGTGTCATGATGACATCCTTAGTGTCAGTTAAGTACTTTAAAATATTTATCACTGTCTTACAGTGATCTTCTCCATAATATGACTGATCAACATCATGTCTAATATATTTCATTGCATTCATGATTAGTAACTCATGCGATCTCTCTTTTATTGAGGACAATTTTAGATAGATACACTCCATGGCTCATTATCATGAGACACCTTTTAGAGTTCGCCATGCTAAACGCCTTTAGCATGTAATGAATATACGTTCCTTGGGTTAAGCGGAACATCCTTTTAAATTTATCTATACAGATTTATATCCCCAATGTAAGATGTTCTACTCAAATCATTCATGGAGGAATGTTTAGACAACTTTATTTTAATCAATTGTAGAGTAGGAATGTCATTTCCTATCAGTAATATATCATCAACATATATTAAAATGTATGAAACAGCATTCCCAATAACCTTCTTGTACACACATGGTTCATCCTTATTTTTTATAAAATCAAACTCTTTGATTGTCTCATTAAAACGAATTTTCCATCTACGAGAAGCTTGCTTCAATCCATAAATGGATCGTTGTAGCTCATATACATGATTTGCTTCAACCATTAAAACAAATCCATCTGGCTGTATCATACATACATTCTCCTCTAATAATGTATATTTGAGGAAGGGCGTCTCCACGTCCATTTTCCCAAATTTAGTAATAATAAGCTATAATCGCAAGTAAAATCCAAATGGACTTGAGCATTGCTTCGAAGATCCATTTTAGATTTTATGGTCATCTACCATTTCCCTTAGTCTTAATTACTCATAGCCTGTTCGTAATTTAATGGATCATCATAATCCATGATGTGTACGTCATTGTCATCCCTTATGACGAATCCATACCTCTTCGGTATCTTCGGTACTCTTCCAGATTTACGAATAGGGTGTTGAATAGAAGGTGTCTCTACTTGAACAGGTTCATCCAATTGATCTGTAGTGGTTTATGGTTCTTAAATTTCTTCAAGATCTATTTTCCTCTCAATAACCCCTTCAAGGATAAACTCCTTTTCCAAGAAGGCAGCGTGTTTCGCAACAAACACCTTTTGCTCAATACGATTGTAGAAATAGTATCCCAAACTTTCTTTAGGATATCCCACAAATGTGCACTTATCAGATCTTGTCCCAAGCTTATTATTTTGAAACCTTTTCACATAAGCTGGACATCCCAAAATCTTAACATGTTTAAGACCAGGTTTCCTCCTTGTCGACATCTCATATGGAGTCTTGGGGACGAATTTTGAGGGGACCTTATTAAGTAGATATGCAGCCGCTTCTAGGGCATAACCCCAGAATGAAATTGGAAGATCGATAAAATTTATCATGGAGCGAACCATCTCCAACAATGTTCGATTTCTCCTTTTAGATACTTCATTTAACTGTGGTGTACCTGGTGGAGTCCATTGTGAGATTATACCATTATCTTTGAGACAATCGAGAAACTCACCGCTTAAGTATTCACCACCTCGATCTGATCAAAGAATCTTAATACTTTTGCCAATTTGTTTCTCTACTTCACTTCTGAACTCTTTGAACTATTCAAATGATTTAGATTTGTATTTCATTAAATACACATATCCAAATCTTGAGTGATCATCAGTGAAAGTAATAAAATAAGAATATCCTCCCCGTGCATTCGTTGTCATAGGTCCACAAACATCTATGTGAACCAACGCTAACAACTCTGTAACTCTTTCTCCTTTTCCACTAAAAGGAGATTTAGTCATTTTACCCATGAGACAAGATTCACAAGTTGGATATGATTCATAATCGGATAGCTCTAAGAGTCCATCTTTATCAAACTTGGATAATCTTGTTTCATTGATATGACCGAGTCTACAGTGCCACATATATGTATAATTAACATGATCTCTTTTTCCTTTTCTTAGCTTGTTCAATTTGAAATATATTTTCGTGCAAGTCAAGTATATAAAGTCCATTTCGTAAATTACCAACACCATATAAAACATTGTTATTATAAATAGAATAACTGTTATTCTTTATTATAATGTCAAATCCATCCATATCTAATACAAAAACAGAAATAATGTTTCTAATGATATTTGAAAAAATAACAATTATTTAAATAAATGGACTTTCCCGTAGGCAGTGCTAAACAATAAGTGCCTACAGCTAATGCAGCAACCTTTGCTCCATTTTTTACACGTAGGACAACCTCATCCTTGTTCATCTTTCTACTTATGACCAGTCCCTTCAAAGTATTACATATGTGAGAACCACAAACGGTATCTAATACCCAAGTAGAATTTTGATTTTCTAAAAAATTAATTTCAATCATGAACAAACTTTGATTGGAAGTCGAAGCTTCTCCAAGCTTCTTCTCTCCCAGAAACTTCTTGCAGTTCCTGTTCCAATGACTCGGCTCGTTGCAATGGAAGCATGTTCCTTTGGTAGTTGGATCAGGTTTCTTTTGATCCTTCACTTTTGCCTTGCCCTTAGCATTCATAGATTTCTTCTTTTAAGAAAATACCTTGGGCCTCTTCCTTTTCTTGGAAGAATCATCCACAATTAAGACATGATTCTTCTTGGATGGGAAGTAACCTTCTGCAGTTTTCAACATGTTAAATAATTCAGGCAAGCTGACATCTAACTTATTCATGTGGAAATTAACAACGAACTGCGAGAAGGTCTTAGGGAGTGACTACAAGACCAAGTCTTGACTTAACTCCCCATCCATGACGAACCCAAGTTGTCCAAGGCATTCAATCAGATTAATCACCCTTAGGACATGAGTCTCAACGACAGTGCCCCCGGTCATCCGAGAACGGAAGAGCTCCTTAGATATCTCATATCTAGCTGTCCTAATTTGTTCACCATACAACTCCTTGAGTTGAAGCAACATAGTATGAGTATCCATATTTTCGTGTTGACGCTGAAGCTCGTTATTCATGGATGCGAGCATGATGCATTAAGCCACAGATGCATCATCTTGCCACTTTGTTATGGTGGCAATCTCTTCCTCAGAGGCTGAATCTGGAACAGTTCCAAGGACAGGTGAATTTAGGACATAAGAAATCTTTTCAGCAGTGAAAACTATTCTAAGATTCCTTAACCAGCCCGTGTAATTCGGCCCGGTTAGTTTTTTAGCATTAAGTATACTACGCAGTGAAATTAGTGATTTCGATATTTTTAAATTTTTGTATGTGAAAAGACAATATTTTAGCAAACATTCATTTAATTAATTTATATACCAAAATAAATTAGGTCTTATTTTAGATTGGTATCTCTCACTATTTTCTTCAACTTATATTACCTCACTTATATAGTTCGGCAACATCTAATTAAAGAATTGCTAGTGAGATTAAGGATCTCATTTCAAATGTATATAGCCTTGTGTGTGCACAACAAACGATATACAAATAAATAGGTATACAACTCTTGTCAATCACATCAACATGTGACTCCTTGTATTTTGCCTCTTAAATCATAATGGTTAAGTGTGTGCACATCCGAACTAAAATGATTTAAGTTATGCCCAACCTAGCACTACATATATTCAAAAAAGAAAAATATTATTCTTGTGTGTGCACAACAAAATAATATTGTTCAATTAACTTTATAAGCATCAAATGTGATTAAATTAATATCTTAAATACGCAATACTCGTCTTGTGTGTGCACAACAAACTCGTATTAAATATTTAATACTCTATTAATTTATCATGCTAGAAGTCGACGTTCGATATTCCAAATATCTTTGAACGCTTTAGACTTAATATAATTTCTTTGAGGGGTTTGTTATTATTTGTCTCATCTTGTTTAGCCCGCATGCACATATATATATAAAATACACATTATTTTATTAAAACATTAAAAGCATGTTTATATAAAATATAATATATATATATATATATATATATATAAAACTACCATTTACATATAAAATACTATATTTTACCCGGATTGATTATGGAATTTTTATTCTAGTTTGGTTCACTAGAGCTACCAAGTGAACCAAAAGGTTCAAACCTAGGAGTGCAAGAATTTAAATTTAAACGTAACTATTACATTTAAAACATGGGCTCCAAACAAACGGGTCTTCACACGCTCCTTGCACCTTGGTCTCCAATTATTCAAGATAATTATAACTATTTTTATTACATTAAACTATTTAATTTAAATAAAAACTTTGAGCAACAGTTAATGGGAGGTATGGAGGAGGGAGATAGAATTTTACATCAAGAAAAAATCAGAGAAGACGAGGTACGCAGACCCCATTTAACAAAACTCATTCATTCAAACATTCAACTAAAATAAAATTCAATCACATTGGTCAATAGTCCTATAATCAATTCTATTTATTATCATACATATCACCATATGCATCAATAAATAAATATTTATCTCATGAATTAAAATATTCTATGACACCCCCAAATCCGGGTACTTCGTTTCCACATAATTTGGTGTTCACTTTTTAACTATAACAAATATCTACCCAATATATCTCAAAAGAAATTACAATCTTTATATAAAATCTTCCTTAAAATAAGAGTTACAACCTTTTTAAAATAATCCCGGGTTACTCTAACCCTGACATGAAAATAATAAAGTGCGAAAATTAAAGCATAACATTCAAGTCTTATTACAATCATTCTCAATTAAATAAAAACAAGTCTTCACTTGCTTTGCTTTCCCTTGCCCTTACTCGTAGACGGAGCATCAACGTTATCAACCTTAACTGCAATTGTTATGTAATGCAAGAGTGAGCATACAACAGTTCACTGGAGTTTAACAATAATAAATACATGAAAGGATATCTTTAAAAAGATCTGAATAACTTAGCTTACTTCAATAATAAAGAATTGAATAATAATTCTCTATCAACATTAAAATTCGAATATAAAATTTATCTGAGGGTCATAAGACCTTTGAACTTTTGTCCTAGGTTATAAATATTTCTATTTAAACCATTAACCGTCAATAAGACTATGGACCTTAACTCGTACTTAGGGGGATCAGCCCTTTGTACCATGTATTGTGCACAAATATTTTAACGCTATGCGTAGTAACCTCCCCTAATAATTAGGGTTGTTCAACTCAGTAATTTGAATTCAAGTCCGCAGCAAAGAAAGTTTGGTTTGGATAAGCTTACAAGGGTAATTTAGAATTTAGTTGAATCGACTTTCAATAATTCATAAATAAAAGAATTATGAATTAACATATGCTTTAGAAGTAAACTTAAAGCATTTAAAATAATAAACTATATCTTACTTAAACAATAAGTTAAGATCATTTCAATTAAATAAATAATTGTCCAATACAGAAATGGAAAGGACATTCTCAGCAATGAATATATGAACTCAAGAAATTGTATAGAATTAACAAGTTTAGGGTTAGAAGACTTGTCTTACGCGCAAGCTACTTAACTCAACCACGTACTTAAACACTTCCTATACACATTCAATTATAATAATCTAAATCCGTTAACACATAACTAACTCACATAAGTGGTTAACCCTCATGGTTAACTCACTCTAATAAAATAAATAATAATAATCAACTATCACATAGTTAATTACATCACATTCGTAGTCACATAATTAAATTAATTATGTATTTAGCAAAATTATAATTTAAACACTTAATCTAATTATAATTACTTAAATTATAATTATCTTTTAAATTATAAATAAATTATAATTTATAATCAATTAAACTATATCATGCATTATAATTACACAAATTATAATTAATCATATAATTATCAATTTATAATCCATAATTAAACATGCTTTAAATTATAATTATAATTTCAATTAACATTTAATTGTTTAAAATAAATCAACTAATATCATATTTTAAATTAAACACTTACTTTTAATTATAAATAATCAATTTATAATTAAGTAACTCATAGTACAATTAAACAATTATAATTTTTAATTTAAGTACTATATTAAATTTTCAAAACTTCCTTTTTCTCAAATTATGAGATTATCAACTTCATACTAGCAACATGTTATAGCCACTGAATTCATGCTCATTATCATAACCAATTTAACATAACCTATCAAATAAAACTGCACAAACAAACGAAACTTACTGCATCTGCACAGCCAGCGGCGCAGCTGCGCAGCCACATGCCTTGGCACCGGCGCAGCTGCGCAGGTGCTTAATCTATGAAAGGCAGCTGGCGCAGCTGCGCTGCTTCTGGCTGTGTTACCGGCGCAGCTGCGCAGGAACACGGACAGCGGCAGACAGCAACGGCAACCTGTTTCACCGCTTAACCCATACAAGCCAACAAACGGAAAAAATATAGCAACATAGACACTGTAAATCATACCTATGCCTTAATACTCATGCTATATATACTACCAATCACTGAATTTGTCCAAATAATGAAAATCAAAGGTTTTAAAAACTCAATTTTGATATTTTCACAAAAACTCATATATTTTCCAAAACCATTCACTGTAACTCAATTTCTCAAGCAATTCCACTTTATATACATACATTATTTCTGTTATAGCAGCTAGTAACATGAACAACTATCAATTTGCACAATTCACACATATAATTCATAAATTTCTACTCTAAAATCAACCAAATACATGAAATTCCATAAGAACACTATTTTCACATATAAAACTTATTTTTACAATACTTTGATTTTTAAAACAAATCATTGATAGCATACATGTAATGGATTACAACATCCCTTAATTCATATAACATGTAATTAACAAATTCATCAATTACAATCCCAATTATTTATCAAAAACTCAAGAATACAAGAAACTAATAAACAAGAGGTGAATTATTACCTTAATCCTTGATTAAGCTTTACTAGAGGGTAAGAATAGCTCTAATAATCTTCCTTTGGTTCTCAGAATTCCAACTCCTCTCAACCTTCTTTGTTAAGAAAAAAATCACAGAGTGTCTCTTCTCTGTACTTTCTTCTCCTCCTTTCTTAGTTTTAGACTAACTTTTCTAACGTAATATAACTTAGCGTAATATACATATAATCTTATAACATTTATATTACTTACTACGTAATAATTAGTAATTTAAAACTTGTCAGTTATAAGAATTCAAAAGCCATAAGGCTCTGTTTGGGTAAAACCCTTTATAAAAAAACATATTTTTGTAATTATGGCCCCGTTTGGTAGAAATAAGTTTAAAACAAATACAAGGGCCTTGTTTGGCAAACCCTTTATTTAAAAACAGATTATTAGCTAAGGCCTTGTTTGGAAAATAGATTTAAAATCCTTTTTCTTTTATTTTATCAAATCATTTTAACACATACTTTAATGTCATATTTTAATCAATTAAATATTAAACAACTAATTTAATCAATTAAAATCTAACATCAATAAATCACATAAAATTATCACATTTTATAATTACTCGCTAATTATAATTCATGTAACACTAACACATAAATCATCTAATTTAATTCTCTCAATTAAATTAGAACTATAATATAAAATTAATATACATCAATTAAATTAAATATTACACATTCATTTAATTAATATATAACACTTCATTAAATCACTTCCATAAATCACATAATTTATTTATTTCACTCTATAAATAAATCACATAAAATATTTATTTAACTCAGTAAATATTTAAAATTAAATATAAAATCTCAATCGTTACACATTCCATATATATATGAGTATCATCTAATGGGCAATTTTAAATTACATAAAATCCAATTTTAAGATTAAAACAAACTCTTTATTTTAATTATAAAATTATTATATATATATATATATATATATATATATATTATAATATAATCGTATATTATATATATACTAGTAATTTCCCGTGCCTGAAGGCACGACGAAACGAAAAATTAGATTAAAATTCGAAAAGTAATACATTACCTAAAGACTCTTTACAACTTAAAATAACTTACAATCAGACATAACAATTATCATAATTCACCATACAACGACAATAATTAATACATACTAAATCATCAACACATATCCAATCACCAAAATATCAAGTTAGTCGGTACTAATTTAAATAAATTTCGGCAGAGTTTCCTTTAAAAATAGATATCTAGAAAAATCTAAACCTGCCTACAAAACTTATAATCATCAATAAATATTCAAACCACCAAAACAACAATCATTCTATACCCAAAATCATCGTAACCATGTATAATTAGTTAATTTTACAAAAGACGGAACACAAAAAATTATACACATGCAGAAAATAGAGAAACAACTTCGTATTCTTGACAGCTTACACCAAGTATCCTTCAATGTATACCTGAAAATATATGATCATACAACTTACAGAGTTTGATTGATGAAAACTTATAATGAGAGTGGAAATATATCACATGCCAAAAATTTTCCTGATATTTTCAAATATGTATAAACATGGCTTCACCCTAGGGCCAAAGTTACATCAACGAAGTAGTGAATCTAACTTTATCAATGATAATTTATAGTACACTATGCAGATGAATTAGCATACTTTCACTGTGTGCAACTGCTGCATTCCGTCTCATCTGACCACTGCAACTATGTAATTCTGCATAGCAAAACAACAATCAACATATATAATCATATACAATTTAGTTTATTTAATGCAAACCTTGAAGTTCAAAAAAAAAAATAACAAATAGTACTCATGACAAAAAAAGGTAGTTATAAATTGCAATACCTGAATATTTGTAACGAATGAGAATTTTATATATTAAATTTTAATATTTATGGAATTAAATAAATATTTTAATTTATTTATTTAATGAGTTAAATAAATAAATTATGTGATTATTGTGGAGTAATTTAATTAAGTATAATATATTAATTTAATGAATATTTAATATTTTATTTAATTGATGTGTGATGATTTTATGGTATAGATCTAATTTGATTGAGATAATTAAATTAAATGATATTTATGTGATAATTGTTACATAAAATTATAATTAGCGAGTAATTATAATTGTTATGTGATAATTTTTATGTGGTTAATTGATGTTAGCCTTTATTTAATTAAATTAGAATGTTAAAATTTAATTAATTAAAGTGTAACTTTAAAAATATGTGGTAAAGGATTTATTAAAAGAATAAAACTGTTTTTAAATTTGTTTTGCCAAACGAGGCCCTTGCACCTGTTTTAATCTTGTTTTGCCAAACATGGCCTTAGTTACTAAAACCTATTTTTAAAATAAAGTTGTTTTGGCCAAACAAGCCTTAGAGCTTTTTAAATTTCAAATGTTGTAACCTATGAATTAATTGCAATTATTATAATTATTATAGGGTCATTATGTTTTATAAGTTATATATTTTATATTTATGTCTTATACAAATAATATATGTAAGTTATATGTATATACGCTAGTTTGGAAAAAATAAAAGTTAGTCAGTTAGAACAAGAAGAACAAAACATAGAAAGAAAAGAGAGAAAAGAGAAAAGAAGAAGAGAAAGAAAGGGAAAGCTTGAGAAATCAAATCAACAATCAACTTCATCTTCTTCCTATCACTAAGATAAAGGGTATAATTCTAAACTATAGTTTTAGAAGTTTTGTTCTCGTGTTCTTCGTACCATAGTTCTCTTCAAAATATGTTTTCATAAAATTGTGTAATTGTGATTTCTATATGTTATAGATGCTATATATATGATCATATATGGTTTGTATGCATAACTAAATAGTTTAATTCATGTAAACACGATGAACATGAAGAATTCATGTTCATCAAAAGTTACAGTGAAGTATTTTGAAAATATATATAGTGTTTTAAATTATCAAAATTGATGTTTGATTGTTAATTGTGGTTTAAATTAATCATGGATTATGATAATATGTTAAGAAATAGAGTTAATACAATTTGAATTACATGATTTGGTTTAAAAACAAACTCACAATATCAATTTTCGTCAAGAACACTTAATAATGCTGTTTTCTTCAAAATCATGAAAATTTATGTTTTGATTATGTGTTGTAGAGTTTATGTATGTAAAAATCATGTTAGGAGTCTAAGAACTTATTTTCATAAAGTTTCATATGCATTATGTTGGTAAAAATCAGACTTTGGTGCGAAGAAATAAGCCAAATTGGCTTATTTCTCTGCACGATCGCGAGCTGGGGGGAACCCATCAGCAGGGGGCCCCGCCCCAGCAGTGATTATTCCTAGGGAACCCCGCCCCAGCGGGGGTAGGCTGTCCGATAAAATTTTTTATGCTTCGTGTAGTTTTTGTGCAGTGTTTGTTTAGCTAACATAAAGTGATGACATGTTATGTGTATTGGACAATGCGATAACATATTTTTAATTGTTTAAGATAATTTGAAATCTTATATTGATATATTATATGTGTACTTGAAAATTATTATCATAGAGTACGATATAATAGTTTAACGTGCTATACGTGTATGAGGTGCATGATTGTGAGTTTAGACTCGCGTATATGTATAATTAGCGACTTAAGTTGTAAACCATGTTGCTAAGTTGAACTTGAGTAAGTAGTTCAACGGTTCAACGTCATAGTTAGGAACTAATTGGTATTATGAACGTAATGTACTATGTATGGTAATTGTGAAAGCGATTGTATATTGTAAAGTGTAGCTTGCACTTCAGGCAAATTTTCTATCCCTAAAAACTTGTTATTTATATTGTGCGAGTCCTCTAACCCTTACTTTTTATATTATGCAAGTTTGTTTTCGATTCTTAACTTGTTAATTCTTGTACAAGTTATTTTGTATTCAAATGTTCATAATGAACAATTATGGAAGTTATTATTGAAGTAATGCGATCTTGACTTATTTATTCACGCAAGATCTACTTAATCTTTCAAATGCTTTAAGTTATTTCTAAAGCATGCCTAGTTATTGTGAAGTCTATTGTTATGAATTATATTTGGTTCATAATTCTTATATTATCGAACTGTTAAGTTATTGTGAGTCTATTCAACTAATTCTTAGTTGATGATAGTTGAAAACTCCTAATTTCCCTTTAGTTATCCAAACCAAACTTTTTTTAGTGCGGACTTGTATCAAATACTGAGATGAGCAACCCTATTTATTAGGTGAGGTTACTATGCGAAAGTGTTAAATGTTTGTGCACAATACATGGTACGAAGAGCTGATTCCCCTAAGTACGAGTTGAGAGTCCATAGTCTAAATGACTATTAAAGGTTTTAAACGAAAATGTTTATAACGTAGGACATAGTTCAAGGTCTTATGACCCTCAGATGATTTCAATATTCGAAATTCTAAATATTGATGAAAGAATTATTATTCAATTCTTTAGTGTTGATGAAAGTAAAGTTATTCAACTCTTTTGAAGTTATTCAGTTATGTTATATTATTGTTGTATTCCAAGTGAGCTTTTGTTTGCTCACTCTTGCATATTTAATAATCCCTTGCAGTTAAAGTCGAGAACGTTGACGTACTGTCTACAAGTAAAGGGAAAGGCAAGATGAACAAGTGAAGACTTGTTGTCTTTGATTTTGATTGTAATAAGACTTCGTTTATGATATTTTATTTTTGCACTTATTTGTTATATTAAGGTTAGAAAACTGGGATATTTTTGGATTAAGGTTGTAATCCTTTTTATAAGGAAGATTTTATTTAAAGATGAGGTTGTAATTTATTTTGCATTCTTTATTATTGGGTAGATGTATGTTTTATTTACATAATAAGCACCAAATATTGTGGAATCGAAGTACTCGGATTTGGGGGTGTCACAAGTTGGTATCAAAGCTGTAGGTTATGAACCTTGGGTGGGGGGGGGGGGAAACCTTAGGTAGTATCCTTATAGGAAGATCGAAATGATAGTGGTGATAGCTAAAGATAATAAACTACCTTATATGCTATTTTACATTTTAGTATTCGAAGAGTGTCGATCGATATCACGTAATAATTAAACTTTAAAATTTTATTGCCATGATGACGAACAATAGAGAGTCCAGTCAGGATAGAGAGGAGTTACCTCAGATGCCGAGGGACGAGGAGCCCCGAGACATCCATGTTGTCTGGGAGCAGTTGGTTAGGAGAGAGCCATCTCCATTGATCACCATAGTTGGTAAGGAGTATGAGCCAACATCTGACCGAGAGGAGGAGGACGAGGATGAGTCAAAAGAGGAGGAAGAGGAGGAGGAGGATCCCGAGGAGGAATTCCTACTTCACTCTACTAGTATTGAGATGTACGAGGTGATTTACGACCGTAACATGGAGCTTCAGGAACTGGTGGACGAGAGTCAGACTACCATACAACAGCGGGACGAGACTATCGAGGAGTTGGATAGTGAGCTAGGAAATGCAAAGTGGGATCTAATCCACGCGGAGAGTGATAGAGATGTTGCACTGACCGAGCTAGCGAAGCTAAAGAACGATATCCAGCAGGAGTCAGCGAAGCGTGCCAGAGCGGAGGAAACAAGCTTGAGGGCTACTCAACATGCCGATCGAGCTGAAGACGAGGCTCAGGCAAAGAAGGCCAAGCTGAGGGAGATGGAATCCGCTTTCCATACGGCTATAGAGAGGGCCCAGGATCATGTCTTCTATTACCCAGCTCAGTTCCAAGGTTTACCATGGTACATGATGGATCGCAGAACAGCATTTCGGGTGATGGAGGAAGAACGCAGAGAGGCTGTGCGACGTCTTAATATGCCTATAAAGTAGAATCATTAATTATGTGTTTCCTTATGTAATAAATAAATGTAAATCCCAGAATTTGAGAGAATAATGGGATAAGATAATAATGTGATCCTATAACTTTTTTAGTTTAGGAAAGATGATGTAATAGCAGAGATGCTATCTATTCTATGTTTTTAAAACTATGAATGAATGAATAAAGAAGTTTATTGACGTGCTATATGTTCCATGAGAATGGAATTATTTAAATGGTTAAGTATGAACTTGAATACTTAAGAATTGAGTAAAGGATCTAATAAGAATATTTCTTAACAGAAAATGCCTCCTAGAAGAAGACCTACACGTCAAAACCCCGAGGGTTCGACGAACAATAACAACAACAATAATTGATGGGACGAATTCCAATTTGGTTTAACAGTTGGTGAACCTACTGACAAGAGCACTTACGAATCAGCCGCATGTGCAAGCTACCACGTTTAAGGAATTTAAGACAGTAGGACCGCCAAAATTCCAAGGATCAATAAACCCAATAGATGCCCAGACATGGGTAATGGAGATGGAGAAGGTCTTCAAAGTAGCTAGAGTTGGCGAGGACCAGAAGACGGCTTTCGCGACTTTCATGTTGAAGTCGGATGCTAGTTTCTGGTGGCAGGCCAATAAGACCAGAGAAGGATAAGGTGTTATAGTGTGGGACCATTTTAAAGAGATGTTCTTTGAAATGTACTTCCCCATTAGCTCGCAAGACTAGATGGAGGTCCAATTTCTAGAGCTTAAGCAGGAAGGGAAGACGGTGTCGGAATACGCTACAAAGTTTAATGAGCTGGCCAGGTTCGCTACATACCAGGTCAGTACTAACGCAAGGAAGGCGAGAAGGTTTAAATGGGGACTGAAGCCCTGGCTCTGCAGCAAGGTCTCCATATTTTAGCTGAATACGTTTGTAGCTGTTCTAGAAAAGGCCATCCTCCATAAAGGGGGAAGAGACGCAGTGACCAAGTTCAATCAGGACAAGAAGAAGAAGAATGAGTAGGAGAACAAGGCTGGTGGTAGCGGGGCTATCAACCAGAAAAGGAAGTGGAATGATAATACCTCTGCTGGAAGTTAACAGGGAAACCAGCAGAAGAAGAAGATCGAAGCATGTGTGACATGCGGGAAGAATCACACTGGAGTGTGCATGAACGAGAGACGGGTGTGCTTCAACTGTGGTCAGGAAGGCCACATTGCGCCGAATTGCCCGAACCCGAAGAAGGGTGCTTGCTACACATGTGGATCCAAGGATCACATGGCTAGAAGTTGTCCAAAGAACCCAACAGGAAGGTCAACAGTGAATGGAGGGAATGACAGCGGCAACACTCTGACTATCGCTGGACCACTGCATGCCGTTCGACTCACTGCCCGCACATTCAACATGACGGTGCAGGATGCTGTGCAATCAAAAGATGTGGTGTCAGGTATTATTCTAGTCAATAGTATAAATGCATATGTATTATTTGATTCGGGAGCTACTTGTTCATTCATATCTAATGATTTTGCTAAGACCCTAGACTTACCAAAAGAGAAATTAGTTTATCCCTTGAACATAGAGATTGTGAATATGGAGGTTATTCCTGTTAGGTTTGTATACAAGAACTGTAGATTGTATATTAAGGGTCATAAATTGAGGGTAGATTTGATTCTGATTAAACTTGGGGAATTCGATGTGATACTGGGTATGGATTTGTTGTTCAACCATGGGGCGGTAATCGACTGTCAGAAGGAGTCGGTAAACCTTACGACTCCATCAAAGTTAGTGTTCTATGGTAGCAAATCACCTAGACAAATGAGTTGTCTGATGGTTATGCAAGCCAAGAAACTTTTGATGCAAGGCTATGTAGGATATATAGCCTACATAGTAGATACTCGTAAGGAGAGACCGAAGATAGAAGAGATATCAGTGGTTAGGGAGTTTGTGGACATATTTTCGAACGATTTGTCAGGACTTCCGCCAGATAGAGAGAGAGAGAGTTCGTAATTGACTTAGCGCCAGGAACTGCTCATGTGACGCCCCCAAATTCGGGTTACCTGATCCCCGAGTTTGGTGCTCACGATCAAACATATAAATACCATCTAACTACCCATTTATTTATGAATAAAAATATACATCTCATTAACTGATATTGTTAATACATTGTCCCAGGTTTTCTAACTTTAACATAACAAATATACTCTTAGATATACACAAAGGGTTATACAAAATAACATAATAAATATGTTTATCATAACTACTCCAGTAATACACCTTTGCCTTTGTCTTTCTCTGCCCCTCCGGCTACCTCGTTCCTAGCTGAAATATTGTATTTAAGCAAGGGTGAGCAACAAATTTGCTCTGCAAGTTAAATTATACAATAAAGTATAAGAATCAAGAATATAAGACTATCAATTCGATAGAATATCACCAAAGTTCAAAGGACTTTGAAATAGCTGAACAAATCAGTTAATCAATAACAAGACTTTCTCGCATTTTAGGCAAAATAATAATTCGATACTGAAAGAGTAAAACGCTTTCGAAATTTCTTAATTGAATAACAAGAATCAATTCTACGCAATAACAAATTGGAATATTATCCAGATTTTACGCTGAGCGACCCTACAGGATCTTGAACTTCTCGAGTAACTATCAAAGGTTTTACTTTGAAGTACCCAGGTGTATCAGATAACCATAAAGATTAAATCATACCCCCTCTGCAAGTATATAAAGTGATCAGCTTCATTATACCCTATATTATGCATAATACTTACACGCGCGCAACGGCCGAATATACGACCACAAAGCCCTCAGTCTTATAACCAGAATTTGAATCACACCAACAAAATACAATGATTTCAATATCTAATCGCTTTCTCGATCTAGCCAGGAATAATTGGCATTGACCTTTCAATAATAATTGAGTTTTCTTCTCGAACCTATCAAGTTTCAACAAATGTTTGTCTAGCCAAAATAATTAGCTACGACATATCTCAAAATGATTCAATAATAAACAAAAATTAATTGTACTATTTGCAATCAATAATAACTTCTACAGATGTGAATAACCAACAACAGTTATTCCCCAAGTATATTCTCAAAATCAATAATTCAATTTGAATTAATATACATGCACAAACTGCGATTAATCAACAATAATTCTCAGACGTTGTATAATCAGCAATAATTAACCACCACTATATTTGAAAAGTAATAACTCGAGATTGAGTTAAGGAAACTTGCCTTCTTCGTTGATTACTGCTACACAATATATTCTATCTACGTTTGAAAGACCTATAATTAACAATATCGGTCTCACAATTAGCACAACAAATCACAACACATAGCACTAAAATTTACAGTTAATATATCTCCTAGACACATCATCACGTAGTCACATCAGTATTTATAACCTGTATAAACACTTATCAAGTCTAACTATTTCGGTCTGGTTGGACTTCGGTCTCAATTCGGTGTCCTGGTCACCCCATCCGACAATTAACACATTTATTGTTAATTAACTCGATCTCAAAGTTCAATATTATTTAAGAGAAGTCATTTATCATTTCAATTTCCATTTCAGCAAGCTAAAACAAAACTGACATCTCTTCTGACATTTCAGTAACCTGAAATGTTCATTTCAGGAAGCTGAAATACACTATTTATGAAAATACAAAATCAGCTTATTATTTTTCTATCTTTTGGCCAATCATATATACATATATTCCATACACAAAAAGAATTTTTTTGGAATTTTTCAACTTACTTAAGTATTTTCCAAAAATCCATTTCTAGTTAATTCCTTAAGAAAATAACTACCTCACGCTTAACTCTAGAAATTTCCAACTCTTGGCGAGATCTTCCACATGTTAACGTGAATCTCGAGTTTAAATTTCATGGCCATCGGAGTTATACAACTCCGGTTATAGCATTTTTTGTCTGGAAATCCCAAAAATTGAAATGGCCATAACTTGCTCAATTCAAGTCAGAATGAGCTCATTTTTGGACACAAGCTACTTCATTCTATATATTTTCATGTCCCAAAAGGCCAGAATTTATTACAATGCTTAAGTGGACAAAATTGCCCTTACAATTTCTAGACAGCCTACTTTTAGGCGTTTTTTAGATTTTGCTTCCTTTGCTAAATCCAGTCCATACAAAAATATATAATTCTTTTTTCAGTGATTCCACTTGGATCTATTAGAAGACTCATATATCTAACTCCAAAATTTGACCACACTCAAAAAGTCAAAGTAGAATGAGAGATATGGTCGTTTCCATTTCATACTTTGTTTTCCCAAAAATCTGTTTTTCAACTTTTGGTGATTTTTAAGAAAACTTTTATATTTTCATATAAAACCCACATAGCTCATCATAATACTTACTTGAACCTCATATACTCATGGATCTAATATGATCCATGATCTATATCATCAAATAATCAACAAACACAAGATCAAACACAACCAAAGCTAAGAAAAATTTAATTTTCTATTTTTTGAAAAATATAACTCATATTTCACATTTTAAATCTAACTTTTGATCCACAAAAGGGTTCAATCTATACATGAATCACTTTTAAACATATGGATCTAAGGTTTTAAACCATAAGATCATATTTTTACAAAAATTAAAACTCAAATCATGACAAAAGGAAAATAAACTACAAAAGTAGGAATCCTTTATACCTTAGCTTGTTTTTTTTTCTCCTCCTTTCTAAGATGTGATTAGGGACTATAAAACTACAAGAACTCACCTTCTCTCTCCTCTCTTTGGTGGCCGAACACCACCCCCTTCTCTTTCTTGTTCCTTCTGTTTTCTCTCTCAGAACTTTACTTAGATAACTTAAAGAAATGAAATGAAATGAGATGAGATGAGAAGGTTTTGTTTGCTAGCAATTAAAAATAGTTAGATACATAATATCTATCTATCATATCTTACATATTCAATTAAATCTTCCATCCACTCTCTCTCTCTCTCTCTCCTTATCATAATGGAAGTTGATGCTTGCAAGTAATCACAAAGTGGTGTCTCCATAAAGTAAGTGACACTTAGCAAATAACTTACCAACTAAAGTAAAAGCATTAATTACATTCTCCTCCCCTCATTTCTCCATACCATGTCCGGCCATATGGCCTTGTTGGGCCCTAATTAGTTTTATTTTTAAGGCCCACTTAGCATACTAAAGATCCAATAAGCTCCCTTTTCCATTGGGCTAAGAGTTGGGCCACTCAATAAATTATTTAGGCTAGCAATTCTAATTCTTTGGGCTTGCAATTCAACATAGTTTATACTTTTTAATTTTTATCCTCTCCTAATCATTTAGTTAGGATTTCCTTTACACACCTTAGCAAGTTAATTCCTTACTCAAATATCTTTAATTTCATAACCCAATTAGACTTGCTATACTTAGGTTATAAAATTAATTAATTGAGATGTATAAAATAAATCTCTTAGGGTTAGTATATATTTAAATATTATCATTCTCACATACTATAACCTTTAGATTATTTAATTATTATACCTAATATATATATTAGGTCACGTAACTTTATTCTTAATTCTCTTTAGACGCTACATAAATATATGCACATTCATAATACATATTTATTCCATCACATACATAATTCACATATGTCATAATATATTCCCCTAGTGTATTAACTTAATAGCCCTAATTGACTTAATAAGTTATACACACTCACATATTCATCAATACAATTATTATAACTGTATTTTCTACCAAAACCCTATCCGTTACTAGGGTTAGGGTTTCTATTCTCTGTTAAACAAAATTGTACTCATATTTCTCAGTCAATACACAGTTTGACCACTTTGATAAGCTCGTATCACAGATACTCAGCACAATATTGATAATCAATATCAATATTAAAAATAAAAAAAATTATTCAAAAATTTTGAATTATGTGAAATTTTGGGTTCTCACAGCTCCGATTTTTGAAAGCTCCGTACAGAATGGCTCCAGTCGAGAAGAAGGAGTTGATGGTTCAACTGCAAGAATTGCTGGACAAGAAGTATATTCAGTCGAGCGTTTCACCGTGGGGAGCGCCAGTTTTATTCGTGAAAAAGAAGGATGGATCGATGCGGCTTTGCATTGATTATAGGGAGTTGATCAAAGTTATGATCAAGAATAGGTATCCTTTACCTAGGATCGATGACTTGTTCAATCAACTGAAGGGTGCTAGATATTTATCGAAAATTGATTTGAGAAGTGGGTATCATCAGTTGAAGGTAAGGAGAGAAGATATACCGAAGACGGCTTTTAGGACTCGGTATGGTTATTACGAGTTCTTAGTGATGTTATTTGATCTAACGAATGCCCTATCTGCATTTATGGACTTAATGAATAGGGTGTTTAAGCCTTTCCTAGATAAATTTGTAGTAGTGTTCATAGATGACATCCTAGTTTATTCCAAGACAGAGGAGGAACACACTGAACATTTAAGGTTGACCATAGAATCGCTGAAACGAAAGAAGCTTTACGCAAAATTCTCGAAATGCGAATTCTGGTTAGAACGTGTAAAATTTCTTGGCCACGAAATTGACGAAGATAGGATTTTGATAAATCCATCGAATGTTAAAGCTGTGATGAATTGGGATCAGCCGAAGACGCCATCTGAAGTGAGGAGTTTCTTGGGATTAGCAGGTTATTATCGAAGATTTATCTAAGACTTTTCTAAAATCGCAACTCCGTTGACGAATTTGACTCGTAAAACAATTAAGTTTGTTTGGATGAAAAGTGTGAGGAAAGTTTCCAGGAACTAAAGAAGAGGTTAAGTATTGCACCTGTGTTGTCTTTACCAGATAGTACAGGGAATTTTGTAGTATATAGTGATGCCTCACATAAGGGATTAGGCTGCGTGCTGATGCAGAATGGCAAAGTCATTGCTTATGCTTCGCGTCAGCTGAAGGATTATAAAAAAGGGTATCCGACCCATGACTTAGAATTGGCGACAGTAGCGTTTGCTCTGAAGATTTGGAGACAATACTTATATAGAGAAAAGTGTGAGATATACACGGATCATAAGAGTCTTAAGTATATCTTTACACAAAAGTATTTAAACATGCGCTAAAGGAGATTGTTGGAACTGATCAAGGACTATGACTGCGAGATACTTTACCATCCAGGTAAAGCTAACGTCGTCGCCGACGCTTTAAGCAGGAAGGGTCGAGAGAAGTTGAATATGTTAGCTGATCAGGATCAGTTGATAGCAGAGATGACTAAGTTAGAGCTGGAAGTGAAGTATCCGAAGGAATAGGATGAGAAGCTGTTTCAAGTAACTACAGGTTCTACTCTGGTAGACAAAGTGAAAGAGGCACAACTTCACAATGAGGAATGCGAGAAGATCAGGAAGAGAATAGCCGATGGTGAAGAAATCAAGTTCAGGATCGATAATGAAGGACTGTTACGATTTAAAGAAAAAATCTAGGTACCGCCAGTACCAGACTTCAAGGAGGAGGTTTTGAACGAAGCTCACAGTTCAAGGTATTCGATTCACCTTGGAAGTATGAAGATGTACCAAGATCTTAGACATCATTTTTGGTGGCCGAACATGAAGAGGGACGTTACTGAATGCGTTGCGAAATGCTTAACGTGCCAGAAAGTTAAAGCAGAACACTGGAGAGCCAAGTGGATTGCTACAACCATTGGAGATTCTGGAATGGAAGTGGGAGCATATCACGATGGATTTCGTGGTTGGTCTTCCAGCAACTTAGAAGGGTTTTGATGCGGTATGGGTAATAGTGGATCGACTGACAAAGTCAGCACATTTTCTATCGATCAAGATTAAGTACAACTTGGATTAGTTAGCGAAGCTATATGTTAAGGATATTATATCTCGACATGGTGTTCCAATGTCTATTGTGTCCGACAGAGATCCGCATTTTACGTCGAATTTTTGGAAGTGTTTACAAGAGTGCTTGGGGACGCAATTTTGAATGAGTACGACATACCATCCTCAGACCGATGGCCAGAGCGAGAGAACGATCCGGACGCTAGAGGACATGCTGAGAGCTTACGTTATGGACTTCAAAGGAAGCTGGGATGATCATCTACTGTTGGTGGAGTTCGCCTACAACAATAGTTATCATGCGAGTATCGGCATGCCAATTTACGAAGCGTTATACGGCAGAAAGTGCAGAACTCCCTTATACTGGGATGAGGTTAGTGAAAGACAACTGTTGGGACCAGAACTGGTACAACAAACTGCTGAAATCGTGAAGCTGATCAGAACGAGATTGGTTGCTGCTTAAGACAGACAAAAGAAGTATGCCGGTCAACATCGCTAGAATCGAGAATTTTTACCAGGAAGATTCGTTTTCCTGAAGGTATCTCCCTGGAAGGGGAAGATTCGATTTGGCAAGAAGGGGAAGCTGAGTCCCCGATTTATTGGACCTTTTGAGATATTGTGGAAGGTTGGCGAAGTGGCTTACGAGGTTGCGTTACCTCCGAGCTAGACAATATACATAATGTTTTCCATATTTTTGTGTTACGACCTTACAAACACAACTACAAACATATAATAGAATACGAGCCTTTACAGTTTGATATAGACTTAACATATGAAGAAGTGCATGTTCAAATAGTTGATAGAAAGGAACAAGTACTTAAAAATAAAGTGATACCTTCTGTTAAGATAATCTGGAGGAACCACAGTGCCAAAGAAGCTACGTGGGAACTCAAAGATGTTATGAAGAAAACATATCCCCATCTATTTGTGTAATTTCTTGTATACCGATTCTGGGGACAAAATCTTTTTAAGGGGAGAAGAATGTAACAGATGAGATATTTTTGTGTGTGATTCTGGGGACAGAATCCTTTTAAGGAAGGAAGATTGTAACGAATGAGAATTTTATATATTAAATTTTAATATTTATGGAATTAAATAAATATTTTAATTAATTTATTTATTGAGTTAAATAAAAAAATTATGTTATTGTTGTGGAGTAATTTAATTAAGTGTAATATATTACTTAAATGAATATTTAATATTTTATTTAATTGATGTGTGATGATTTTATGGTATAGTTCTAATTTAATTGAGATAATTAAATTAGATGAATTTTATGTGATAATTATTACGTGAAATTATAATTAGCGAGTAATTATAATTGTTATGTGATAATTTTTATGTGGTTAATTGATGCTAGCTTTTATTTAATTAAATTTGAATGTTAAGATTTAATTAATTAAAGTGTAACTTTAAAAATATGTGGTAAAAGATTTATTAAAAGAATAAAACTGTTTTTAAATTCGTTTTGCCAAACGAGGCCCTTGCACCTGTTTTAATCTCGTTTTGCCAATCAGGGCCTTGGTTACTAAAACCTATTTTTAAAATAAAGCTGTTTTGGCCAAACAAGCCTTAGGACTTTTTAAATTTCAAATGTTGTAACCTATGAATTAATTGCAATTATTATAATTATTATAGGGTCATTATGTTTTATAAGTTATATATTTTATATTTATGTTTTATACATATAATATATGTAAGTTATATGTATATACGTTAGTTTAGAAAAAAACAAGAGTTAGTCAGTTAGAACAAGAAGAACAAAACAGAGAAAGAAAAGAGAGAAAAGAGACATGAAGAAGTGAGAAGAAGAAGAGAAAGAAAGGGAAAGCTTGAGAAATCAAAGAAACAATTAACTTCATCTTCTTCCTATCACTAAGCCAAATGGTATAATTCGAAACTATAGTTTTAAAAGTTTTGTTCTCGTGTTCTTCGTACCATACTTCCCTTTAAAACATGTTTTCATGAAATTATGTAATTGTGATTTCTATATGTTATAGATGCTATATATTTATATATATATATATATATATATATGCTCATATATGGTTTGTATGCATAACTAAATAGTTTAATTCATGTAAACATGATGAACATGAATAATTCATGTTCATCAAAAGTTACAATGAAGTATTTTAAAAATATATATAATCTTTTAATTATCAAAATTGATGTTTGATTGTTAATTGTGGTTTAAATTGATCATGGATTATGATAATATGTTAAGAAATAGAGTTAATACAATTTGAATTACGTGATTTAGTTTAAAAATAAACTCACAATATCAATTTTTTTCAAGAACGCTTAACAATGGTGTTTTCTTCAAAATCATGAAAATTTGAGTTTTGATTATGTGTTGTAGAGTTTATGTATGTTAAAATCATGTTAGGAGTCTAAGAATTTATTTTCATAAGGTTTCATATGCATTATGTTGGTAAAAATCGGACTTTGGTGCAAAAAAATAAGCCAAATTGGTTTATTTCTCTGCACGATTGCGAGCTAGGGGGAACCCATCAGCAAAGGGTCCCGCCCCGGCGAGGATTATGCCTAGGGAACCCCGCCCCAGCAGGGTTAGTGGCTGTCCTGGAAAATTTTCATGCTTCGTGTAGTTTTTGTGCAGTGTTTGTTTAGCTGACTTAAAGTGATGATATGTTAAGTGTTTTGGACAATGAGATAACATATTTTTAATATGTTTAAGATAATTTGAAATCTCATATTGATATATTATATGTGTACTTGAAAATTATTATCATAGAGTACGATATAATAATTTAAAGTGCTATACATGTATGAGGTCCATGATTGTGAGTTTAGACTCACGTATGTGTATAATTAGTGACTTAAGTTGAAAATCATGTTGCTAAGTTGAACTTGAGTAAGTAGTTCAACGGTTCAACATCATAGTTAGGAACTAATTGATATTATGAATGTAATGTACTTTTTAGGGTAATTGTGGAAGTGATTGTATATTGTAAAGTGTAGCTTGCGCTTGAGACAAGTTTCATATCCCTAAAAACTTGTTATTTATATTGTGCAAGTTCTCTAACCTTACTCTTTATATTATGCACTTTTTAATTCTTGTACAAGTTATTTTGTATCCAAATGTTCATAATGAACAAGTATGGAAGTTATTATTGAAGTAATGCGATTTTAACTTATTTATTCAAGAAAGATCTACTTAATCTTTCAAATGCTTTAAGTTATTTCTAAAGCATGCCTAGTTATTGTGAAGTCTACTGTTATGACTTATATTTGGTCCATAATTCTTATATTATCGAACTGCTAAGTTATTGTGAATCGATTCAACTACTCCTTAGTTGATGATAGTTAAAAACTCCAAATTTCCTTTTAGCTATCCAAACCAAACTTTCTTTGGTGCGGACTTGTATCAAATACTAAGATGAACAACCCTATTTATTAGGGGAGGTTACTATGCAAAAGCGTTAAATGTTTGTGCACAATACATGGTACGAAGGGCTGATCCCCCTAAGTACGAGTTGAGAGTCCATAGTCTAAATGACTATTAAAGGTTTTAAACGAAAATATTTATAACCTAGGACATAGTTCAAGGTCTTATGACCCTCAGATGATTTCAATATTCAAAATTCTAAATATTGATGAAAGAATTATTATTCAATTTTTTATTGTTGATTAAAGTAAAGTTATTCAAATCTTTTGAAGTTATTCAGTTATGTTATATTATTGTTGTATTCCAAGTTAGCTTTTGTTTGCTCACTCTTGCATATTTAATAATCCCTTGCAGTTAAAGCCGAGAACATTGACGTGTCGTCAACAAGTAAAGGGAAAGGCAAAATGAACAAGTGAAGACTTGTTGTCTTTGATTTTGATTGTAATAAGACTTCGTTTATGATACTTTATTTCCGCACTTATTTGTTATGTTAAGGTTATCAAACCTGGGATATTTTTTGATTAAGGATGTAATCCTTTTTATAAGGAAGATTTTATTTAATGATGAGGTTGTAATTTATTTTGCATTCCTTATTATTAGGTAGATGTATGTTTTATTTAGATAGTGAGCACCAAATATCATGGAATTGAAGTACCCGGATTTGGGGGTGTCACAATATTGATCCTCATTACCAAACAGTAATTAGATAAGACGGTGACAAAAGCTCATGTATAGGTTGTTCCTTGGCTTTATCAGTTGCTTTATCTTTCTAAGCGATAATAGTTTAATCTGTTTGATTTTGATTTCGAAATTCAAAAAATTTAAATTAAAGTAAAAACATGATAACCATAATTAAAATACCAATAATATATTAACAAAATAAAATTCAATTCCCAAATTACGTTAAATCTCATCACCCAAAAAAAATATCAAAACTATATATCCAAAAGACAAAGATTTAAATGTAATTAAAAGATAAAGATTTATATCCAAAACTATATATACTACCTTATTCCCATAATGAGGGTCTTAATTCAAAAGACAAAGATTTAAATGTATTCATCTTGAAGAACATGTTTCCCTGCCTTCAGCAGCTTTAAAGACATATCAACCTCTATAATTTGGTTCTCATGGTAACAATAATCTTTGATCAAACAAATAAAACAATTGAAGAAGATATTATTCCGATAAAAAAATTAAATATCAAATCAAAGAGTGAAGACGGCTACAAAATAGAAATCTGCTAAGGTGTGCTGAAGTATCCTTCTAGAAAGGAATTACAATTTTAATGAATATCAAAATTGAAAACCTTTGTGTTACTATTTTTGCTAGCTTTATAATAGATGTTTATTTTATAAGATGCTGAGTACGCTGTTTACTCTGGAAAAAAGCTTACGATGTGCTTTTATTAGTATGTTTTCTAATTTTTCATTCTTGTTTTGGTGTAGTCACAATCTTGGCAATAATAATCACTCTCGCAACTGATGTTCAAGCTCATAAGGTTTATGATAGAACACTTTTGGTATGTTTTCATCGGTGCAGTCAGGGCAAGATTTCAAGTTCACAAAGTGAGTAGTTGGCAAAATCCCCAAGTATCCTGTTTTGTAAAAAAGGATTATGTTTTGTAAAAAGGAGTTATAGGCACACTACATAGTTTGGAAAGTTTAATGAACGCAAAATGTATTCATGACTGAAGCAATCATCTAAACCCCCTTATTCTTCATGTAAATGTTCATGATATGCACAAGCTTATTAAACTGATAGCTTCAAACACTTTATAAAATAAAACAAAAGCATTCCCACGACAAAATAGGTTGCTTAGAAGATAAAATCCAAAAGAGAGAAAATGTATACACCTAGCTTAACCTTGGCAAGTCTAATGTCGAAACAAAATTCCAAATCCAATAAAAGTTATAATTTTTCTATAATATAAAAAAGAAATTTGCAAGAAAATCTCACCATTTACTACAACAAAACAAATATAAAAGAAATTAAATTTTACCAAAATCCAAACCCAAATAAAAAAAACATCTATAATATGCTTTAGTGATTACCAACATGTCATACATGAAAACTAACAAATGAAAAGCATTTCAAATCAAAAATCTGACAAAACAATTTTTCTACCAAGAAAGAACTTTGCTGATTACCTGGAACGTAACAAAATTTATGAACCAATTACCTGACGTAAGTTGCAAAACATTAAAAAAGGTAGTAATATTTACACCGAGTCCAACAACACCTCCGGATATACGATATTTGCCGTGGTAGATGATCCATTAGGAAGGAGAAGGACACTGATGCGATCAGCCGACGTGCATCTAGACATGGCCACATATAGGTGACCGTGGCTGAACACAGGTAAACGCAGATCTACACCAACAAACTTGACTGACTGGCCTTGCGACTTATTGATTCTCATAGCATATGTTAAGCGTACTGGGAATTGGCGTCTAGTCATTTAAAATGGTAAATCTTTGGACGGCGGTGATAATGATATCCGTGGGATGAATCACAGATTCAAAGATTTGTCACCAGTTAGAATTCTAGCCTCAATAACCCGCGATGCGCACTTTACAACCATTAGTATGGTCCCGTTACAGAGTCCATCTTTCGGGGCTATATTCCTCAACAATATGATGGGGCACCTGACCTTTAGCTCCAACTTGAAAGGCGGTAAACCTAACGGGTTTAGAGAATTTAGAAACTCACTTGGATATTGATTAGTGGTAGAACGACAGAGTTCGTCCCCATCTAACGCCTTGTCAGCTGCCAAGTAGGTATACGTCTTGCCATGATAAATTTGTAAAGCAGCATCATTGATAGCGCAGACGCAGACATCATCATTTTGAGCGGAAAGAATTGTGCGCTCAGTTAAGTAGGATGGGGTTAATATCAAAATGAAATTTTTTAACAATACCAGTAGCGTTACCTTATCCATATGTAATTGATTATGCTCACATTCAGACAAAACATTGACAGGTATGTTGTTACTATCACTTAGATCAACCTTTAAGAGATAACTTAATAAATTAAACATGACTTAATAAATTAAACATGAGTTAAACATGAGCAAATGAAGCTGCAAAGATAGATTTCGTATCTAGAATGTAAGACCCCAACTTTTATGAATAAAGATTTAATTTTCTTTTTATATTATTTTGAAATAGTAGGGTGTTGATTTGATAAATGTGATAAGTTATGGGTGGAATGTGAAAATTTTACAAAGTAAGCAAGTGGTTATAAAATATTCGTTGTGTTGGAAAATATTCATTTTGTCGGAGAATATTCGTACGACGGCGCAGTCATTGGTGGACCCCACAACGGAATGAATGTCGGATATAGAAAATGACAGAAGTAATTTTTTATAAAAATAACGGTAAAACTGTTCCTGTTAAACTGTTAAAATACCTGATGATAAAAATACAGTAATACGCATTGTTGCACAGTAGCACACTGTATTGCACAGTATTTTGAATTATTAGTTCTTACGTAAGAAGTCAATCATTCAATAATTGTTACAGTAATTATTATTCAATATTTTATATTATTGATTCAATAATTGCTACAATTGCATAATATTTTATTGGTTCAATAATTGCTACGTTGATATTTTATATCAATAATTGGTACGTTGATATTTTATATTATTGATTCAATAATTGTCATAGTAACCACTGCACAGTATTTCATATTATCAAATCAATAATTCATATTATTTGAATAATATTATTAGACAACATTATTGGCAATGTCTAGGAAGTTCTGTGTAGGAAAGGGGTTAGTTCATCTAATTGCGCGTCAGTAAGGAGAAATCCTTATCTGAAAGCCTCCTCTTTCCTGGGAACAATCTGGTTGTCATTATTGTGATTCTATAATATTATTTGTGAATAATAATTAATTATTGATAAAATAATAAGTAAATATTTATTCAATTTTGATATAAAAGAAAGAATTTTTAGTGTGAGACATTTGTTGAAAGTTGGCATTTTATCTTCTCCGATAAAATATTTATTCAAATATATTATTATAATAGTATAATGTGATAATATAATAATATAATTTTATAATTTAAATGATGACATTATTTTTATGGTATAAAAATGAAATGAGGTGGAAGAGGAAAAAAAATTGAATTGGAATTCTTTTAATAATTAATAATATTTTAATATATATATATATATATATATATATATTATATAAACATATTAGAATTGAATTTGGTGGAGGCTTTGTTGAAATCATCCTTGGTGTGCTGTGTCTTTATTTTCAAAGGTGGAGGCTTGAAAAATTCATCCGTGGTTATAAAAAGTCAACATTGGTGTTCTTGCATTTTTCTATAAATAGGGTCCTTAGTTAAAAATGAAAATCATACCAGAATCAGAAAATTTTCTCTCTATAATATTGAGTGTATTTGTTGTGAGTATAAGGATAGTTTGAGTGTGGATTACAGTGCAATATTTTTCTCAATAAAATATCCGATATTCCAGTCAGATCTAGTATTTTACTGAGGTAAAGAATATTATTTTTCTCCTAAATGATGTTGTTTCCTTTCAATATTCATAAAGAATATTATTTTCTTTCATATTTCATATTATGAAAGTGATAATATTTTATTTCATATTCCTAAATTTGAACTTACCACGGTAAATATTGCTTCTATAATTCCTGAAATGATCAGAATTTCTTTGAGTTTTGCGCTTCATCTAATATCATTTTACTGGAATATTGGTCTGAACTTTTTATGAACTTTTAATGTTTTCATGACGAGTTACTATTCACGAGTTACTATTCACTAGAAAAAAAATTATATTTTTTTCTGTCCAAATTATCTTTGATTGTATCTATGTTTTGATCTTTATTTTGAACTTTGGATAAATTCTCTAATATTTGTCATTGATCTCACTGGATTCATTCTTTATATCATTTTTCATCATCCTCAGTCCTATATTGTGGTGAAAGTTATCTTTGGCCCGTAGTGCAACGATGAGCTGTTGATTTATGAATATCTTTGGCCCATAGTGCAAAGATGAGCTGTTGATTTATGAATATCTTTGGCCCGTAGTGCAAAGATGAGTTGTTGATTTATGAATATCTTTGGCCTGTAGTGCAAAGATGGACATGTGTTTGACATGATCATAACCACTAGACACTGGTGATACAAACAAATATCCTTGGCCCGTCGTGCATGGATAATTCATTGATTAAAAATATTATTGATTGGTGTTACATGGATAAAATATTGATGATAGAATTTTATATCACAGAAGATAGTAGACATCATTCTCTACGTAACTCTTCTAATGAAATTGTTAATTTCGCTGCAGTTGTTGGTCTAAAACTTGTTGTCCATAATAGTTTATCTGATGTGTTGAAGACTAACGATAAATTATTTTTCATTTTCTTAGTCATAATATTCTTTATTGGGCTAGTTGAGCTCACCCTTTTCTTCCATTGTTCTCTTCAGAAAATCAGAATATCGCGGGTACTAGTCGGAGAATGGAGTGATGGTCCAAGTTAGAACTGTAGAAGTCCTGACTATTTTTTTTTGTAAAATAGTGTGATAATAAATGTAATGAGGACTTCGTTTGAGTGTTTATATTTTCTACATGTCTATATTGACACTCACAGTTATGTGGTCGTATTTTGCATGATGATATAAAAGATTGTATTTGGATTCTGTACCTTGTATTTGGCAACTCAGAATAGGTTGAGTATTGAACCTATTTTGGGGGCGTCATAGTTGGGATCAGGGCTTAGGGATATGATCTCTGGCGGCGATCTGGGAATAGAACTAGGAGGGGAGAGACAAGTAAATCCTTCGCTAGTGTGTCCTACCTAACCTTATTTGGTATTTAATTGGTCGGTCGAAACATAGGGTTAATATGTGATATGTTAATTTGTTTAATTAACCCTTGTTTTGTAGTAGTGTTTAAAAATGACATCTGAAAATCAAGAGATGAACTCATATAGAGTTTTAAGTGATGAATCGAGGAGATTTATTTAAAGAATAAATATTGGAGTATAACATCTTGTTATAACAAAGGAGTTTATTGGGGAGTGCTAATTAAGTTATTGAACTTGGTTGTAGGATGTCAGGCGAAGAAGAAATTAGAGATATCCGTATGGTGAGTGAAGAATTAATAGTTGCACCCGAGCTAATCGCAGAGGTAGCAGCTGAGAGTGGGGAAGAATAGGAACTTGAGGAGGATTTATTAGGAGAATTTTATGATCGAAATATAGAACTGCATAATCGTATTCATGAGTTAGAAGAGCAGGGTGAAGAACGACAGACAGCCGTGGAACAAAGGGATACAACAATTTAAGATTTTGCTACTCGATATGCGAGGCTTGAACAGACGCTCTCTCTGGCAGAGCATATAACATTAGAGTATATGATATTAGAGCTAGAATCTGAAAATACAAATGTCAACGATCAGCTTAAAGAAGAAATAACTGAACGAGTGAGAATTGAAGATGCATGGGTAAAATCCGCACGACGCATTGATGTTTTAGAAAGAGACGTCTGATCCAAGAAGGCCAAAATAGACGATATGGATTTCACTTTTTGGACAGCAATTAGGAGAATCCAACATCGAGTTTGGAATTACTATGTGCATAGCGGTCAACCCCAATTCGATATGGATTGAAGAGTAATGATTCAAATCATGGATCAGGAGTGCGACGAAGCAGTTGAGGTTGGAATATGCTTATTAGCAAAGTTAAGTCCAGCTGGGATGGTGACACCGAAAGCCGTCCAAGACAAGTCAAAGTTAGCGATTCAAGGGAGAGCAGTTGTCGTGACTTCCCAAAATACGAGAAACCCAAACAAAGTTATCACGGGTTAGATAATCATAAACTCTTATGAAATCTATACCTTATTAGATACCGGTGTTACCCATTCTTTTAGTTCACCTACTTGTGCTCAACATTTGAACTTGACCCCTTAGAAATTAGACTTTGACTTATCTGTTGAAACTCCATTGGGAGCAACCTAAGTCAGTAACCGAACTACGTAGCTTTTTGGGCTTAGCTGGTTATTATCGGAGATTCGTGGAAGGATTTTCTCGAATCGGTAGTCCATTAACTCAGCTGACTCGAAAAGATACAAAATTCGTATGGAATGAGGAATGTGAGAAGAGTTTCGAGGAACTCAAGGGAAGGCTCATTTTAGCACCTGTTCTGACAATACCATCTGGTTCGGATGGATTTGTCATCTACAGCGATGCTTTAAGCAAAGGGTTAGGATGTGTTCTCATGCAACATGAGAAAGTCATAACCTATGTCTCGCGACAACTCAAAGAATATGAGAGAAATTATCCTACTCATGACCTAGAGTTGGCAGCTATTGTGTTCGCGTTGAAGATTTGGAGACACTACCTGTATGGGGAGAAAGTGGAGATCTATACGGATCATAGAGTCTTAAATATTTCTTCACCCAGAACGAACTCAATATGCGACAACGACGTTGGTTTGAGCTGTTGAAAGATTACGAAAAGCGAACGTGGTAGCTGGCGCGTTGAGTAGAAGATTGTATGCGGCTACAAGTGCGATGCTGTTAACACAAAGGCCCATTTTGAATGATCTACAAAGAATGGAGATAGAGTTAAATACTCTAGGGATCCACGTAAAGATGGCAAGTATATGTGTAGAACCAACTTTAATTGATAAAGTTAAAACTGCTCAAGCTACAGACCCAGAGCTGACAAATATGAAGAAGAAGGTGCAAGAAGATGTTATTCTAGAAGCAAGAATCGATGCAGAGGGAATACTTCGAGTCAAATCCAGACTTTGTGTTCTTAACGGTACTGATTTAAAGTATAGAATCATGATGGAAGCACACAACACACTGTTCACAATCCATCTTGGAAGTACCAAAATATATCGTGATCTTCAACATACATTTTGGTGGAGCAATATGAAGAGAGAGATCGCGGAGTTTATCTCGAGGTGTTTAACGTGTAAACATGTCAAGGCGGAGCATCAAGTCTTAAAGGGTCAGCTTGCAGAAAGCTATGGGCACCGATTTACTATTTATTGGACCATTTGAAATCCTTCACCTAGTAGGAAATGTGGCCTATAGACTCGCCTTACCTCCAAGCATGTCTCGTGTTCATAATGTTTTTCACATATCCATGCTTCGTAAATATGTGAAAGACCCAAACCACATTATTGAGATAGAACCAGATGAGATAGCCGAAGATTTAACGTACGATGAGGTACCTGTTAAGATCTTGGATAAGAAGAAATATGTCATACACTCAAAGATTATATCTCAAGTTAAAATTTTGTGGAGGAACCATGATATCGAGGAAATGACCTGAGAGTTAGAATCAAAAATGAAAGCGAGGTATCCTCACCTTTTTTGACATACCAGGTACGTACGTCAATTTCGAGGACGAAATTTCATAAGGAGGGGAGGTTGTAAGATCCCAACTTTTATGAATAAAGATTTAATTTTTTTTATATATTATTTTGAAATAGTAGGGTGTTGATTTGATAAATGTGTTATGCTATGGGTGGATTGTGCAAATTTTACAAAGTAAGCAAGTGGCTATATAATATTCGTTGTGTCGTAGAATATTCGTTTGATCGAGAAATATTCTTTTTATCGAAGAATATTCGTACGACGGCGCAGTCATTGGTGGACCCCACAACAGAATGAATGTCGGATATAGAAAGCGACAGAAGTAAATTTTTTATAAAAATAACGGTAAAACTGTTACTGTTAAACTGTTAAAATACCCGGTGATAAAAATACAGTAATACGCGTTGTTGCACAATAGCACATGGTATTGCATAGTATTTTAAATTATTGGTTCTTACGTAAGAAGTCAATCATTCAATAATTGTTACAGTAATTACTGTTCAATAATTTATATTATTGATTCAATAATTGCTACAATTGCATAGTATTTTATTGGTTCAATAATTGTTACGTTGATATTTTATATCAATAATTGTTACGTTGATATTTTATATTATTGATTAAATAATTGTCACAGTAACCACTGCACAGTATTTCATATTATCAAATCAATAATTCATATTATTTGAATAATATTATTAGACAGCATTATTGGCAATGTCTAGGAAGTTCTGTGTAGGAAAGGGTTAGTTAATCTAATTGCGCGCCAGTAAGGAGAAATCCTTATCGGAAAGCCCCCTCTTTCTTGGGAACGATCTGTTTGTCATTATTGTGATTCAATAATATTATTTATGAATAATAATTAATTATTGATAAAATAATAAGTAAATATTTATTCAATTTTGATATAAAAGGAAGAATTTTTAGTATGAGACATTTGTTGAAAGTTGGCATTTTATCTTCTCCGATAAAATATTTATTCAAATATATTATTATAATATTACATTATAATAGTATAATGTAATAATATAATTTTATAATTTAAATGATGACATTATTTTTATGGTATAAAAATAAAATGAGGTGGAAGAGGAAAAAAAATAGAATTGGAATTCTTTTAATAATTATAAATGTTTTAATATATATATATATATTATATAAACATGTGAGAATTGAATTTGGTAGAGGCTTTGTTGAAATCATCCTTGGTGTGCTGAGTCTTTATTTTCAAAGGTGGATGCTTGAAAAATTTATCCGTGGGTATAAAAGGTTAACATTGATGTTTTGGCATTTTCCTATAAATAAGGTGCTTAGTTAGAAATGAAAATCACACCAGAATCAGAAAATTTTCTCTCTATAATAGTGAGCGTATTTGGTGCGAGTAAAAGGATAGTTTGAGTGTGGATTACAGTTCAAGATTTTTCTCAATAAAATATCTGATATTCCAGTAAGATCTAGTATTTTACTATGGTAAAGGATATTATTTTTCTCGTAAATGATGTTATTTCCTTTCAATATTCATAAAGAATATTATTTTCTTTCATATTCCATATTCTGAAAGTGATAATATTTCATTTTATATTCTTAAATTTGAACTTACCACGGTAAGTATTGTTTCTATAATTTCTGGAATGATCAGAATTTCTTTTAGTTTTGCGCTTCATCTAATATCATTTCACTTGAATATTGGTCTGAACGTTTTATGAAATTTTTATCTTTTCATGACAAGTTACTATTCACGAGTTACTATTCACGAAAAAAAAATTTAAATTTTTTTTTGTCCAAATTATCTTTGATTGTATCCATGTTTTGATCTTCATTTTGAACTCTGGATAAATTCTCTAATATTTGTCCTTGATCTCACCGGATTCATTCTTTATATCATTTTTCATCATCCTCAGTCCTATATTGTGGTGAAAGTTATCTTTGGCCCGTAGTGCAAAGATGAGCAGTTGATTTATGAATATCTTTGGCCCGTAGTGCAAAGATGAGCTGTTGATTTATGAATATCTTTGGCCCATAGTGCAAAGATGATTTGTTAATTTATGAATATCTTTGGCCTGTACTGCAAAGATGGACAGGCGTTTGACATGATCATAACCACTGGTGATACAAACAAATATCCTTGGTCCGTAGTGCATGGATAATTCGTTGATTGAAAATATTATTGATCTGTGTTATAGGGATAAAATATTGATAATGGACTTTTATATCATAGAAGATAGTAGACATCATTCTCTACGTAACTCTTCTAATGAATTGTTAATTTCGCTGCAATTATTGATCTAAAACTTGTTGTCCATAATATTTTATCTGATGTGTTGAAGACTAACGATAAATTATTTTTCATTTACTTAGTCATAATATTCTTTATTGGGCTAGTTGAGCTCACCCTTTTCTTCCATTGTTCTCTTTAGAAAATGAGAATATCGTGGGTACTAGTCGGGGAATGGAGTGATGGTCCAAGTTAGAAGTGTAGAAGTCCTGACTATTTTTTTTTGTAAAATAGTGTGATAATAAATGTAATGAGGACTTAGTTTGAGTGTTTATATTTTCTACATGTCTATTTTGACACTCACAGTTGTGTGGTTGTATTTTGCACGACCGTTTGATATAAAAGATTGTATTTGGATTCTATACCTTGTATTTGGCGACTCAGAATGGGTTGAGTATTAAACTTATTTTGGGGGCGTCACATTGAATATCATGACAAAAACTTAACATTTGATCAAAACTATGCTTAGTTTCAATAATACATTCAATACTATTGTTCCAAATCTTCCGAGCCTAGCTCTATTTTTTCATTTTGTTTTAATATACATTTATACTATATATTATTTTGTAAGAGAGGAATTCTCTTAATTTTGAAGATAGTTGAGGTTTCAAACTGTTGGAAGTTGAATCATAATAAAAGGTTGAGTTTATTTTCTTGACATCTTATGTTTAACTTCATTAATTGGTGTCATTTTTCATTAAGAATAATGTCCATGAAAAGGATTTCAACGAATTTGATTTTCTGGAAGAAAACAAAAAGAACAGCCAAATATATAGGAATATATGTGATAAGGTTTAAGTATTTGGAGCCAATCAAGTCCTGGATATAGCTCACTC
Source organism: Panax stipuleanatus (assembly GCA_020205555.1). NCBI lineage: Eukaryota > Viridiplantae > Streptophyta > Magnoliopsida > Apiales > Araliaceae > Panax > Panax stipuleanatus. The sequence goes on along the minus strand of CM035126.1, from coordinate 92,185,337 downwards.
CAATCAACCTAACATAACATAACATAGCCAGCCATCAAATTTATGTTAATTTTCTTTCTAATCCAAGAACGGATAATGTGATTCCCAGTTTAATAAGCCAAGACAATCAATCATAGTCATTACTCATTAAGAGCCACATAAAAGTGAGAGGAATTCAGTATTCGGATGCATTCAATTCGATACATTAGAAAGGAAAGAACCAATAAAAAATAAATTTAAAAGTTTCTCCACATAAATAGTTGTCAAGTAATAGACTTAATTATTTTCCGGCAAAAAATATTTGTCCACGGATATTACAGGTGCAATCTAAGCATAAAAAATTACTCCGACATCAATAAACAAACTTTGTTTTCATCTTCTTTTGATGAGGAAAACTTGTGCAGTTAATATCCTAAATCCTAGAAGTACTAATATAATGTTTTTGAGAACTGCAACTGTTAAGAAGCTGGAAGTACAGGAGTGCAGGCGAAGAAGAATTTACATATTCTATCAAAACTCAAACAGAATTCCAATCACATAGCTGTCAGCCCAAGAGACATAATTGATTGTAGGATTGTTGATTAACCATTAATGAGAAATTGTATACTCCCCTTTCACTGTATACTCCCATTTCACACAAAAAAAAGAAGAGAAAAAATAGTCTCATTTGCAAAATGTGTGAATATCAAGGACATAATTTTTTTTACACGTATACTATTAAAAATAATAAATTATTAAATTTAATAAATCAAGTGTGGTATGATAACAAAATTTATGTTTTCTCCTTGGTGTTGCTTAGCTGGTTTCAGCCTACTGAGTTGCATGCAACTAATTTTATATAAGAAAGTAGGGTACTATGGAGAAATTACCTAATATTTGGTGTAATTCATGAGGTGAATATGCTATTAAATATTCTCTAGTGAATATCATGGTGTAAATCATAATCGTGGGTTGGGTATTACAAATAACTGATATATTAGTAAAGATTGTCAATGAATATAATTACAGACAGAGGAGATATAATTATTTAATTTGAGGACCAGGCACTTTACGAGTAAAGCAACAAAGTATTACCAAGATAATAAATTCACCCAATTGCAAACAAATTGAAGGACTTGCAAAAAATGCCATCATATAGCAAAAGATAATATATCAAGTACTAATTTCTATGAAAATTTAGCTTTAGCTTGGTATAAGTTAGTTTACAACCCACTTGTCAAGGCAATTTTTTTCAACAGTGCCTTAACATATCATTTCTTCCAAAATAGGTTCCAACCCTCATTGGGCTTACATAAATTACTCCATGTACATCATCTAACATATATGAAGACTTCTCTATTAACAATCTTGACCAACTCTCCCTTTTTGTACTTGACAGCCTCTTAGAGTCAATTTATCGAACATAACATGTGCATTTCTCTTTAAGATAGAACTCATAAGTATTTGGTTATGGTTTAGCCCAGATTTTACTACCCTTATTACTCCACACAACAATCACAACATCCCCTTCATACTCACTCTCAATTACAACATATCTAATTACAACACTTTATTATCAAATTTCTAAAATAATAACTTAAACATTTAACTTACCTTTAAAACTTAGTTTTACTGCTGATGTTGTTGAGCATTACATTTCTTCTTAGTTTTACTGCTGATGTTGTTGAGAATTACATTTCTTCTTTGCCGAAATTGTTGAGCTTTTACCGAAATTGATGAAGTTTAGTAACCCTTTCGGGTGTGTTAAAGCTTAACAGTTAATGAAGAAAGGAGAACCCACATATATTTTGTGTGAACCAACATATATTACCATATTCCATAAGTCAACCCTAAGTAGGAAAGTTCTACTTAGTGAACCCTCATATATTATCATATTCCATAAGTTAGTGCAGGAAAAAAATCAGTTCCAATTAAAATATATTTACCTATGCTAGATACAGTCTTTCAACAAATATATTTTTTCATCATCTGTATGTATAAATTATACATAAACCAAAGACCAATGAAACTAATCTGAGAGACAGAAATGCTGGAAGCCAGAAGTGAAAATTAAAAGAAATAAGTTGCACATCACAAAAATACAAACAGATCAAACAATTCAAGCAAGCAAACTTCACAATTGAGCTAAAAACCCACTTTTAGCAGCAAAGAAAGTAGACCTAGAACTCCAAATATATCGTATTAAGATTACAATACAAATAGAAATGATCATAATCAATTATATATATGTATATCTGTTAGGAGAGAGAGGAAATGGTAGCATATGAACTTATAGAAAAAGGATTAACTTCATCTTCTTTAGCAAAAGGGTTGGCGTCGTAACGACCGGCCATTACTGAAGTCCTTTTGCAATTTAAGGACGGAAGCTAGAGAGAGAAACATTAATTGATGATGAGATCTAGCAGTATTAGTACAAAGTTAGAGAGAGAAAAAGCTTAACAGACAAAAAATTCAGAGGGCTCTTGTTTTGTTCTATCTTCTTCAAAATAGAGATGTCCAAGGAGAGAGATATTGATGAAGTTTAGTAACGCTTTCGGGTGTGTTAGAGCTTAACAATTAATGAAGAAAGGAAAATGGAACGGGTGGAGAAGAGGGAAGTGAGAGATGAGAGAGCTGAAGATGGTTATTGCTCTCCTTAGTTTCTTCCGTAGCCTTACTTCTCCTTTCAAGGTTCCTCTATCTCTCCTCAAACTCTAATTTTGCTAAACAATTACAAACATGCTTGATGGGTTAAATTGGGGGGGGGGGGGGAAATAAGAGATATATTTATACATAAATATTCTCATGCAAGATAGCTACAGATTTGTAGAGGTAATACGTGCTGGGGAAAAAGGAAAAGGAAAAAGAACGGAGGCATTCAAATGGTAGAATTCCAGGTAAGCTGGCACGAGCAGAGATATTATCCATTCAAAAAGTTTTCAAAGAATTTGCCCCCTTTTCATGGCAGACAATATTGTGATTTATTTCCCATATCAAACTCAGGAATTTTCTCTAACAGCCAGATCCCATTCTGAATTTTTATTAGACTACATTCTTTATCTAATCTCTTTATTTTTATTTTTATTTTTTTGCTAATTTTGATCTCTATTATCCAAATGTAGAAGTTAATTTAATTGGAATTTCTTGTTGACTATTCTCATATGAGCTGAACTTATGTTGCTAAGTATAATGTACAACATATATGTGTGTGCGTCAACATAAATAATTTCCCACACCAAATATTCAGCTCTTCGGAGCTCAATTCAGTATGCCTTAGACATCATTTGACAAGCTAAGTTGAGTAAGCATTGCAAATTGAATTTGACTTCAAAATATTGGCCTTCTGTCTACCTGACAGCTAAAGACTACACATATCAAACAATGTGGACAGCCAGGTGGCATTAATAAATTTGGGCTCTTGATTACTAAAATATCCGCAATGTGCGACATCCAAAGAATTCCTTATAGCTACATCAACATAAATAATTATGATATCCACATCCATCGTGAAAAAGGAAAAAATAGAATATAGAGAAAGCATTTGGTTGTCGGATGTATCCACTTCCACAACATCCAACTTCTGAAGTCCAGAAAGAAGCATATATCCCAATTCAAATTAACTTGACCCATAATAGCAAGTACTCAACCACACTCCTTCAAATTAGTACGGAAGCCCACCATCATCACCTCAAACAATTAATGCAACTAAAACCTAAAATCAAAATCACTTTTATAATACTCAATTCAATCCTACCTCCTTAAACAATAATCCTATAATTAATTCACCTAAACCTCCCAATAATTCAATTCCAACTCTAGTATCAAATTCAGGCATTCTCTATCCAAGACCCTCCTTTAATCAAATTCTACTCAACACGTGATCAAAATATTATAAACATATAAATACATGGACAAATAGAGAGAAATTAAGATGAGCTTACCGGCAATAGATCCGAACAGTTGAATCCTCACCTCTCCTTCCTCCGCCAGAACATAAATAATATATAAATTCCTTACTCTTCCGTAAAAATCGGTTCATGTCTGTATCAAAGCTTTAGAGAGAGAGAAAATCAAAATAGACTAATGAGTAATGACTGTGTGCGTATACGTTAGAGAGAGAACTGAGAAAGTAATGTTTGAGAGAGAGAGAGAAGGCAGGGGTTGGTTTCAATATTTGGGTTACTAATCGTTGGATGATGAAGTTTTAATTGAGGCCGTTGGATTTTGAAGCTGCTCTTTTTATATTATAGATTACCTAAAAGGATTTCCAAGGATTTCAAAATCGTGGATTAGGGCTGCAAACGAACCAAACTGTTCGCGAACCGGTTCAATTCGGTTCGAGTTCGAGTTTGGTTCAGTTCGAGTTCGACTTGCTCACCTAGTCGAGTCGAGTTCGCACAGAGTGTGTCATTCGATTGCTCGATCGAACATGTTAGCGAACCATGTGGTTTGGTTCGTCTTTGTTCGCGAATAGTTCGAGTTCGATTCGGTTCTGTAAGTTCAAGTTCGGTTTGATAAGTTTGAGTTCGGTTCGAGATCGGTTCGATAAGTTCTAGATCGGTTCGAGTAGTTCGATTTCTTAATTATATGTTTAAATTATTTCTAAAATTATAAATACAAATAATTAGTTATTTCATATTAAATTCTAAAATTTGTCTTATTAATAATTGTTAAATTTGTAGTTATTTTTTTTATTACCTAAACATCTTTTTTGTTTTTTTAATAATTTATTATAAGTAAACTTTTTTATTAAATAATTACTAAATAATAATGTGTACTTCACCTCTAAATTCTAATTTAATTAAAATAATTTTAATATTTTCATAAAATTTTAAAAAATGATTGTTGAATTATTATAATTTACATCCCAAATAATTTAATAAATTATAAGCCATGTCATAATGCACATAAATAAAGTCATTAATCATCATGTAATGGTAATTTGACATTAATTAAAGAATGATACAATACAGTTGCTTACATATACATCAATTATTGAAATTGTCAAATCGAGATAGAAAATAGAGAAATCAAGTCTTGAATGTACATATCGAGACTTCGGTAATAGAGTAATAATCATCAAATTATTTACTGAACAATTTTGAAACTTTAAAAAACTATACACAAATTTGAAAATCAAAAATAAAAACTAGATATTAAATTTAAAAATTATAAAAAATTGAATATTAATTAAAAATGACAATAAAAGAAATACATTACTAATATTAAATTGTGAGTTTTTGATAATCATTTGTTTGTAGACTCTGCTTGAAGCGGTTGGACGTTGACGAGTTAAAAGACTTTTCGATATTAATATTTGATTGTTGATATTTGTAAATCAAGATTATTTAAGTAGTTGTTAACTTTTAACTTAATTATAACTTCTAAGTTCTAAGTAATCATTTTTGGTTTTGGTCTTTTTGGATGAATGATGATTATAATATTTGGTCTAATTTTTGATTGAATACTTAGACTTTTAGAGAATATATTTTTTGTATTTATTTAACTATTTTTTTCTTTAGAATTCTAAGTTTGTGTTCTTGAACAAATTTGTGTTCGTGAACAAGTTTGGTGTTCATGAACAAGTTTGGTGTTCGTCAACATAGTTTGTGTTCGAAAACAAGTTTGTGTTCGCGAATAAGTTTATGTTCGTTCGCGAACTTGATCATGTTCGCGAACTGTTCGCGAATTGATCATGTTCGCGAACACCAAACGATCCGAACTCGTACACAGTTGTTGGTTCGATCGAGTTACTCGAACATGTTCGAGTTCGACTAAAAGTGTTCGAGTTCAGTTCGAGTTCGACAAAATTCGGTTCGGTTCGGTTTGTTTGTAGCTCTACCGTGGATCACTTTATATTTTGCACACTGAGTGTATTCATCAGGATTTCATAAAGTATGATTACTATATATATATATATATATATATATATATATATATATATATATATATATATATATATATATATAACGTCCAGACCATGATACTGTATTCAATCTTAGTCACCTTTTTGATTCAAAGTCGCGGATTACTTTTTCAAAACAATTCGTGGGTCATCATTTTTAAAAAAAGAAATCAACACAGGAACCGATATTCCAACAGCGAATGGAAAAAAAAAGGATTGCTTTCCGATTTGTTTTTCTGTCTTTCAAAAAAATAATTTTATACAATTAATTATGTCCAATAAATTATTCTAAATTAATACCCATACATATATGGAATCAAAACAAATAATAATTGCATAAAGGTTTGGCTCTGATACCACTGTTGGGTTTGTACGAAATCGTGACGCAATTAAATTGCAAAATTAGCGGAACATGGTATATCAAAGTTTAAAAAATTTCTGCAAAACCATTACCCATATCATCCTTTATGCAAATTATTAATTTAAAACGATAAATAAGAAGTTATGGAATCATACCCTTGTAGAACGAAGCTTCCACAGGTTCGAGTTCAACTCCTTGTTCTTCGTGATCTCCTTGAATTTTTCGAGTTAGATTCCTTCCTTTGATCAGCGTTAACCACCTAAGTCTTTGGCCTCTATAGGTGATCCACCAAGGAAAATAAATTATCAAGAAGGAGGGTGGTTGGCTAAACCCTATGTTTCTATCCACTATAAAAAAGGAGTACTCTCCAACAATTAGAATTTCATTATCTGATATCTATTATAAGACTCCTCTCATATAGATATTGGCCAACCCTTCTAATCCTATTAGACATGTGGTTTCATTTAATTAATTAAACTCCTTTAATTAATTTAAGCTTCCCACCACATTGGGAATAATTAATTAAATTCATTTAATTAATTTGTCTCCTAATCTTATTAGGAATAAATGAAAGTACTAATATTAAATTAATTCCCAAACAAATTTAAAAATTAAAATAATAATAATTGTAATAATATTAATGGTAGCTGTCGTCTAGCACTACAAAATTTACATTACTCAAGTTCTGCTAACTCAAGAATCAATATAGCAATAAGCAAGGATCGATTCCACAGAGAGCGAATTGTATCTTAATTATTCAATGATTTTCAATGAATTTGGGGGTTTTAGTTTGAAAAACTATAATTAACAAAAGTAAGTTTAAAGAAAATATCATTGAGTAAAAAGATCAATTCTTCAGTTCAGTATCCCCTTTTTACAATTATGATTTAACCAAGTGTTTACACTATTTATCTTCCACTGAGATTAATAACCCTAGATAACCGCGATCACAAATTACCCGAAATTATCCTTAAGTGTAGATCTAATGCGACGATCGCCAACAAAAGATTCTGACTAACATACAACCTAGAACTATCAGCCTAGATTTAATATGATAGAAGCATTAAACAACCCCCAAATTCGGGTACTTTAATTCCATGGGATTTGGTGCTCATTATCTAAATAAAATAAAACTACCGCCCAATAATAAAGAATGCAAAATAAATTACAACCTTATAATTAAATAAAAATCTTCCTTATAAAAGGATTACAACTTTGCTCAAATATCCCAGGGTTATCTAACCTTAACATAAACGAATAAGTACAAAAATAAAACATAACATAATCAAGTCTAGTACACATCGTAATCAAAACATAACAAGTCTTCACTTGTTCATCTTGATTTTTTCTTTACTTATTGATGGTGCGTCAACATTCTCGATTTTAGCTGCAATGGTTATTTAATTGCAAGAGTGAGCAAACAAAAGCTCACTTGGAATAATAACAATAATAGTGATGACATATATTGCATAACTTCAAAAGATTTGAATAACTTTTCTTTCATCAATAATAAAGAATTGCATAATAATTCTTTAATCAAACTTAGAATTCGAATATAGAAATCATCTGAGGGTCATAAGACCTTGAACTTTGTCCTAGATTATAAATATTTCTATTTAAAATTTTTAACATTCTTTTAGACTATATGGACTCTTAACTCATACTCAGGGGGATCCGCCCTTCGTACCATGTATTGTGCACAAACATCTTAACGCTTTCGCATGGTATCCCCTATTAAATAGGGTTGTTCATCTCAGTATTTGATAATAAGTCCGCACCAAAGAAAGTTTAGTTTGGATAAGCTTAAAAGAAAATTTGGAATTCAACTACCATCAACTAAGGAGTAGTTGAATCGACTTACAATAATCTAGAATAATTCATCAATAAAGAATTATGAAATAACTTATGCTTTATAAATAACTTAAAGCATTCGAAAGACTTAATAGACCTTACTTGAACAATTAAGTTAAGGTCACGTCAATTCATAAATAAACTTCAATAAGATATTTGCTTGATATAGAATAAAAGAGAATACAAATACTCGCGTGGTAAATATTGTTGTACGCAAACTCCATCAACAGTAGATCCCAGCTTCCTTTGAAATCCATAACGCAAGCTCTTAGCATATCTTCTAAAGTCTGAATCGTTCTCTCGCTCTGGCCATCAGTCTGAGGATGATATGCAACACTCATTCGTAATTGTGTTCCCAGACATTCTTGTAGTCGCTTCTAGAAATTTGACGTGAAACGCGGATCTCTGTCGGACACAATCGATATTGGAACACCGTGTCTAGAAATAATTTCCTTCACGTACAACTTTGCTAACTGATCTAAGTTAAATGTAATCTTAATCGGTAGAAAATGCGCTGACTTCGCTAGTCGATCCACTATCACCCATATCGCATCAAAACCCTTCTGAGTCGGTGGAAGACCAACCACAAAATCCATCGTGATGTGCTCCCACTTCCATTCCAGAATCTCTAGTGGTTATAATAATCCACTTGGTCTCTAGTGTTCTGCTTTGACTTTCTGGCACGTCAAACATCTTGCAATGCATTCAGCAACGTCTCTTTTCATATTCGGCCACCAAAAATACTGTCTGAGATCTTGGTACATCTTCGTACTCCCGGGGTGAATCGAATATCTCGAACTTTGAGCTTCCCCCAAAATCTCCTCTTTGGCATCTGGTACTGGCGGTACCCAGATTCTCCCTTTGAATCATAGCAGCCTGTCATTATCGATTTTGGACTTGATTTCTTCGCCATCGGCTATTCTTTTCCGGATCTTCTCGCACTCCTCATCGTGAAGTTGTTCCTCTTTCACCTTGTCTACTAGATTAGAACCAGTAGTTACTTGAAATAGCTTCTCATCTGACTCCTTCGGATACTTGACTTCCAGCTCTAACTTAGCCATCTCCGCTATCAACTGATCCTGATCAGTTAACATATTTAACTTCTCCCGACCCTTCCTGTTCAAAGCGTCAGCAACAACGTTAGCTTTACCCGGATGGTAAAGAATCTCACAGTCGTAGTCCTTGATAAGTTTCAGCCATCTCCTTTGGCGCATGTTTAAATCCTTCTGTGTAAAGATATACTTCAGACTCTTATGATCTGTGTATATCTCATACTTTTCTCTATACAGGTAGTGTCTCCAAATTTTTAGAGCAAACACTACTAAGGCCAATTCCATGTCATGGGTCGGATACCCTTTCTCATAGTCCTTCAGTTGGCGTGACGCATATGCAATAACCTTGCTGCTCTGCATCAGTACACAGCCTAATCCCTTATGTGAAGCATCGCTATATATCATGAAATTTCCTTTACTATCCGGCAATGACAACATCGGTGCAGTACTAAACCGCTTCTTCAGTTCTTGAAAATTTTCCTCACACTTTTTCGTCCAAATAAACTTAACTATTTTACGAGTCAAATTCATCAACGGAGTTGCAATTTTGGAAAAGTCTTGAATAAATTTTCAATATTAACCTGCTAATCCCAAGAAACTCCTCACTTCAGACGGTGTCTTTGGCTGATCCCAATTCATCACAGCTTCAACCTTCGATGGATATACCGAAATCCCATCCTTGTCAATCACGTGGCCAAGAAATTACACATATTCTAACCAAAATTTGCACTTTGAGAATTTCACGTATAGCTTCTCTCGTCTTAGTGATTCTAATGTTAATCTCAAATGTTCAGTGTGTTGTTCCTCAGTTTTGGAATAAACCAAAATGTCTTCTATGAACACTACTACAAACTTATCTAGGAATGGCTTAAACACCCTATTCATTAAGTCCATAAATGTCGCTGGTGCATTTGTTAGAGCAAATAACATCACCAAGAACTCGTAATGTCCATACCGAGTTTTAAAAGCCGTCTTCGGTATATCTTCTCTTCTCACCTTCAACTGATGATACCCACTTCTCAAATCAATTTTTGGGAAGTATCTAGCATCCTTCAGTTGATCGAACAAGTCATCGATCCTAGGTAAAGGATACATATTTTTGATCGTGACTTTGTTCAACTCCCTATAATCAATGCATAGTCGCATCGATCCGTCCTTCTTCTTCATGAATAATACTGACGCTCCCCACGGCGAAACGCTTTGCTGAATATATTTCTTGTCCAGCAATTCTTGCAATTGAACCATCAACTCCTTCATCTCGACTGGAGCCATTATGTACGGAGCTTTCAAAATCGGAGTAGTTCCCAGTGCTAAGTCGATTACAACTCTATCTCTCAGTCTGGCAAAAGTCCTTGCAAATCGCTCAAAAATACGTCCACAAACTACATAACCACTGATATCTCTTCTATCTTTGGACTCTCTTTACGAATATCCACTGTGTAGGCTAAGTATCCCACACAGCCTTGTTTCAACAACTTCTTCGCTTGCATAATCGTCAAACAACTCGCTTGTTTAGGCAATTTGCTACCATAAAACACTACCTTCGATGGAGTCATAAGGTTTATAGATTTCTTCTGACAATCGAATGCCGCCCCATGGTTGAACAACCAATCCATACCCAGTATAACATCAAACTCCCCAAGTTTTATTGGAATCAAATCTACCCTCAATTTCTGACCTTTAATGTCCAATCTACAGTTCTTGTAAACAAACATAACAGGAATAACCTCTCTATTCGCAATCTATATGTTCAAGGGGTAAACTAATTCCTCTTTAGGTAAGTATAGGGTCTTAGCAAAATCATCAGATATGAAGGAGCAAGTAGCACCCGAATCAAATAATACATATGCATTATACTATTGACCGAAATAATACCTGACACCACATCCTTTGACTGCACAGTATCCTACACCGTTATGTTGAATGTCCTAACAGTGGGTTGAATCGCCTGCAATGGTCCAGCGATAGCCAAGGTGCTGCTGCTGCCACTTCAACTCCCTCTTGCCGACCCTCCAGCTGGCTTCTTAGGGCAACTTCGGGCCATGTGATCCTTAGATCCACATGTGTAGCAAGCTCCCTTCTTCGGGTTTGGGAAATTTGGCGCAATGTGGCCTTCCTGACAACAGTTAAAGCATACTCGCTTCCCCCTCAGGCACACTCCAGTGTGATTCTTCCCGCATGTAGCACATGCTCCAATCCTCCTCTTATGCTGGCTTCCCTGTTGACTCCCAACAGAAGTGTTGTCGTTCCACTTCCTTTTCTGGTTGATAGCCCCGCTACGACCAGCCTTGTTTTCAGTCTCATTCTTCTTCTTCAGGTTCCTGATTATACTTGGTCACCGCGTCGCTTCTACCTTCAGCGAGGATGGTCTTTTCCAGCACAGCTGCAAACGTTCTCAGCTGGAACATGGAGACCTTGCTGTAGAGCCAGGGCTTCAATCCCTGCTCAAACCTTCTCGCCTTTCTCTCGTCAATACTGACCTGGTACATTGCAAACCTGGCCAGGTCATTAAACTTTGTGGCGTACTCTGGCACCGTCATCGTTCCCTACTTTATCTCTAGGAACTGAACCTCTATTTGGTTCTAAGAGTTAATGGGGAAGTATATTTCAAAGAACATCTCTTTGAAACGATCCCATGCTATAACACATTCTTCTTCCCTAGTCTTATTGGCTTTCCACCAGAAGCTAGCTTCCGACTTCAGCTTGAACGTCGTGAAAGCTGTCTTCTGGTCCTCACTAACTCTAGCCACATCGAAGACCTTCTCCATTTCCATTATCCAGGTCTGGGCCCTTGACGGGTTCACCGATCCTTGAAATTTCAGTGGTCCTACTACCTTAAACTCTTTAAACGTTGTACCCTGCACTTGCGGCTGATTCGCAAGCGCTCCCGTCAGTAGGTTCACCAATTGCTGAACCGAATTGGGATTCATCCCATCATTGTTGTTGTCGTTGTTGTTATTAGTCGAACCCTAGGGGTGTAGACGTGTAGGTCTTCTTCTAAGAGGCATCTTTCTATTAAGAAATATTCTTATTAGATCCCTTACTCATTTCTTGAATAATCTAGTTTAATTTAAATATTTAAACCAACTCAATTCACACTTTAACACATAGTGCGTCAAATAACTTCTTTATTTTATTCATTCTTAGTTCTCAAACATAGATTAGATAGCATTTATGCTATTTACATCATCTTTCCTGAACTAAACAAGTTACAGGATTACATTATCATCTTATCCCATTATTATCTCAAATTCTGGGATTTACATTTATTTATATAAAAATAAACACATAATTAAAGACTCTACTATCTAGGCATGGTAAGACATCGTACAGCCTCTCTACGTTCTTCTTCTATCACCCGGAACACTGTTCTGCGATCCACCATGTACCACGATAAATCTTTGAACTGAGCTGGGTAATAAAAGACATGATCCTGGGCCCTATCTATAGCCGTATGGAAAGCATAGTCTGTCTTTCTCAGCTTGGCCTTCTTCACTTGAACCTCGTCTTCAGCTCATTTTGCACGTTCAGTAGACCTCAAGCTTGTTTCCTCAACTCTGGCACGCTTCACTGACTCCTCTTTGATGTCGTTCTTCAGCTTGTCTAATTCAGCCAGTGCATCGTCTCTTTCACTCTCCACATGGACTAGATCCCACTTTGCGTTTCCAAGCTCACTGTCCAGCTCTTCAATGGTCTAGTCCCGCTGCTGTATGGTCGTTCGACTCTCGTCCACCAGTTCCTAAGCTGTCCAACTCTCCCATGAAGCTCCATGTTGCAATCGTAGATCTCCTCGTACATCTCAGCGCTAGTCAAGTGAGGTGGAAATTCCTCTTCAGGATCCTCCTCCTCCTCCTCCTCATCTGACTCATCCTTGTCATCTCGATCAGATACTGGCTCATGCTCCTGACCAGCTATGGTGATCAATGGAGACGGCTCTCTCGGAACCAACTGCTCCCAGACAACATGGATATCTCGGGGCTCCTCATCTCTATGCATCTGGGGTAACTCCTCCCTAGCCTGACTGGACCCTCCAACGTTTGTCATCCTAACAACAAAGTTTTAAAGTTTAATTATTATGTGATATCGATCGATACTCTTCGCGTATATAAACGTAAACACATAGCACATAAGGTAATTTATTATCTTTAACTATCATCACTATCTTTTCGATCTCCTACAAGGCTACTACCTAAGGTTTCCCCCACCTAAGATTCATAACCTAAAGCTTTGATACCAACCTGTGACACCCCCAAATTCGGGTACTTCAATTCCACGGGATTTGGTGCTCACTATCTAAATAAAATACAACTATTGCCTAATAATAAGGAATGCAAAATAAATTACATCCTTATAATTAAATAAAAATCTTCCTTATAAAAGGATTACAACTTTTCTCAAATATCCCAGGGTTATCTAACCTTAACATAAACGAATAAGTGCGAAAATAAAACATAACATAATCAAGTCTAGTACACATCGTAATAAAAAAAAATAACAAGTCTTCACTTGTTCAACTTGCTTTTTCCTTTACTTGTTGACGGTGCCGTCAACATTCTCGACTTTAGCTGCAATGGTTATTTAATTGGAAGAGTGAGCAAACAAAAGCTCACTTGGAATAATAACAATAATAGTGATAACATATATTGCATAACTTCAAAAGATTTGAATAACTTTTATTTCATCAATAATAAAGAATTGCATAATAATTCTTTAATCAAACAAAGAATTCGAATATAGAAATAATCTGAGGGTCATAAGACCTTGAACTTTGTCCTAGGTTATAAACATTTCTATTTAAAATATTTAACAGTCTTTTAGACTATATGAACTCTTAACTCATACTCAGGGGGATCAGCCCTTCGTACCATGTATTGTGCACAAACATCTTAACACTTTCACATGGTATCCACTATTAAATAGGGTTGTTCATCTCAGTATTTGATAACAAGTCCACACCAAAGAAAGTTTGGTTTGGATAAGCTTAAAAGGAAATTTGGAATTCAACTACCATCAACTAAGGAGTAGTTGAATCGACTTACAATAATCTAGAATAATTCATCAATAAAGAATTATGAAATAACTTATGCTTTATACATAACTTAAAGCATTTGAAAGACTTAATAGACCTTACTTGAACATTTAAGTCAAGGTCACATTAATTCATAACTTCAATAAGATATTTGCTTGATATGGAATAAAAGAGAATACAAATAATTCGCATAATTATAATCACAGAATGATAGAATAACTTTCTCAAGTAAAGTTTGAGTTTAGAAAACTTGCCTCAAGCGCAAGCTACAATTTTTATCGCGTTCCTTAACAAATCTTACATATGTATAATTAACAATAATAATATAAATTAGTTATCACATAACTAATTCACATAATTAGTTAACCCATTTGGGTTAACTCATTTCTCCTTAATTATTAAGTTAAATAATTTTTTATCACATCACATAATCACATCACATGGTCATATAATTTAATCAAACTTAAATTACGTATTCATATTAATTAAATTATAATTGAACAAATTATAATTTAAATTAAACATTCACGTTAATTATAATTAATTAAATTATAATTATATTTTATATTAATTAAATTATAATTATATTTTATATTAATTAAATTATAATTAAACAATTATTATTTAAATTAAACATTTATTTTGATTAAAATTAATCAACCTACATTATGCATTTATATTAATTAAATTATAATTTAACAAATTATAATTTCAATTAAACATTTACTTTAATTATAATTTATCAAATTATAATTACATATTAGATCTTGACAGTATAATTCATTACTGTCCATTTATTATTTTAATTTTATTAACATGCTTTATAAATTATTACATCATTAATCTCATAAAATTTCACATTTTAAAAAATAGCTTTCTGCCCAATCTGTAGGACCAACGCGGTTGCGCTCCAATTAGCCTTGGGAGCGGCGCGACCGCGCCACTATGCAGACAGCTCTGACAGTGTCGCAAACTTTGTAGAGAAAAAGCCAATTTGGCTTATTTCTTCACACCAAATTTCGTATGTAACCAACATATTGAATATAACACTTTATAGAAAACATAATTCGAAGCTTCTAACAGGTTTTAGCATATATAATCATGATAACACATAATCAAAACTCTCAATTTTATAAATTTTGGAGAAAAACTATTTTTCAATGTTCTTGATAAAATTAAACACTGTAAGTTTATTTCTAAATCAAAATACACAATTCAAAGCATATTGAATTCGTTTCTAAACATGTTATCATTATCTATAATCAATTTACACAATAATTAACAATCAAATATAAATTTTGATTTTAAAGAAGCCAATTATCAAAACTAATTCACTGTAACTTTTGATGAACATGAATTTTTCATGTTCATCATGTTTACATGAATTAAACAGCTAATTTATGCATACAATTCATATATAAACAATTTATGAACACATTATATATATATATATATATATATATATATATATAATTATGTTTACATCAATTTTATATTAATTCATATACATAGAGAACTAAATTCATGAAGAACATAGAAACATAATTTAAAATTAATAATTGAGATTATACCCTTGTTAATAGGTTTGAAGAAGATGATGATGATGGTGTTAAAGTTCTAATAATTCCTCTTCCTTCTTCTTCTTTCTCACTTTTCTCTCTAACTTTTCTTCTTTGTATTTTTTTCTCTTCTTCTAACACTGACTAACTCTTCTTTGTTTTAACTAACGTATAACACATATAATATAACTGACATATATTATACATATAATACATATAATTATATCATATATTAATTGTCAATTAATTCCTTAATAAATTATCAGTTTTATATTTTTGAAATTTAAAAGCCATAAAGCTTTGTTTGGAAAAAACTCATTATATTTAAAAATTAACTTTTTAATAGTTAAAGCCATGTTTGTTAAAAACTCTTTAAAATAGGTGCAAGGGCCTTGTTTGGCAAAACTCTTTAAAAACAGTTTTAAGAGCCTTATTTGGTAAAACTAATTTAAAAATCCTTTTTAATTCTTTTAACAGATAACTTTTAATGTTACACTTTATTTAATTAAATCTTAACATTCTAATTTAATTAAATTAAAGCTAACATCAATTAACCAAATGATATTGTCACATAACAATTACAATTACTCGCTAATCATAATCTCATGCAACAATTACCACATAAACATCATCTAATTTAATTATCTCAATTAAATTAGAACTATACCATAAAATCATTACACATCAATTAAATTAAATATTAAATATTCATTTAATTAATATATTACACTTAATTAATTATTCTACAATAATCACATAAATTATTTATTTAAGTCAATAAATAAATTAATTAAAATATTTATTTAATTCAATAAATATTAAGATTAATATATAAAATTCTCATTCGTTACAATTATTGTACTACTCTGCATGACAGAAGTATTGATTGCAAGGACTTAGATTAGAAAGATCAAATATTGTTAGGGTTATCTTATGAAAACTGATCTAATGTATAGATGATAGGAATTCATAACCGTAAAGTTACTCTTCCAGTTCACAATATGAAGATACTTCGCAAAGATAACCATGTTCGCACAGCATCAGAAGATCGCAGAGTTCGCTCCCTCCCACAGACAAAGGATCAGTTCGTAAAGTGAGCAAATGAACTCAAAGGTGTAACGCTAACACATAACTGCACAAGGAGTCGAAGAAGATGTTAAACATCATCTGGAAAAAATAAATAAATCTGCTAAAAGAATCAATGGATAGCAGAGTAAACATTACTTAGTAAAACGTGATTTTAGAATACTCCAAGCAGACACTGAATGAAAACAATATCTGAAGATTACCCTGAGATCATTCAGTGAAGTCAAGATCACGAAGTTAGCCTTAGAACAATAAGGCAAAAAGGCAAAGTGCTGACTACGCAAAGTGGAGGAGATCACCAAGCTCAGTTTGTGCCACAGATATATAAGTAAAGACTAATCAAGAAGAAGCATATATCAAGAGAATATACTCTGATGATATCCGAGTGTATTTCTCATAAGAAGAGATCTTTAGAAGAAATCCAAAAGATCATAACTACAAGGATATTCTATCTAATCACAAAACCAAATAAAAGATCGTAGAGCAATCAATACTTCATTATAGAAGCAGTCAGTGTTTGAGAACAAAGATCGGCTCACTAAGAAAAATGTTGTCGACTTCACAAGACAACTAAAGTATCAAGATAATGGAGAAAAATCTGCTAAGAAAACCCAAGCATGATGAAACAATTAGAAAGCAGAAAAGAAAGCAAGGCTTTAGTATTAGTGAGGGTACAGAACAAAAGACTACGATATCCTTCACTATACTATCGACAGTGAGAAAAATATAAGAACAAAAAAGATCAAACCGATCGAAAGGCTCAATCCTACGGTTCTTGCAGTAGTAGATCGTAGAGTTCATGTCAGGTCTGAAAATAAGACTAACAAATGGAATGTTGCAAGATGATAATCTCAAGACATCAGAAAATATATTCTTATAGGAAAACAAAGATATATCTACCAGCTAGTTAGCCGAAAGCAAGCTTTTTGAAAAGCTATAAAAGATACTAACTGATGTGACAAGTCCAAAGTCAGAACGTGCACTGACACAAAGCTCTAGAAAGTCAACATCAGAGATATCAAAATTATCTAAGCATTAAATGCTCCAAGGGACACTTCTTAACGGGAAGATTTCAAACAAGTATAAAAGACAACATCATTCAAAAGAAGAAGATGATGATGGGCACTGAACTTCAACAAAAAGAACGAATCATCATCAGAGATGAACATCAAGCTAAACAAGAAAGAATGTAGAGTAAGGAAAACTTTACGAGTAGAGAAATTTTCAAAGCTGTCAAAGCCCAAGAGAGAAGAAGATTAAAGTTAATCTTGGCAGAACCTCATCAGATTACAAGAGGCTGATGAGTATATGCAAAGGTCAGAGAAGCAAAGACAAAGACCAAAAAGAGCTAGGAAGCTCTAGAGAAAATGAGCCACATCTGCGAAACCAAGGAAGTGGAAGACATGGCAGAACTAAAGATTCAACAATAAAGATGCCATGCAGTTGATACTGAAGTCATAATAGTGGCTAATCATAAGGCTAATATCAAAGTTCCACTATATTATTCATCATAAACTCTCAGAATCAACCAGTCAAAGATGATGAACATAAGTCTACGATACTGAAATTATTCCATGTTGATAAGCACCAAAGATGAAGAGCTTAAGGGAATAGCTTATCAACACATCAACGTTAATCATAAAAAGTTGCTGACAAAAAGAAGTAATCAAGCTTCAACACTAGAGTTTAGCAAGTACCAAGAAGATGATCAACAATACTGCTAAATACCATAAAGATGAAGAGCATTCAAGTCATCTTAGCAGCACCTCAAGCACACTTCAATAATAGGAAGAAAGGTTAGTGGATCCTGGCCTAAGTGACTGAAGTAGGGTCAGTGAATCCTGGTCTTGAGGACCAAATTACGGTCGATGGAACCTGATCTTAGTGACCAAATCAGGGTCAGTGAATCCTTGTCCTAGGGACTAAATATCCAAGTTTGCTTGGCTGGAAGAGGTCTTTGTGTCCTTGTCTGTTGATACTAAAATAGCCAAGTCTGCTGCGCTTGAAGAGGTCTTTGTGTCCTTGTCTGTTGAGATTAAAAAAGCCAAGTCTATTGGGCTTGATGAGGGCTGCGTGTCCTGGTCTTGGTTACCGAATTCATTAGTGGATTTCCTACTCATTGAGTAGAAGAGTAGAGTAGGAGTTGTTCAGTCTGTGAACCATTTAAAACCTCTTGTGTCTTTTACATTCTGCAGTTTACTTTCTGTAACTTATAATTGCTATATCTTCAATGTGTATAATTATTCATAAAGCATTCTTAAGAATTGAGATTTCTAAGTAAATATTTAAGGGGAAGTTTTCAAACTAATATCCCACTGCGTATAAATAATATTGATTAATTATTTATTTGGTAATTCTCAAATAAGTAATTAAGAAAGGGAATTTTAAAAGATTTATTCAACCCTCTTTTAGATCTATATTGTGCCTTTAGGAAATAAGAATTGGTATTAGAGCAGGTTCTCACGAACATAACCAATCATGTTTAATGATAAATCATACACTTTGTAATAATCTTATTTATATATTGATAATTATTTAATTAAAGGCTTTAACTTTATCTACATGATGCTATTTTTATAATATGTGATAAATCCACAGTTTTAAGCAATGCTTTTAGAATTATGATGATGATCATGCTAATGAGATCTAAATTCTTAGATAGCTTAAAACTAAAATTGTTCCCAATCATTGGATTACTAAAAAGGTGATTAGTGAATCCGGATAGATTGGTACATACGTTACTTGCTCATTGGATGAGGATGATTGATCTCATTTGTTGATTAATCTCATGATCATTTGTGTGGAGACACTAAAGCAAATATGTAGGTGCTTATTGGAGAATAAGTTCACTGAACGTGGCTCGCTAAGAAATACCTAATGGAGTTTAACTTGTCTGTTAATAGAAATTCCTGTAGTGATAGTAGTACAAGTGATCCTTAGACTTGAGATCATCATAGTATCTTGTGTATGATAAGTTATACTTTGACATGTCCCTTAAGACCCTTAAAGTATATTAAAGGGTATGCTTGGGTGTAATAAGTTATATATGGAGATAAGAATGATCAATAAAGAATCTACCGCTTCTAGTAAAAGAAGAGAAATGTTCTATGTGATTAGATAAATGACAACCTAGGAATCCTTGGCCAAGGTGGAATGAAATTATAAAGGATTTTTTAATTTGCATTATTTGGAGTTGTGCATTTTGGAATCGAAATATATATAATTAAATAAAATAAAATTTGATAGTAATTCCATGTCTTATATTTAATTAGGACATTGTATGGTGGACGGATTGAATTGTACGGTAACTATTTACTCAAAGGTTCTTTTATGATTAATGTTGAAATCTATATTATTTGAAAAGTTGTTGATCGCTAAGGGGGCTTACCCTTATTCCTAAATAAATGTTATTTATTTAAATGATTTAAATAGTTTAATTTATTTATTTAAATAAGATAGAATTGTTCTAATTCATTTATTCACAACCGGTTTGATATGCAGAACCTAAAGGGTCACACCATAAAAGGAAGAATATTTATTTAAGAAGTAAATGACATAATCGTAATAATAAGCTAAGTGTATTTAATTTAATCTATAGTGATAAAATAAAATAAATAGCTTAATATTTATTATTTAATATTTTGAAAATATTAAATATAAATTAATAAGAGGAGTCTTATTATTAATATTAGTATTATTATTAGTTTAACTCCTAAAGGAGTTTGGGAATTAATTAATTAATAAGAGTACTCTCATATTCCTAATAAGATTAAGAGGTAAATTAATTAAAAGAGTTTAATTAATTATTCCTAATAAGATTAGGAAGCCTAATTAATTAAAAAAGTTTAATTAATTAAAATCAAATCCTAATCCTAAATGTTTTAGGAGGGTTACCTACATCTATAAATAAGAGGGGTCTTATTTTGATCAAAGGCTAATGAGAATTTCAAAAGTTGGGAGAGTACACATAATTCTATAAAGATAGAATCTAGGATTTTCCCAAACACCCATCTTCTTGAGTAAAGATTATTCCTTAGTGGATTACCTCTAGATGACAAACACTTGGGTGGCTAACGTTGATCAAAGGAAGGAATCTAAACCGATAAATTCAAAGAAAGCACGAAGTATTTGGAGTTGAACTCGTACTTGAAGAAGCTAGTTTCTACAAGGATATGGATCTTATTCTTAATTTCTTTTGTTTAATTAATAATTGCGCTTAAAGTATGATCCATGTATATGATTTGTAAAATTTTAAAACTCTAATTTACCATACTTTCGCTAATTTTATGCAATTTGATTGCGTTCATTAATATTACAAACCTAACAAGGGTATCAGAATCAAACCTTTATGAGAGTTATTAATTGTTCAGATTTGATATGAATGTTGATATGTGTTTAGAATAATCATATTTTTTGTCCTATAGCGCCGCCGCGCTCCCCACAGTGCCCTGGCGTTGGGCTACAGTTTCGTCCAAATTTTTTTTTTTGTAAATTGAAATAAAAGTTTATTTTAATTAAAAATTGGATTCTATGTTTTTTTCAGTAATTTTAAATTTAAATAAAGTAGTTTTTTTTGGAATTGGATTAAAATAAAGATGTTTATTTTAACTAGAATTTAATTTCATGCTAACTATTTAGAGTTGGAATTGTATTCCATGAAAACTAATTAGAGTTGAAATTGAATTTTATGTTTCCTAAAAATAAATGAGTTTATTTGTGATTAGGAAAAAGGATTCCATGTTTCCTTAAATAAATAAGTTTATTTAGATATGAAATAGGATTTCATATTAATCAAAATGAAGGAGTTTATTTTGATAAGAAATTGGATTCTATATATTTTGTTTTTTTAAAACAGTTTTAAAAGTTAAAATAAAAGAGTTTATTTTGAACTTGGAATTGGATTTTATGCTAACTAGAATTGCCCATTAAGTCGATATCATTATATATATTAAATGTTTATTATTTATGAGATGAATGTTATTTATTGATGCATATGTTGATATGTATGATAATAAATGAGATTGATTATGGACTATTGACCAATATGATTGGACTTTATTTTAGTTGGATGCATGAATGTATGTGTTTTATTAAATGGGGTCTGTGTACCTCGCCTTCTCTAGTTTTTTCTTGATGTAATTTATATCTCCCTCCTATGTGCTTCCCCTTGACTGCTAATCAAGGTTTCTATTTAAATATAAATATTTTATGTAATAGGATTAGTTAGAATTACTTGAAGAACTGGAGACAAATGAGCAATGAGTGCTTGAAGACCCTTTTGTAATAGAGCTCAGGTTTAAATGTAATAGTTATATTTAAATTTAATTCTTGCACCCTAGGGTTTGATCTTTTGATTAACTTGGTGGCTTTAGTGAACTAAACTAGAATAAAGTCCATAATCATTCCGGATAAAATATAGTATTCTATATTTGCGTGCTTATACTATGTATGTCGATGATGGGAAAAATTCTTTTTTTCGTTGCTTGATCGCATGTCCGTCTTTCCTAAGTATGTGTTTGTTTGTTTTTACCCTTTTTCATTCGCTATGTCTTTGGATTTTATTAAAGGGTGAGATTTTAGGAAAGCGGTACCGACATAAGTGTCGACGACTTTGAAAAAGATTGAATTAGAACATTCTCGGGACTCCAAGTAGATGCTAAACAAGATAAAATATCTCCAAGTTGGTGTATATAAGTCCAACCCGAGGGTTTCTCTCTAGAATTGCTTTTCTCTCTCTAAAACTCTTCCTCTTTTTTTTCTTCTAAATGAGCTGATATTGCTCTTTTAATCTGCCAGAGCCAGCAGCATATATACATGCGGCTAGCCACATGTATAGATGCGACTGGGCCCCGAACTTTTAGAAAGTCGACCATCGCAAACCGAACTTTTAGAAAGTCTTTGTGGAATGCGGTGGAATAAGATCGAGTCTGACTGAATCGGGGTCCAAAAAGATAATGCTGGTAGCTGAGAGGTATATTTTGGTTTCAGACTGCAATTAACTGGCTTATCTTTGATGGCATACAATTCTAGGTTTGTTGAGGTGGCTTCTGGCAGACACTGTCTCAACTTAGCGATCCTCGTTCGATTCGCGTCATGTTCAGAAGTCATTGTCCCTTTGAATCATCCACAAGGTTGTCTCCGGGGAGACCATATGCTTTTGCCCTACCTCTGGGTTGTCTTTGAAGTAAAATTATGCTTTTGCCCTTCTGCAAGGTTAATATAAAGAAAGCAAAATTTTGAGTGTCTACAGATGCCCCTCTTTGTCATGTTTATGCAATGTAATGGAATGAACACGACAAAGATTGCTAGACACGGAGAATGCATGACAAGGTATATCTGATGATTCAATGTTATGTATAAAACATGTAATGATATATGATATTATGATAAAGTCCTAAGGATTACGTCGTCGAGGTTAATCCGATGCCCTCATTGGGTTGTAGCCAACGGATTACTTTATCGGGGTTGAGCCGACCTGCGTTGGGTTATAGTCAACGGATTTCACCATCGGGGTTGTGTCGATGCTTTCATTAGGTTGTAGCCAACGGATTACATCATCGGGGGTCGAGCCGATGCCTTCACTAGTGTGTTGCCAACGGATACATCATCGGGGTTATGCCGACGCCTTCACTGGTTTGTTACCACTGGATTACATAATCGGGGTTATGCTGATGCCTTCATTGGTTTGTGGCCAACGAATTACATCATCGGGGGTCGAGCCAATGCCTATACTGGTTTGTTGCCAACGAATTACAGCATCGGGGGTTAAGCCGATGCCTTCACTGGTTTGTCGCCAACAGATTACACTATCGGGGTTGAGCCGATGCCTTCACTAGTTTGTTGCCAATGGATTACACCATCGGGGTTGAGCCGATGCCTTCACTGGTTTGTTGCCAACGGATTACACCATCGGGGTTGAGCTGAGGCCTTCACTAGTTTGTTGCCAACGGATTACACCATCGGGGGTTGAGCCGATGCATTCACTGGCTTGTTGCCAACGAATTACACCATCGGGGATGAGCCGATGCCTTCATTGGATTTTTACAAACGGATTACACCATCAGGGTTGAGCCTATGCCTTCACTGGTTTGTTGCCAACGGATTACACCATCGGGGTTGTGCCGATGCCTTCACTGGGTTGTAGCCAATAGATTACATCGTCGGGGTTGAGCCGACGCCTTCATTGGGTTGTTCCTAACGGATTACAGCATTGGGGACGAGCCGACACCTTTACTAGGTTGTAGCCACCGGATTACATCATCGGGGTTGAGCCGATGCCTTCAACTGTTTGTTGCCAACGGATTACACCATCGGGGTTGAGCCGATGCCTTCACTGGTTTGTTGCCAACAGATTACACCATCGGGGTTGTGCCGATGCCTTCACTGGGTTGTTGCCAATGGATTACACCAACGGGGTTGTGCCGATGCCTTCACTGGATTGTTGCCAACGGATTACATCATTGTTTATAAAAGGTGAGTTTTTTTTATTTAGGCCCCGCTGGATTAGATGTTGGCTTGACTGATGACCAAGGTGCTGCTGACGTCCCTAGAAGATGCAGACCGTCCTTTCACTACGTAGATTTGAACTTCGTTGCAGAGGCCTCGACTTAGGAGGACTTGGCACAGGTTGATATGTTTGATGATATAGATTTCATTTGCTAGGCTTTGTGTTAGTTGACGGGCAGCTCTGCCCCATTTTCCTTTACTTTTTACTTTTATTTGTAGGACAAAGATGATATTTGATGTATACAATTTTATGTATTTCGCAGAGATGTATATATAATGCTTTTTATTCGCTGCATATGTCATGATGCATGCATTATATGTCATGGATTCGCATTTATAAATTATGAGTTAGAATTGTCCTCTATGTGGTCATTTGATACTGTTTTACAGATGAGGCGTTGTTTTTTTCCTCGAGTAAATATTCTTCAAGGAACTTTTCCTTTCTTTTGTCGTCGCTAGCTTATGTCATTGTAATTTCTTTCAGAAGACCTCTCATTTCTTTTGATAAGAAGCTTGGTCCTGCCATAAACTCCCTCCTTTTCATTGAATCGTAAAAATGCCCCAGCCCTTTCGCATGTTATTACCGGCTATTCATAAAAGAAACTCGCTTTGTTGATCACGTCAAGAGTGAGCAATATCCTGCACATCAGGCGAATAATAAAATGCGCCAAAAGCTTGACGGCTAGAGCCGTCGAGGGTAGCTTGTATATAAAGAATAGTATGATCTTGTCAATAAGACATAAAATTAAAGTGCATGAAATTAAATGCTCATCGGGTCTACAACTTAACTCGTAATTGCTGTGTTTTTATCTAATCACTAAAAATCTTGAACTTGAGTATGAAAATGAATTTTTCTCTACCCAAGTTGTGAATCGCTAACCTCAGGGTTATTTTTTATATCTTTTATCTTAATGAATTTTTTCATTTAACAAGTTATGAAATCGCAAGAAAACTTTTAAGCATCCATGATCATTGTTCATGAGTAAGATTAGATTCAAAAGACTTATCTCCATTTATCAAAGATACTTTGTCTTTGCTCTAGATATCGTTCTTCGCAGATTTAACGTCATATTACATGTGCACTATGAGTGACGCAACCCTTAGGAAGGATTTCTCTTCTATGACCTTAGATGATCTCATTCTGATCTCGTAAAATTTTTCTTAACACTAATGTGGTTTTTTCTTTTTCTCCTCGCTCAACTTGCCTCGCTTTCTTAGGCTATTCAGAGTTACCCATTTAACGAGTTTTGGACCAATTACTCCCAAACCAAACGACTTTAGGGAATTAGGTGTAAAGACACCCCTTCGGGTTTACTTTCTCGAGTAACAAAGGCCACACTTCAAGATAAATCAGGCGGTCTACTCAATTTGTTCTTCGCCTAATCATATGCAAGATTCATTTTCTTAGGCCTAAGTTACCCATGTAACGAGTGTTAGGACAGTGACTCCCAAACCAGACGGCTTTAGGGCACAATGTGTAAAAACACCCCTCAGGCTTAATTACTCGAGTAACCCAGGCCACGATTTGGATCTTCTCAAGTCTCGCCTTTTACCTCCTCATAATGCTCATTTTCTTAGGCACTAAGTTACCCATGTAGCTAGCGTTAGGTCGGTGAATCCCAAACCAGACGGCTTTAGGGCACCAGTTGTAAAGACACCCCTCAGGCTTAATTACTCGAGTAACCCAGGCCACGATTTGAGACATTAGGTTCGCCATCACCTATCTTCTATCTTTGCATTAATTATCATCTATGTCGCCATAGTTTCATACCCCACAACTAAGAGTTAGGACAACCGTAAAGTGCAGATATGTATATGAGATCGATTCTGCTCCAACAAGTACTTTGAACTAGGATGTCATGCCAATCAAAAGGTTAAATAGTCTTAATTCTCTAATCGTTCTCGTGATCCTTGCTCCACGGATGCTTATCGAAATTAATCTATTCATAACAAGTGAAACAACTTTTTTCTAAGATTCTAACGCACGATTTATCTATACTTAAATTGGCTATCATCGCTATAGTATGAAGATAGAAAATAGACAAAGAATATAAAGAATCGTACCTCACATGTGGATTGCTGAATTCTAAGAAAGTTATGATTTGAAGAGACCAAATGATTGTATCGGATTGCTAGTGAAATGATAGGAGTTAAGCTTTGATGATGACATCGCATGTTGAAAAGATTGCGCTATAGGTGTCGACTTGTATTTTCCCTTTTGGGATGGTTGATAAATGCCCCAATGTCTAGTTATCGTTATCTCCGATATTGCCCTGGTCTTGTTTGTTGTAAGGGTACCAATATCGAGTTGTCATTAATTTTGAAATTGCCCAAGTCTTGCTTGTCGTCTGGAGTATTCACTTTGTTGTATGTTTGATAGATGGGCTGATAAGATGCCGAAATAGCAATAGTCTTTACCTCCTAACCCACGTGGTGAACAGGTAGTGGATATTGGCTTTGATGTTTGGGTGTCCCAATCATCGCTTCTAACTTGCAGGTGCACTTGTTGTAATCTTCTCTGTATTCACATTTTGCATCGCCTTGTTTTGTATCTGTACTTACTGATGATCATGCTTGACATATCGCTGTGTTTCTCAACTCATGTTATCGCTTTGGCTTTGATGTTTGATGTCGAGAGGCCTTCAGATTCCACTGAATTAGATCTAAGAGCTCGGCTTGGTTTTTGATGTACCAGTTTCAACCAGGCTTGGTTTGATCTGTAAGGCTTGATTTATGGCTTTTATCTCAGAGAACAGGTCATCAGATATGAGATAAACTTTGTCACGATAGCCACTCATGCACTTTTGTTGGTCGAAAGGAGATCAAGTCTTCTCGCACTTTCGATGTTGATGAGTTATTGAAGAGTTGCATCTTGGGATCACTGAATTATTGAAAAGGTTTTTGTGACTTTTGTAATAGTTAGACCGCGCCATTACTGGCTGCCTACGTACTCCTTTAAAAGTAGATCAGGTCTTTCATAGTTCACGCAGAGGATATCATAAGATTAATTCTTTTTCTTTTTCTTTTTCTTTTTCTTTTTTCTTTTTTCTTTTTTCTTTTTTCTTTTTTTACATAAACAACGCATAGCATAATAATGCATAAAACATAAAATAAGACATAAAGCTAATGATACCGTCATAACATCTCCTGAAACTCGCAATCGTATTCTGTGAATCTACGCATTCAGGGTTAGCTGAGGCTGGATAGTTCAGTTGCAAGAGGTCAGGTTGCTTTCGATGCGGGCAGTAGAGGTTACTTCCTTTTCTCAAACAACTTCAATCACCGCCATAACTTGATCACCACCATATTCGTCACATCCCTTGGGGACGCTCAAACTAGACCTGTCATAAAAAGGATGAACTCTTGATTCCTTGATGGGTTAACTTTGCCAATACCCTCGCCTCCTTTTCCTTTATCTGGTCCTCTATCTTTTCCATGGACCTGGGAGGTTTTGACTTTAAAATCTCTCTCGAACTATTACTGCATTTCTCGCCAGAAACTTTCCCTTTTGACTTTTTCCTATTGGAAAAGATCAATATTTCCTCCTCATCATCCAGCAGGGTAGAACCAGGAGTGTGGTTGCTAACTTCGGGCAACAGGATGTTTGATGGTGGCGGAGGAATTCCCTTAGGGGACCCACTTCTTTCCATTGCCACTCCTCACATTATGACCAGTCCACCTTGCGTTCCACCAAGATTGGTGCTCATAGTCGTCACTTCCTTGGAACTGTCTGCCTCGAGTGGAAATCTTAAGCTTTTTATTTCCCTTTCGCCTTTTTTGGTCATGGGGATATCTATCTTCAGCTCTCCATTCTCAATGAGATTCTGGATTTTGTGTTGTAGGGTCCAACATTCCTCGATCGCATGTCCAGGTGAGTTAGAATGGTAGAGACACCTCTTGTTGATATCGTATTGCCTTCCTTTGGGATCAGCTCGAGGAGCGAGCTCAGTGATCTTTTTCTACGAAACAAACAGTGCAAACATATTTTCCAACGAGTCCCTCAGAGGCGTGAATACCCTTCTTTGCCTATTCTCCCCAACTCTCAGTGCCATAGAATTTTGGGGGTTTGCAGGTGTCTGGAATGTTGTTTCATATTTCCTCTTTAAGAATTCGTATTCCTCTAGGCAATTTTTTCGCTGGCGAGATCTTCTTGTAATTTAATCATTCCATTTTTCCTGCCCTTTCAGCTCGCTTTGCTCTTCTTCAATCAGGTGGATTATCTTGGAGGGATATAGGCTTGCATTCTGGCTAACCTCTTCCTTCTCTGGGTTTTGTAAAAATTGAGTGAAAGGCTCTCTTGTAACCTGATGTTGGCGCACTACCAGCTTGGCTAACAGAGTTACTTGATGCTGCATTATTTCCAATTTTTGTCCTACTGTCATACCCTCCTCTAAATTTTCACATCCCAGGACATTTGATATGTTCCTTTCTGGATATTCTTCCATCCTCCGTATGTACTTACGATTTGGATCCATTTCAGCGCTTCCTGACCAGATCATGTTCACTCCCTCTGTATTGTACTGCCGTAGAAGGCTGGTGTTGATATCTGGTTGGTCAGGTTATTTGATCACAATATCGCCACTTTCAATCAGATTTTGGATTTTATGCTTTAAGGACCAACAGTCTTGTGTATCGTGTCCTGGAGAATCTGAGTAGTAAGCACATCTCTCGCTTGGATCATATCTATTACTCTTTAGATCTAGAGGTGGAGCCAAATCAATAATTATCTTGTGGTCGATTAATAAGGCCAATACGTTCTTGAGGGAATCGCTTAGTGGAGTAAACACTCTATTTTCCGTTCTTTCAAATTTCCTCTGTCTATCCTAACTTTGGTTGAATGTGGCATGTTGTTGTTGTGGTAGATCGCTTCCCTTTATCCAGGTAGAGGGACTATTGTCGGTTCTCCTAGATTGCCCCAATGAAACGAAGGATACATGTTCATCGCTCTCCTCGTATATCATCTTGGGAGCGCTCGCATAGTTGCCAGACTGTTTATACTCGGCGACTGCTTCCAAGTTTTTGAGGTCTTTGATCTTACCATACTTCAAACCCATCTCTGCCATTTCCCCATGTTTTATCATTTCGAAGAAGGGTTTTGCCTATTCCCGCTAGGACTCTGTCATACTAAGCACTTCTTGGATGTCGATGAAAGTCATCACCATCTCAGCTTCATCCATTAGCGGGTTAACCTGGGCTTCCATGCACCTCCACCTCTGCGCATAATCCCTGAATGATTCATTGCTCAGTTTCTTAACCATGGTCACTTGGTAGCGATCAAGGGCCATTTGGGATTGGAAGCTGTACTGGTTGAGGAAAGCATGGGCTAAATGCTCCCAACCATGGACCTTGGAGTTATCAATCTGGGCGTACCAAGTTCGGGCTTCACCAGTAAGGCTTTTTTAGAACAATTGCATTTGGAGGTTCTCATCCTCGGCATAGGATCCTAACTCGCCTATGTATACCTTCATATAGGTGTAAGGGCCGCCTAAACCGTTGTATTTCTCAAATTTTGGGACTTGAAATTTATCTGGGTATCTGGATTTGGAGAAGATACATAAATCAGAATAAGTAACACTTCCTTGGGATCATGTCCCCTTCATAGATCGGATAGCATCCTCCATCTGACGCATCTTCTTCCTGATGTCTCCTGTTTCTTTGTCCTCTCGAAGGTCTACTATTTCCCTTGGCATCTTGTGGACTGGGTCCTCCTTGGCTATTTCGACGTTGAGTGGGGACGCTAGGGTAGATGACCGAGTATCACTATCTTTTCCTAGTGTTCGGACTCTTCCCTGAGCGGAGGATTCAGTCTGATTTTTCAGTTTGGGTTGCTAAGATACTTTACACTGTTCTCTCAACAAGGTAGTCATCTCGGCAATCTGCTTCTTAAACTACTCAAATTCCTCTTGAGATACAGGGATGGGTTCTGATGAACTTCCTTCAGCCATTTTGACTGGTGGTGAACGAGTTGAGTTCTAGGACCAATCTGCACAAAACCAAAATCTAGTTTAGACTGGATATTGGTGGACAGGGATGCATGATATGCTATGCATCAGTTTAATGGTTTTTTAATCTTTTCCTGCGAAACAAAGGGTTAGTCGACTTGATGACAAGATAAGAAGGATGTACAAATAAAAGTTCAAGATGATTGACATTTACATACGCGGAAGAGTAAATAGGGCATAAAGAGACACACCGCGCGTTTGGTTTATCAGAGGCTGACCTATCTTAGGTTTACTCTCACTGGCTTTT
Source organism: Panax stipuleanatus (assembly GCA_020205555.1). Classification (NCBI taxonomy): domain Eukaryota; kingdom Viridiplantae; phylum Streptophyta; class Magnoliopsida; order Apiales; family Araliaceae; genus Panax; species Panax stipuleanatus. The sequence continues at coordinate 92,154,781 of CM035126.1, read as the reverse complement.
TGAAATTAGTTCCCAGATCTTCGCAATTTACTTGATGAAAACATCTATTTTTCAATTAGAGCGGATCTGAGTGGTGCCTTTCCTGAGCCTCACAATGGAAACACCCAGAGGAGTCCAGTAATAAACAACCGACGGGATTGCCTCTTAATGGAGGTACCACACAACATACATTCACGTCCTCACCGTATGCAATATGATGACATTGTGCGAAACACTAATATATTGTGCGAGGCACTAATACAAAAAATGCTTAAAGATCGAGACAATTATCACACACAAAGATCATTCACACAAGATGCACATGCAACATGAAAATCAAAAAGATTTAACGCGGCTTAAGCCCTCTTTAATCCCCATCAGAGTCGCCACCTGTCGACGCCGGGAAAAATTCTTTTTTTCTTTGTTTGAACGTTTATCCGTCTTTCCTAAGTTTGTGTTTGTTTGTTTTTTCCCTTTTTTATTCGCTATGTCTTTGGATTTTATTAATGGGTGAGGTTTTAGGAAAGCGGTACCGACATAAATATCGACGACTTTGAAAAAGATTGAATTTATTATTTTATGATTGGACCGAATGAGACAGAGTCGCCAGTTGGTATGGTTTAAATGGATGTACCAACTCATCTGAGTTTTAATAGTTTTCGCAATATGGTCCAATATGTGAATCCGAAAAATTTGTCTAAAACCCAAGATTCGTGGAATTCGGGGGCTAGGTTAAGCGCGGGGAAGGTGTTAGGCAACCCTCGACTCCCATGAAAATAAGGTACCGCAGTTTTTATTGATTTCTTATACATAAAATGTGAGTGTGTGTGTGTGTGTGTGTTGTTGGTCAGATTAGATGACACAATTAACGCGCAAGTATACGCGGCCAACGAGTAATAAAGAGTGAGTAAAGATATCGTCCCACAGAGAATTAATGATAATAGGTCGCCAAACCACTAGCACATAATCATTTCAGACTTATTTAAATGGGTGGTAGAGAGAATGAATTATTAAAACTAAGTTAAAATAGGCTAGCAATTAACTTAAACTAATTAATTCTAGAGTTAAAATCAGATAATGAAGACAAGAGATTTCAATTTCCCCTAATGATTCGTCTAAATCGACATACTTCCAATTAGGTCAAATTAATAGTCAAGATAGTTAGCCGAGAACACGAACGTGAGAGAAGGCCATCTTTCGATGCACCTAATCCATATCACATGCAATCCACAGATGATAGAACGCACGTGAACACCCACATTATCTAAACCTCTATATGTCTATGGTGTTTACAAATAAATAGGGTTTAAGGTTAAGTCCTCTATTGACTACAGACGGCGCTTCTGTATATGTCTATCCTAAGCACAAATCATACATCCAATGCCATGTGAATGCACAATCACCCGCTACTACTATTAGATCTAAACCTACGCTTTGTCTTTCAAGTCCAGATAGTTTATCACAGTAATTGGTTGCGAATCAATTAAGCTATGCAAGCATGAATCGTAATAGACAGTCATATAACAATCAAAGAGACAAGCACGGAAGCATATCAAAGTAATCTACTCATAAGGTTCCATTGTAACCTCAAAATTAGCTTAAGCCATAAATAACTCAAGTATATTATCCACAAGATTCAATAACATCATCTAAATATACAACGTAATAGCAAAGAGAGATTAAGGATAGAGATTTCAAATCTTTCTCCAAGCTTGACCCTTGATGTCAATCCTCTTGCTTCAATCTTCAATACAAATCAAACCCTAGAATCTAACTACTTTAAACTAATCTAACACTAATCGCTAACCTAATCTACTCCTAGACAAGGAATTAAAAGAGAAGGAAGAGGAAAAACTAGGGCTTAAGGCCAATACATGTATATATCATGCTCTTTCTTGCCCAAAACGAGCCCCCTTATATCCTACTCAAAAGCCAAGTCCCGTTCAATTGAAAAGTCAAGTCTGGCACAGCTGGGGACTGGCGCGGCCGCACCCAAAAATGAGCTAGAATCCGCGCGCCCGCGCCAAGGCTTTTCTGCTGCAGAGTCCTCTGGTAAAACGGCCATAACTTTTGATTCGGGAGGAGTTACGAGGCCTGCACCTGTCAAATCGAAGCTATCGAAGAGCTCTACAACTTTCATTCTTTGAGCATTGAGAAATAATGGATGGATGAAGGCTGAAATTGAGCTCCAAGTGACAGCTATGCAATAGAAACCCAAAACCGTGGAGTTTAACGTCCGTTGGTATACGGGGCATAACTCTCTCCTCCGAACTCCGATTGGGATGATTAAAGATGTTTCGAAAAGCTTAGAGACGCTCTACAAATAGAACTAAGATCCAATCCAAGAACATAAATGAACATAAAACCCCCCAAACGAAGTCTGGATGGCATTTCTATCCCATTTTTGCTTCACATGCCATTCTTGCTCATTTTGGCATCTAGACTCGTGGCATCACCTTTATTGCTTCCTCACCCATGCTATTTCATGCTTTAAGCCCATTTCAGTGCTTTGCCCCATTTAAGCGTTCTTTTGCCCTTTTAAGCTCAATTTGCCCCCGGAGAGTTTATAAACCTGAAAATCACAAAACAAAGCAAAAACACATAAAACGCACAACGACACTTGAGTTTAAGCAACAGAATGAGTTGGTTACTATCCGAATAAGTGATCATAAAAGCCACTTATCAACTACCCCCAAACTTAAACGTTGCTTGCCCTCAAGAAACCAAAACAAAACTGAACAAAAGATGCAATGCAGTATCTATAATGTATGCAACCTACGCTATCATGAATGCAAATCTAAGTTCCCAACCAGTATTGAACTTTCAAAGCAATGCCTCAAAAAACCACGAGATATTCGAACAGATAAACTACCTAAAACAAGACCATAAGGTATATTCTGCAAATCCAAAACTATCTGCACTGATGTATTTTGCGTTGTGTGCCTAGAAACCATTAGATATGCATTCAGACAAATAATTCACATACTATGCTTCTTAGGGGGAAAAACCAGTTTTAATTCAAAGAAAGCAGTAAATCATATAAGTTCTAACTAAGACCACATATTACTTAAGTTAAGAGTTAACAGGGGGGTTTATTATTCTTTTTATTTACTCACAAGGGCGTATTCGCACTTACCCGTGTACACATTCGACTGTGCAATGCCTAGTCCTCTTAGGCTTTTCAATGATATCCATGTAGCGAGCTTTCGACCAACGACTCCCAGACCAGACGGCCTTAGGGCGCTGGGTGTAGAGACACCCCGAGGGTTTACTTGCTCAAATATCAAAGGCCACAGGATTCGACGTAGCCGAAGTGTTTATTCTATTTTTTTCTTTTTCAATGCATTTTCTTTTGTTTTCTTTTTCTTTTTCTTTTCCTGTAAGGGAGTGCGTCTTACGCTCCATCTCCCCGCATAAATCATGCATACCCCCTGTTTTCCCCCAAACTTAAGCTTTTTACAGTCTAGTTATTGTCATATGAGAACTGACACTCTTTCATTAAAACATTGATTTCCCACCAGAAGACAAGTATGTAAACATTTAAACTTAGCATATCATGGTGTTTACTCTATCGTGCTTACTGGTTACACAATATCTGACAGGTAAGGATTTACATATATGACCATGAAATCAAACTGAAGTCTTAAATCAGTTCAATAATCAAGTGATTTCAGTTTCTTCACAGGCAACATATATAACTAATCAGCTGAAAATTGGATTCATGCAGTATGCTCTCACACATAATGCAAAAACAAAAGAAATTTTTTAAAATTTTCACAAATTTTAACTATTTACAACCTACATGCACTAAATAAACAAACACAATATGCAATATGAATGCAACTACCCTATATGCAAAATAAAGCCAATACCCCCAAACTTAAATTATTCAATGTCCTCATTGAAGGTAAAGGTAAAAAGAAAGGAACTCCCCTATTCGGCTTCTGATGCTGCATGAAATGAAGTGGCATTCTCTCAGAAGTTTCTCCGTCTCTCTATGCTCTTGGTAAAATAAACCCCGCCCAACACTATACTCAACGAACCAACCCAGCTCCATATCAATCTTGCTCTGCTAGAGATCCCACACTCACTATCCCAATTGATCAGGTTGAGAGGATGAGGTGGATGAGAATTGGTACTTTGGATTGAGGAGGTAGAAGGTTTTCAAAACTAAGGCTTGTAGTGGGGGGATTGAATGAGAGGGAAGAGATGGGAGATTGCATGAAGGAACTTGAGGGTTTGGGATTAGAGGGGCTGAGGCTTGGGTGCTGTTGATAATTGATATGAATTGGTGCCCCCCAAAATCTGCAAGATTTTTCCCAAGTCAGGCCTAGTCTGCATGTGGCGCGGCCTCGCGTAGTAATGCCTTAGATTAGGGGCGGCTGCGCGGGCCATCAGATTTTGTTGCTACAGATTTTTGGCATGAACTGAGGTTGGCTTTTGCTTTTCATTCATTCCGAGCAGCCTTTGACCTGAAATACGCAGATAATACTTATTAAGCCCTCCTAGACTAACAAAAGTATATAAAATCTATTTACATCAAGAGAATGAACATGGAAAGATATATGCATTTATATTCCCAAAAATTCTCTAAAGGCGTATATGCAATGCAAATGCATCAAAAGTATGCTATAAGCTCTGTAATCCCAAAAATATATGCATTCATGCCTAAGTTCAAAAATATAGGCAATGAACTCCTAATTCCTACAGTATGCAAAAATTTAAACTAAATATTAACTAATAAGAATTAAAAGGGGGAGGGAAATGTGATAGAAAGCATGTAAATGGAGAATTAAACAAAGAGATAGAGAGAGGGATGATGGGAAGTAGGTAATGGAGAATTAAACAAAGAGAGAGAGAGAAATGATGGGGTGCCTCCCATCTAGCGCTTGATTTATATTCCTCTAGCTCGACTGTGTCTGCCCACTGCTACCCAACTCCCCGACGATACTGGAGAACCCCTCCATCCATCAGAATAGCTGTGTGACTTTGGCAACTTCCTAGTAGGAGCGGATGCAGATTTAAACTACCTAGCATTGGATAAGTAAAAGAATTCCCCGTCCTGAAGGTTGGGGAGCTAGGCAAGGGTTCCGTTGTGCAGGTGAAATGATCGGGGCATGGAGGTATAGACCACACAACGGACTCTTCTTCTATTCTCTTCTCTTTTGACCACCATGGTTTGAAGCTCACAGACTCTCTCATGTCATAGAGATCCGTATCTGTAATGTAGCTACCAAGGGGGCAAGGGTGTGCAAACTTGACTGGTGTTTCAAACTTCAGCGGAGAAGGCTCTTGCGGAATTGTCACTGTCAGTTCACTTTCATTTTCCACATCCCCAATCGTCTCCTCGATATCCATTGCCTTATGCTCATCCAGTTGCAAGTGCACTTCTGAATCTCCATCAGTTTCTGCATCCATTTCATAGCACCAAGTATCCTGGGGATCATTACTCACGGCTTCAGTCGTCTGAGGCATTGGACTTTGACTATCTTGAGCTTCATTTACTTGCTCAATCACCTCCTCATTCCTTAAAGTTGTGCTAATTTGCTCTACCCAAGTCTGAAGATCCTTAATTGACTGCTCTTGTTCGACCAAGATCTCCTTTGTTGATGCTAATGATACACCACATAGTGTTCAATCCTTCCTTTTCAGTTTCAGTCTCGAAATCCATATACTGATGCTCATTGGTAGGAGTGTTGATTAGGGCCATCTGATTCTGGAAGTTCTGGCTTGATTGCTCTTGGCTCCTAAGCCTCTTCTCTTGGCTTTCTAAGATCTTATACATGAATTCCATTGGAGACTGTTCTCCTTGTAAACATGGGGATTGATATGGGGGTTCTGGTGTATAAGTTGAACTTGGCTCATATTGTTCTTGATAGCTCACAGTATGGTTTTGCATCCCTTGTTCATCCTCTATCATCAAGGCATTGCTAATCTGCTCTGCCCAGTTCTGGATATTCTTGACTGACTTCTATTGCTCAATCAAGATGTCCTTCAGTGATATATCACCTCCTTCCTCCAAGCTTGCATTTTCTGTGTCACCCTCAAAATTGTGTTGAGGCTCGTAAACTGGAGTCTGGAAGGTGCATTCTGGGGCGTATGCGGGATTTGGATCCCAGTGTTGGTCTTGATAGTAGTTTACTGAAGGGTCTGGGTGATACCCCCAATATTGTTGATAAGTGGGATAAGGTTCGGTGTAGGAATAACCACCCCCATACTGGTCCTGCCCATAACTGATAGGCTCCTGATGGCTCGTGTAGCTTCCAGCACCATAGTCATAGGTCACTGCCGTCTCTCGATTCTGCTGAGCAGCAACAGTATCCAGCTTCCTTGAGAGAACCTCTAGATGTGCTAAAAGTGTTGCAATTGGGTTGACGCCATCAGTGTATGCTTCCATTGGTTGCTCTTGCCTTGTACCATTCCATGGATAGAAAATTAAGTCCATTGTACCTGAAAGGAGAATATGAGAAGATAATTAAACAAAAATAAAAAGTTTAAATCAAGACTAATTTGATTAAACTAATGTTGGCAAACAGTTATCAAATAATTCCCCGACAACGGCGCCAAAAACTTGTTGGTCTGATTAGATGACACAATTAACGCGCAAGTATACGCGGCCAACGAGTGATAAAGAGTGAGTAAAGATGTCGTCCCACAGAGAATTAATGATAATAGGTCGCCAAACCACTAGCACATAATCATTTCAGACTTATTTAAACGGGTGGTAGAGAGAATGAATTATTAAAAATAAGTTAAACTAGGCTAGCAATTAACTTAAACTAATTAATTCTAGAGTTAAAATCAGATAATGAAGACAAGAGATTCCAATTTCCCCTAATGATTCGTCTAAATCGACATACTTCCAATTAGGTCAAATTAATAGTCAAGATAGTTAGCCGAGAACACGAACGTGAGAGAAGGCCATCTTTCAATGAACCTACTCCATATCACATGCAATCCACAGATGATAGAACGCACATGAACACCCACATTATCTAAACCCCTATATGTCTATGGTGTTTACAAATAAATAGGGTTTAAGGTCAAGTCCTCTATTGATTACGGACGGCGCTTCGGTATATGTCTATCCTAAGCACAAATCATACATCCAACGCCATGTGAATGCACAATCACCCGCTACTACGATTAGATCTAAACCTACGCTTTGTCTTTCAAGTCCACATAGGTTATCACAGTAATTGGTTGCGAATCAATTAAGTAATGCAAGCATGAATCGTAATAGACAGTCATATAACAATCAAAGAGACAAGCACAGAAGCATATCAAAGTAAACTACTTAAAAGGTTCCATTGAAACCTCAAAATAAGCTTAAGCCATAAATAACTCAAGTATATTATCTACAAGATTCAATAACATCATCTAAATATACAATGTAATAGGAAAGAGATATTAAGGATAGAGATTTCAAATCTTTCTCCAAGCTTGGACCCTTGATGTCAATCCTCTTGCTTCAATCTTCAATACAAATCAAACCCTATAATCTAACTACTTTAAACTAATCTAGCACTAGTCTCTAACCTAATCTACTCCTAGACAAGGAATTGAAAGAGAAGGAAGAGGAAAAACTACGGCTTAAGGCCAATACATGTATATATCATGCTCTTTCTTGCCCAAAACGAGCCCCCTTATATCCCACTCAAAAGCCAAGTCCCGTTCAATTGAAAAGTCAAGTCTGGCACAGCTGGGGACTGGCGAGGCCGCACCCAAAAATGCACTAGAATCCGTGCGCCCGCGCCAAGGCTTTTCTGCTGCAGAGTCCTCTGGTAAAACAGCCATAACTTTTGATCTGGGAGGAGTTACGAGGCCTGCACCTGTTAAATCGAAGCTATCGAAGAGCTCTACAACTTTCATTCTTTGAGCATTGAGAAATAATGGATGGATGAAGGCTGAAATTGAGTTCCAAGTGATAGTTGTGCAATAGAAACCCAAAACTGTGGAGTTTAACGTCCGTTGGTATACGGGGCATAACTCTCGCCTCCGAACTCCGATTGGGATGATTCAAGATGTTCCGGAAATCTTAGAAGACGCTCTACAATATGAATTAAGCTCCAATGCAAGAACATGAAATGAACATAAAACCCCCCAAACGAAGTTCGGATGGCATTTCCTTCCCAGTTTTGCTTCACATGCCATTCTTGCTCCTTTTGGCATCTAGACTCGTGGAATCACCTTCATTGCTTCCTCACCCATGCTATCTTCATGCTTTAAGCCCATTTCAGTGCTTTACCCCATTTAAGCGTTCTTTTGCCGTTTTAAGCTCAATTTGTACTCGGAGAGTTTATAAACCTGAAAATCACAAAACAAAGCAAAAACACATGAAACGCACAACGATACTTGAGTTTAAGCAACAGAATGAGTTGGTTACTATCCGAATAAGTGATTATAAAAGCCACTTATCATGTTTTATTTGGAAGGTTTTATTCTAAGCCTCATTGTGAGTTATTTTGAAGTAGTGTCGTTCCTCTTTTGCACCTACGTACAAAGGGTTTGATTTAGCAAAAGTTTAATTTTAGACAAAATATACATTTTATATGATATTTTGGGAAAACACAAGGTTTTCAAATCCTTCGCCCGAATAGTAATCGAGGACTTTTGATACTTCCATTTATGATCTAATGTCTATTCCCAACCCGCTTTATTATTATTGAAAGCTCTTTGTGGTTTTATCGGAAACCATTTTTGATGATATGCATGTAAAAAGCATCAAAAGGGTCGGATCATCATCTGGCATGTAAGCCATCTCGATGAACCCGAGCACCCACAATTAAAGTTTTCACTATCACAGGATCTTGAATCCGACTTCTCGGGACTAACCCCTCAAGCTCATCTTTAAGATCCAAATATTACATATACAATGATATTTGCGTTATTTAAACATTACATCACAAAAACTAGTCCATCGTGGGAATCAAGTTGGGATCCAATCGGGGATCTTAACACCGGATTCCTAGGCTAACATTCTTTATGCGGGAATACGTATATACAATGTCCTAGGCTTTGTTATGAGATGATTTTATCGGTTGAAATCACCGTTTCAAGCCATTTCGGACCCCTTTTGCCTCTAGATACAAATCTAGGGATATACGGTGTAACTAGGAAAGTTTAAAAGCAATAAATACGTAGATCTACCATGGATCTAAACCGATCTAGCATACGGGTTAAAGTTGCATGCTTAATAACCACTCAAAAGGCTAGATTCGGCTTAGATCTAGGTAGATCTAGCCTCCGGACTTGATTTACAACACGATATACACAATATAACCTATAGAAATGTAATATTTATCAACTATTACACAATATGCTTAGAAAACAATAAGTTTAACTAGATTTAAACAATATATTACATCAATCTAGTATATTGAACAAAATTTACAAAGAACGTAGCTAAAAAAGCATTTTTTCACCTTGGGGGACGCGTGAACAAGCGTTTTATCACCCGGGATCAACTTAGAACACTCTCGGGACTACAAGTAGATCCTAAACAAGATAAAATAGCACCAAGTTGGTGTATATAAGTCCAACCCGAGGGTTTCTCTCTCTAAAATTGGTTTTCTCTCTCTAAAACTCTTTTTTTCTTCTAAATGAGCTGATATTGCTCTTTTAATCTACCAGAGCCAGCCGCATTATACATGCGGCTAGCCGCATGTATAAATGCGGCTGGCCCCCGTAGGTCCTACCGTCTCGAATTGTGTTCCTTTGGTCTCGGTTCGGAGAAAGTCAACCTTTGCAGACTGAACTTTTGGAAAGTCTTTGAGGAATGCGGTGGAATAAGATCGAGTCTGACTGAATCGGGGTCCGGGAAGATAATGTTGGTAGTTGAGAGGTATCTTTCGATTCCAGACTACATTTGACTGGCTTATCTTTGATGGCACGCAGTTTAAGGTTTGCTAAGGTGGCTTCCGGCGGACACTGTCTCAGCTTGGCAATCCTCGCTCTGTTCGCGTCATGTTCAGACGTCATTGGCCTTTTAAATCATCCACAGGGTTGTCTCCGGGGTGACCAGATGCTTTTTCCCTACCTCGGGATTGTCTCCAAAGTAAAATTACACTTTTGCCCTTCTGCAAGGTTAATATAAAGAAAGCAAAATTTCAAGAGTCTACAATGTATATATTATATATTATGCAACATGCTTCGCATGTAAATCAATATGTCGCGTATTTTATATACATATATATATATATGTGTGTGTGTGTGTGTGTGTGTGTGTGTGTGTGTGCTTGCATGCTAAACAAGATGAGACAAATAATAACAAACCCTCAAAGAATTTATATTAAGTTCTAAGCATTCAAAGATATTTGGAATATCGAACATTGCCTTCTAGCATGATAAAATTAATAGATTATTAAATATTTAAAATATGAGTATGTTGTGTCACCACAAGACAAGTATTAATTATTTAAGATGTTGGTTTATCACATTTGATGCTTATAAATAGATTGAACGATGTTGTTTTGTTGTGTCACCACAAGGACAATATTTTTCTTTTGAATATAGGAAGTGATAGGTTGGACTTAACTTGGATAATTTTAATTTGGATGTGTCACCACTTGATCAAAATAATCTAAGAGACAAAATACAGGGAGTTACATGGTGGTGTAATTGACAAGAGTTGTCTACCTATTTATTTATATATAGTTTGTTGTGTCACCACAAGGCTATATACATTTGAAACGGGATCCTTATTCTCACAAGCAAATCTTTAATTAGATTTTACCGAACTATATAAGTGAGGGTAATATAGTTTGAAGAAAATAGTGGGAGATATCAATTTAAAATAGGACCTAATTTATTTTGCTAATTAATAAAATAATATATGCTAAAATGTTGTTAATTACAAATTTATTTACAGAATTTTACAAATGTCTAAATTACTATCACTGCGAAGCATATTAAATGCTAATTTAACCGAACCGAATTAAACAGATTGTTTAAGGAATTAGAGAATAATTCTTGAGACTGAAAAGTTATCTTATGTCCTTAATATGACTATCCCTGCAATAGTTGTAGACAATTCCTCTGAGGAAGAGATTGCTACTTTTAGAAAGTGGCAAGATGATGCACAGTTGGCTCAATGCATCATGCTCGCATCCATGAGTAACGAGCTTTAGCGTCAGCATGAAACTATGGATGCTCCTACTATACTCTTGCAGTTCAAGTAGTTGAATGGTGAGGAAAGTAGGACTACTAGATATTAGGTATCTAAGGAGCTCTTCGATCTAGAATGATCGATTGCACTATAGTAGAGACATATGTCCTCAAAATAATCAATTTGATTGAACAATTAGGACAACATGATTTTGTCATGGATGAGTTGTGCCAAGATTTGATCTTGCAGTCACTTCGGGACACCTTCTCATAATTTTTGTGAAATTTTATATGAACAAGCTAGATATCAGCCTAGCTGATTTGCTTAACATATTGAAAACAGTTGAGAGTCACTTTTGTAACGACCCCAAAATTCATACAATATAATTCTCATCCTCGATCGTTAGCAATACATCTTTAATCTATCTTTACATCATTATTCGATATTAAAATCACTAAAAATGCGAAATATTTAAAATTTTTATAAACTTTCTTTCTATATTACCCTGAATCGCAACCTTAACATTACAAATATTTGATTCAATTCTATTACATGAATCACTACAACGAAAGGACTATACAAAGTCTTACATCACTAAGCAATATCCATTATACGTCGGATAGCTCAACTTACAACTTAACAATTAAGTTACAATGAAAACATCAACTACAATTTGAAATTTAACAAAATTAATATTCTTGAACATTGATCTCTATAAATCACTTAACACGTATCTTTACCTTGCATCCTTGACCTGCAAAAATGGTTATTTGCAAGAGTGAGCTCGACAACTCAGCAAGATCTAACAGTTTTCATGCATCACATAGCACATAATTAACATGCTCAACATTAAAGTAACATGGCATACATGCTTTAATCATATAACAAATATAAAGATTGAGTTCCTTACTCAATCAACATTATTAAATCAATCAATGTAGTCATAAATTGACTTTAACATTTCATGCTTGCAACATATATAACATAGCATACTCTTTGCAATATAATTTAAAACAGTTCATAATATCATCAAGTTCACATAGAAAATAGGAACCGAAAGACTTGCCTCGATCGTTATTTACCAATAACAGTGTTACAGCTTACAGATATCTGCACTTCACGTGCCCTACACAATTATATAATCATTCATATAAACTATTAGTCACATAGCAAAGCATATTAGTTGTAATGTAAACTTTACTCTACCTCTCATAACCCTTCCTATTATCAATACACAATGTTCAACTTGATTGTGTTAACTATCGACTTATATTTCACTATATTTCTTTTTCGTAATATTCAAAATTTATTCAAGTGTTCAAGTCTTGCTAGGACTAATTATTAGTTTTATACTAACCCCATTTTATATCTTATAATGTTCATTTCATTAGAATCGAAATACTATTTAAGTGTATTACCACATTACACGGCGTTTCGACGTTTATACGTCACACGCCTAACTCGCCTCTTTTGCATGTGCTTTGCATGCTCCTAGACTGGGTTACATTACTCTATAATATTTCATTCTTATTAAAACATAATATTAAACAAGGTCATACACACTCGTTGCGGCGTTGAAACGCTTGCACGTCCGTATGCCAAACTTGCCTATTCGAACGCCCAAACGACACGCATTTGCGCACGCTTAGCACGCCCAACCGAATTGTCTAATACTCAAGGGTTAATGCTAAGTATCATTATAATACCTAATAGTCATGTTATGGAAGTTAGAATATTATTTTACATGGTCGGGAGCATTACATGTGCATACGTGCATGCCCGATGCCTCCCGATTGCCTCCAAAAATACATCAGTTCCAAAAATGACCATTTTTACCCTAGCTAACGACCTCCAAATGGTCTTGTGCATTGCTTCAAAGATCCATTTTTGATTTTATGGTCATCTACCATTTCTCTGAGTCTTAATTACTCATAGCCTGTTCGTAATTCAATAGATTATCATCATTCATGATGTGTACCTCATCGTCATCCTCTATGACAAATTTATACCTTTCAAGTATCTTCCGTACTCTTCCAGATTTACGAATAAGGTGTTGTACAGTAGGTGTCTCTACTTAGATAGGTTCATCCAATTGATCTGTAGTGGTTTGAGGTTCTTGAATTTCTTCAGAATCTATTTTCCTTCCACTAGCCCCTTCAAGGGTAAACTCATTTTTCAAAAAGGTAGCGTGTTTCACAACAAACACCTTTTGCTTAGTAGGATTGTAGAAATAGTATCCCAAACTTTTTTTAGAATATCCCACAAATGTGCACTTATCTGATCTTGTCCCAATCTTATCATTTTGAAACCTTGTCACATAAGCTGGACATCCCCAAATCTTAACATGCTTAAAATCAAGTTTCCTCCCTGTCCACATCTTATATGGAGTCTTGGGGACAGATTTCGAGGGGACCTTATTTAGTAGATATGTAGCCGTTTCTAGGGCATAACCCCATAATGAAATTGGAAGATTAGTAAAACTCATCATGGAACAAACCATGTCCAACAATATTCAATTTCTCTGTTTAGATACTCCATTTAATTATGGTGTGCCTGGTGAAGTCCATTTTGAGATTATACCATTATCTTTGAGACAATTGATAAACTCACTGCTTAAGTATTCTCCACCTTGATCTGATCAAAGAATTTTAGTACTGTTTGTTTCTCTATTTCACTTCTGAACACTTTGAATTTTTCAAATAATTTAAAATTGTATTTCATTAAATACACATCCAAATCTTGAGTGATCATCAGTAAATAAGAATACCCTCCCCGTGCATTCGTTGTCATAGGTCCACAAATGTCTGTGTGAACCAACGCTAACAACTCTGTAACTCTTTCTCTTTTTCCACTAAAAGGAGATTTAGTCATTTTACCCATGAGACAAGATTCACAAGTTGGATATGATTCATAATCGGATAGCTCTAAAAGCCCATCCTTATGCAACTTGGATAATCTTGTTTCATTGATATGACCGAGTCTACAGTGCCACATATAGGTATAATTAACATCACTCTTCTTTTTTTTTAGTTTGTTCTATTTGAAGTATATTTTCATGCAAGTCAAGTATATAAGTCCATTTCGCTGATTACCAACACCATATAAAATATTATCTTTATAAATAGAACAACTGTTGTTCTTTATTATAATGTCAAATCCATCCATATCTAAAACAGAAATAGAAATAATGTTTCTAATGATATTTGGAACAAAATAATAGTTATTTAAATAAATGGACTTGCCTGTAGGCAGTGCTAAACAATAAGTGCACATAGCTAATGCAGCAACCTTTTCTCCATTTCCCACTCGTAGGACATCCTCATCCTTGTTCAGCTATCTACTTCTGACTAGTCCCTGCACATTATAACATATGTGAGAACCACAATTGGTATCCAATACCCAAGTTGAATTTTGACTTTCAGAAAATTTAATTTCAATAATTATAAACAAACCTTGATTGGAAGTCAAAGCATCTCCAAACTTCTTCTCTGCTAGAAACTTCTTGCAGTTCCTCTTCCAATGACCCGGCTCGTTGCAATGGAAGCACATTCCTTTGCTTGCTGGATGATGTTTCTTTTGATCCTTCACATTTTCCTTGCCCTTAGCCTTCTTAGATTTCTTTTTTTTTCAAGAGATATCTTGGGACCTCTTCCTTTTCTTCGAAGAATCAACCATTAAGACATGGTTCTTCTTGGATAGGAAGTGACCTTCTGCAGTTTTCAACATGTTAAGTAATTCAGGCAAGCTGACATATGACTGATTCTTGTGGAAATTAACAACAAACTGTGAGAAGGTCTCAGGGAGTGACTGCAAGACCGAGTCTTGACTCAATTCCCCATCCATGACGAACCCAAGCTGTCCAAGGCGTTCAATTAGATTAATCACCCTTAGGACATGAGTCTCAACGACTGTGCCCTCCGTCATCCGAGATCGGAATAGCTCCTTAGATATCTCATATCTAGCAGTCCTACTTTGTTCACCATATAACTCCTTGAGGTGAAGCAACATAATAAGAGCATCCATGTTTTTATGCTGACGCTGAAGCCCGTTATTAATGGATGAGAGCATGATGCATTGAGCCACAGATGCATTACCTTGCCACTTTGTTATGGTGGCAATCTCTTCCTCAGAGGCTGATTCTGGAACAGTTCCAGGGACAAGTGAATTTAGGGCATAAGAAATCTTTTCAGCAGTGAGAACTATTCTCAGATTCCTTAAGCAGTCCGTGTAATTCGGCCCAGTTAGTTTGTTATCATCAAGTATGCTACGTAGTGAAATAGTGATTTTGACATTTTTTAAATTTCTATATGTGAAAAGATAATATTTTAGCAAACATTCATTTAATTAATTTTATATACCAAAATAAATTAGGCCTTATTTTAGATTGGTATCTCCCACTACTTTCTTCAAACTATATTACCCTCACTTATATAGTTCGGCAACATCTAATTAAAGATTTGCTAGTGAGAATAAGGATTCCATTTCAAATGTATATAGCCTTGTGTGTGCACAACAAACGATATATAAATAAATAGGTAGACAACTCTTGTCAATTCCATCGATATGTAACTCCTTGTATTCTGCCTCTTAGATCATAATGGTCAAGTGTGTGCACATCTGAACTAAAATGATTTAAGTTAAGTCCAACCTAGCACTCCATATATTCAAAAAAGAAAAATATTATCCTTGTGTGTGTACAACAAAACAATATTGCTCAATTAACTTTATAAGCATCAAATGTGATTAAATTAATATCTTAAATACTTAATACTTGCCTTGTGTGTGCACAACAAACTCATATTAAATATTTAATACTCTATTAATTATTCATGCTAGAAGGCGACGTTTGATATTCCAAATATCATTGAACGCTTTAGAATTAATATGATTTTTTGAGGGATTTGTTATTATTTGTCTCATCTTGTTTAGCGCGCATGAACATATATATATATATATATATATATATATATATATACTAGGGTTAACCCGTGCCTCCGGCACTACGAATACTCGTGTAATTATTTAATACCTAAAGATGAATCTAAATAAAAAAATGTGAGTTGACAATGTGAAAAGAGTATATATTTGATAAAAATTAGAAAATTTCGTAATTATTTGTTGTAAATAAAAAAATTTCTAATCAAGATAGACATTCCACCAAAAAAGTAAAGAAGTCAAGAATTTTATCACAAATTGTATCTACATGCTCATTATTTACAAATCAAGACTGGCAAGAAAAAATGAATTTGTTAAGGAAACAACTAAAGCCGACATTCACATTCACTCAACAATAAAATTGACCTAGGCCAGTTAGCTACATTTATTAAATTCGAAACAATCCCAGTGCCAATGACCTTCAAAATTTCTTTAAGCACATTTAAAAAGCACTCCTCCATACCTATATGCTATTGATTTCCTTCATTTAATTTGCAATTTTAGATGGAACATGGATTAATTAATAAAACTAATTTATGCACAATCAATCATACAAATGTGTCCACTAAATACTAGTCGCTGATACATTAACAGGTAAAAGCATTGTAGTAAGGAAATAGCATAATGATACCCAGTTGCTTAAAAGGTTCATGTGAACAAAATTGGCTTGGAGCTCCTTTGCCTGATTAGAGAAAAAATAAAATAAAATAAGAACTTCAAAAATAATTGACCCAACCGCCAAAAAAAATCAACAATATCATACTATTTCAACACTAAAGTTAATGTTCCAAGATATCAGTACCTCAAGTCTCTTCTCCCAATCTACACCATATAGATTACTTAAAATTGGGCCCACCTTAACTATAAACTGAGGAATCTCTTTGAAAAAATCCACAATACTATGAAACCAAGAAGATACACTCAAAATTAGAACAAATTATCTGAAAGTAACAAAAAAATAAAAAATCAGTAGTTAGAACATTACTTCAGCTTTGCAATTCTCAATATCTGGCATAAGGTAAACCCATTTTCATCTTTCTCTTGATTTGTATCTCAAAAAATTCGCTACATGCTCATTATTTACCTAAAACATTAAATTGACAGCACCAATATGAATATAGTCTCCTGTCGCCACCATTATTGAGAAAATTTAGCTGAGATCTAAACCTACCCTATGAGAAAACAAACCACCAAAAGCATGAAAACAACATGTAGATACAAAACCATGCCCTCACATCTCAATTGAAATCCCAATTCAAAACTAAGAAAATTTTTGCTCCAAATTCAATTCCAAAGCATGAATACATGCTCCCAGAAGGAACCCAAGTAGATATAAAAGAAGAAATCACAGCACAGCTAGACATATCAAAACTCTGGTTTACTTTTAATAATTTAGCCAAAAACAAAACAAATGAAAACCCCTGATACAATTACTTTAGCAAACCCATAAACAACAAAGTTAACAAATTAGTTTACGAAAAATAAGATATTTACTGCTCCATACAAACCTGCATACCTTTTATCAAAAAGAGAACTTGGACATTCTAGAAATTGCAATAATCATGTCAAATAAACAAACAAAGCTCTGAATGCCTGATCAACCATAATAAACAACATCCAAATGTACCCAAAAAATTGATTTTACAACAATCTATTTTCCAATTATCAACCAAAAAATATTACCACTTTTAATAAACTATGTTCGTAAAAATACATATAACAACATTTTTCTTGTGAGACTGTCAAGCTCTACCATGTCTTCGGTACATAAACCTTTGAAAAGAAAGACCATCCATCGGCAACGTCCACGGCCAAGAAATATTGTTTGTAACAAAAATTTGTTTATTATAAGAGAAAGCAAAATGTTAGTAGTATCGCAAGAAAGAAACAATTGGCACGTGATTACTTGAATACGACTTAAGAATTATAAAATACACATAATCGTGTTAACTTTTCTCCATCCTCGACTTCTTGTTGAATGAACACGTTTCCATTCAATAGCAATATCATCCCAAGACTACAAAAATTGAAATGAATCGTTTAGTTATGTCTTTTAACAAATAAATATCAAAACTTTTATCGTAAGAAGATCAATAATGCACGGAGATAAGAAATGGTACCTCAAACATATCAAATTATAACAAAATTCTAAAGCTTCGCCCAAATCAATTTTAAGGTTCTAAAACAACAACCATATACCAGATTTATATGGCCTTAAAACCGGCCAATTGGGCAGATTTCCAACTAATCCCAAAATCAACATTTGATCCAAAACAGATCCAAAATTCAGTTTTATTTACCCAATCTTATTTAAACTACTTCAATCTACATATATAAAGCTTTCCTTGATAATAGCCTAGCCTAGTTCTCTCTTTTTAAACCAAACAGTTCTAAGAGACATAAAATCAAACATGAAATGGGCATTAGTTTTATGGACATAATTCTTAGAGATTTATACATTGCTTCAAGCCATTTTTCGCTCCCTTATTACTCCGCACACCAACGATTCTCCTTTGACTAAATCCCAATTACCAAAACAACCAATAATTTAATTACAGCAACCATTATCATGAACAACACTTAGTTTCTAATTTCGAATGAAATAACACAATACTAACCTTGTAAAGATTGAGTATTGCTGAAACGTTAGCTTAATTAATCAGCTTATAAACCTCCTTCACTGCTACTGTTACAACTATATTTCCAATTCAGTCCATTACTTTTCTTATTTTTCGAAATTGAAGAACTTTCCGCAAGCCTTTATGTGTTATGGTACTTAACAGTTAAAGGGAACAATGGTTCAGTTATGAAAAAAAATGAGAGAAAAAGTTTGAGTGGAACGAACACAGGAAGAGGAACTAAGAATCATCTTCTTCTTTGTTTTCCCAAATATCAGAGTAGTGGCCTAGTTAACACTTAGTTTTCTTATTAATTTCCAGCAACTGCTATGCCAAATTTAGTGGAGGTTTAACATATAAGTATTATGCCACATCCTGCTATTCTATGAATGACTCAGCAGCCTTAGTGGAGGTTTAACTCCTTACCTTCCTGCCTCCTCCTGCTCAAAGATAATAACTTAGCTCTTGTTTCAAATTTACACCTCAGCATATATACTCTAGCCGTACTACCCCAAATTTTACACCCAAAATTTTTTGTCGATTGAGCCGAAAAGAAAATGTTAAAAGCTTACAACACTGATTCAGATCCAAAATTACAAATTAAAAACTACATAATCATACAACTTCATCACTTAAACTAACTAATCAGACCGTAACATACCTCTCTGTAAAGCGTCACCATTCCACTTGGGTAGTCATTAATTATCTGCAAGATATGTTTCTACCAAATCGGGGCTTCCAACATTTACTATCCCACCAAATATCTGCACACCTAGAGAGCAATAAAAGCACAGGACGCAAAATATGGTATCCAGGTACGGCATTAAACTTGGAATGAGAGTTAGAAATGTGGCAACAAAGGCTCGGTAACGACTTACATGCATTAAAAGCCTTATTAATCGAAACATTCTTGCAATAAGAAGATGGCGAATCCATTCTCCATTTGAAAGAAAAGTCAGTCCCTTGGGAGACACAAAAGTTGTTGTTTCTCCAATAACTATAACCCAGGTGATAACAAAATCAAAATGATTTTGACCAGCCCTCCAATAGTTCTCAAATCCATATGCGTAGACTTTTAGTGCCATTTCCAGGACATACAACCATCCAAAGACAAACTCTACTTTTTGCCAAACCTTCTGTCCAGAGTTATTTTCTACATCAAGAGTCGTTTCAATAACAACAGCAGTGAGATTCAAGATGAGAATGAAAAATAAAACATATTCGAATGTAGGCCTTTGTACAAAGGTTTTCAGCTTCTGAGATAAGGGTGAATGGTAGAATAGGAATTTTTCTAACCAAGGAAGGGAATCCTCTTTTTGAAATCTTAATGCGATAGCATTACAAAGATCAGAAATGGTATTTACCGTATGCGTATGAGATAAGGGTTGAAACGAATGAGATTGAGACTGAGGGAGAAGGTGGTAGCTGAGAGTAAGATCTAAGAAAGATAAAAAGGATAAGATTTTGAATGTGCTTTCTAAAATGGTATTTACCGTTCACTATTTATGTGAAAGATCAGTGAAGCTAACTTGTTTTTTTGAAGGGTTAGATTTATCCCAACTTTGGACGTTCCGGATCTTTTAATAGGCTTTGAGCAAGAAATTAGGTTTTTTCAAAAACACTTGTGTTTTGTATAGATAGATTATTCAATTAATAAGAGAGTTTAAAAAAATGAATTTGCCACTATACCCAACAGAGCAAAAATACCCATTACCAAGAACCCAAAGATCCATGAGGAAAAGTTTCAATTCCAAAATAGATCAGCAATATAAAGTCCATAAAACTAAAAACACAAATTTTCAATTAGATTCAAGCAAGTAATCCACAACCTCACAACAAACCATCACTTCAAAAAACAAAATCAAACAAAAAGTAACCCAATAAAAATCATACTAAATTAACAACCACAAATGCACATTAAAATCAAATTTTCCCATACCAAAATAACCCAAAAAAGATTAAGCGTGACTGAACCCAGATGACAACCCATAGACACAACCAAAAAACCCAACAAAACAAAACCTAATCTTTAGAAGATATTCACAATCATTAATAATCAAAAACCCACACAACAAAAAGAGCTTAAATCAATGTAGACACTATATCTATTATATAAATGTAGTTTAAGAAAGAAACAGAGTAAGCCACATAAATCAAATAAAGTATTAGACCTTTGAAATTTTGAAGTACCTTTTTAGTTCACAAATTGCTTAATCACAGAATTAGAATCCAAATATATCATAGCAGAAACTTCAGTGAAATAAGACAAATGATTGTAGATGCATGCCAAATTCCTTTTTATTTCCTTGTTTGCATTCGACAGATATTAATTAACTTTATTAGCGTGAGGCAGTTTGAGTCTCCCTTCTGGTTTTTGTCTTATCCCGTGTACATATGTTTAAAAGAGAGTCAGATTCATTTTATTTATTAAAAGTAAGATATGTAAATTATCAATAATCCACACAGGGCAAGAGATTAATGACTGCAGAGCCAAAATAGACGAAGAAAAGAAACCCAGTGCTAACTATGTCACCAGAAAAATAACTACATATACCAAATTAGGGATAAAAACACTTACTGTCAATTAATCCACAATAAAATGATTTCGTTTACCAAATATATAACAGAATGGAGCAAAGTGAGCAGATTAACACGAATTATGAATAGGTCAGGTAAATAATTTATCTAATTAATCAACCACATCAGAGGTATGCAAATAGTTTTGAAGCAAAATCAATACAAATTAATGTTGAAATCAAAATGGCAGTTAAAATGGCACTTGAATCAAGAGGACTCTACACAGAAGGTATAGATAATAGGCTTTAAGTTTGGTAATAAATGACTCAAAATCTACATATATGCAGTTTTATATAGAGATCAATCTATCTATCCCACATTATGCACAATTTGAGGACAAAATAAGAGATATCACAGCTTTGTCTAGGGTTTGGTACTTGGCAGCAATCGCAGGAGTAGCAGGAGATGCCACGGAGGGAGCGAGAAGTCGGCGGACACAGAGGGAGGAAGAGAAGCACCAGTGCTCTTGGCAGACCTAAAATGAAGAAATCGAAGGAGGGAGAACTAAAATGAGAGGGGAATTGGAGACTCAAAACAAAGAGGTCAAAAGGGAAATTGAAGACGTAAAACGAAAGAGGGAAAGGAAAGAGGGAAATTAGGAGGTCCAGTGCTCTCGCCTCCCGCAAATTAGTGAAGCTAACTGATTTGTTTTTTTGAAGGGTTAGATTTATCCCAACTTTGGACGGTCCAAATCTTTTAATAGGCTTTGAGCGAGAATTTATTTTTTTTCAAAATCAGTTGTGTTTTGTATAAGTAGATACCCAATGATATACTCTGTATTAATATATTTATATACTTTTGTAAAAAAAAAGAGATTCTTAAACCTTTATATACACATATTCATTGAGTCGCCTTCTTATAATTGGAATAAGAAGTAAACACCGAGGAGGCTTTCGTTAACACAAAAGCAGTAGAAATTAAAGACATATATATACACATACGAATAGGACAGTTTGTATAAACACGAAGTTATACTAAATACACAATAAGAATAAATATAAGAAATGCCTTGCAAGTTTGGTCCTCAATGGATTTGTGCTCTTTTTCGGCTTCAATCCTCTTAATTTTCGAATGTCGTTTCATCAACAAAAAAGATTTGTATGCCTTATAGGCTTTTGCAAACCGATATATGCCATGTGACCGGGGGTTCGAATAATCTTCCATTGGGAAACAGAGAAAAGAGATATATAAATAGAGGGGGGACAAAAATACAGTCTGAAGAACGAATGATTATGCAAAAAATAGAGCATTTGATGGGTTTGCCCAATTCTTAAGAACATAGCAATACAAAACTTACGTCTTATTAAGCTCTATTTTTGCTCAATTATTTGCTTCAAACTCAATTTTGATTCCTCTTTAGGGCGGCAATAGCTCCAATTTTTCCTTAATCCCAGTAAGACTTCTGCAAACGAAACAAATCATTTAAATAAAAAACAGATATTGTAAAAGTTCAATGGATGATCTTCTTCTTGCAATGAAATGTTTTCAAAAGTGATAATTATCATCAAATTCCGACATTTACAGCAATATACACAGCTACATATTATAGACTTGTCTATGTCAATCAAATTTGCTCAAACAAAAAGAGTCCACAAATCCTTTTAGTAAAACTAAGTGGCATCTTGAGAAAAAGCTGAAGACGCAGTAGTATTAATCAAAATCGAGTTATAAACCACTTAGATCACCACTCTTATACTTACTTTATTAATTTTTTTCCTCTTATAATCCTTTTTGGAGAGGGAGGTGTGGAATGGGAGGTTTAAGACTTTCACTTTATCTTCTGTCTTGACTATTGTGAAGTGTAGTCCACTATATGTTACTTTGATATGGTCTAGTAATAGGCATATAGCCATGTTGATGAATGTATTCATTCATTTTGAGTTAGTAATATGATTACATATCCATTAGAGAAACTGGATCACAGAATCATTGAAGTGAATAGACATAAATTAAAAAAGTAAAATTAATGCTCAAAATGAACCTTGTATTGTACAGACATAATTTCCTTTCAATAGGACTAACTACAAAGAATCCAAGTCATATAAACCCACATTTTGGCAATACCATTTCAAGCATACTCCCACATATAGCAACTACAACGCGGAAGCATGTTAGACAACTAAATTGTATCAAATATATTTTTCTAAATCTTATTCAAATTGCCAGCTCGTTTATTAGAAACAACCTAGTAGAAGGAACCTGTTCAATCTTCAAAACTGTCCAAAATATATATTATATACTGACATGTTAAAAAATATTTTGTATGTCAAGATCAGTAAAAGTTCAATGGATGATCTTCTTCTTGCAATGAAATGTTTTCAAAAGTGATAATTATCATCATATTCCGACATTTACAGCAATATACACAGCTACATATTATAGACTTGTCTTTGTCAATCAAATTTGCTCAAACAAAAAGAGTTCACAAATCCTTATAGTAATTCCCAGTTCCAATATTTTTTTGCACCACCATACAAAATTTTAAACAAATACAATACCCACATACTTATATGACTATTCCAATGCTTTATTCCCAAAATGTTAGAATTCCAAGCTAACTCCGAGTAAATCAAGACTGTATTAACAGCTTTACCAATATGATAAAAACCACAATTGGATTAAAAGGCATAAAATATTGAGAGTAGACCAATCAAGTGTAATTTTTAAACTCTACCCAAGTCATTATATACAGGCTTAAGGGTGGAGGAATCACCTGTACTGCACTCCGAGCTGATCCCAAACGAAACGTAAACGCATCCAGCAGCTTCAGCAATGGCGAAATAAAGGGTCATCAACAACGTACTTAAAAGGCCTAATCCCAGCTTCTCTGACCAGACGCTGCCTCATACAAAGCTCCCTATGTTCATCCTTGGAAATCAGAAGAGCAATGAGAAGAGAGAAGTGGGAGAGCAGCTTGCTTTGAACGAATATGAGAAGAGAAATGAGAGAGCTGGGACTTGATTTTCAAGCAGTCATTTGCTTTTTGCAGATACCTAGAGTTTGTATAATACACTTATTACACAAAAGTCAACAATCACCAAATACATCCAAAAACGCAAATGTGGTTAGTTAATAAACACTGGGAAATCATTGCATGCATTCAGTTTTTTAATCTCTATTCTCTAATATGCATCTTAAGTAGGCAAGCCTCAAAGCTTTCATGAATACACAATAGACCATGGCCACTGCCCCAGTACTAAAATAAATTTAAAAGGGAAAATAAAAACAGAAATGAAAAAGAATTTCACTCGTCTCTAAAGTGATTCCTTAACAAAATACAATGACAACAAATGTAATAGAAATTCAATATCAAAATCAGTGTCCCCAATAAATTTTTTCAATGAATAATGGAGAGATCAAATTTGAAATGAGGGCAACTGAATTTCCATCAAACCAAAATTATAGGCCTTACTACACAACAGACCATGGCCACTGCCCCGGTACTAAAACAAATGTAAAAGGGAAAATGAAAACAGAAATGAAGAAGAATTTCACTCGTCTCTAAAGTGATTCCTTAACAAAATACAATGACAACAAATGTAATAGAAATTCAATATCAAAATCAGTGTCCCCAATAAATTTTTTCAATGAATAATAGAGATTTCAAATTTGAAATGAGGGCAACTGAATTTCCATCAAACCAAAATTATAGGCCTTACTAACTCTAAACTAATTGAATTGGCTATATACATTCAAAAAAGAATACATGTAAATGTACAGGGCATATTGTTGGGTTTGTACGAAATCGTGACGCAATCAAATTGCAAAAATTAGCGGAAGCATGGTATATCAGAGTTTAAAAAATTTCTACAAAACCATTACCCGGATCATCCTTTATGCAAATTATTAATTTAAAACGATAAATAAGAAGTTATGGAATCATACCCTTGTAGAACGAAGCTTCCACAGGTACTAGTTCAACTCCTTGTTCTTCGTGATCTCTTTGAATTTCCGGATTAGATTCCTTCCTTTGATCAACGTTAGCCACCCAAGTGTTTGGCCTCTAGAGGTGATCCACCAAGGAAGATGAATTATCAAGAAAGAGGGTGGTTGGCTTAGTTTTCTATCCTCTATAGAAAAGGAGTACTCTCCAACAATTGGAATTGCATCAACTGATATCTATTATAAACTCCTTTTATATAGATATTGGTCAACCCTTCTAATCCTATTA
Source organism: Panax stipuleanatus (assembly GCA_020205555.1). Lineage (NCBI taxonomy): Eukaryota > Viridiplantae > Streptophyta > Magnoliopsida > Apiales > Araliaceae > Panax > Panax stipuleanatus. The sequence goes on along the minus strand of CM035126.1, from coordinate 92,129,394 downwards.
GACATGGGATTTCTTTTAATTAATTAAACTCCTTTAATTAATTTAGGACTTCCCACCACATGGGGAATAATTAATTAAATTATTTAATTAATTTGTCTCCTAATCTTATTAGGAATAAATGAGAGTACTAATATTAAATTAATTACTAAACTCCTTTAGAAATTAAAATAATAATAATTGTAATAATATTAATAAGACTCCTCTTATTAATTTATATTTAATATTTCCAAAATATTAAATAATAAACATTAAGCTATTTAATTTATTCTATCACTATAGATTAAATTAATTACACTTAATACATTATTACGATTATGCCATTACCTTCTTAAATAATTATTCTTCCTTTTATGGTGTGACCCTTTAGGTTCTCTATATTAAACCGGTTGTGAATAAATCAATTAGAACAATTCTAATCTTATTTAAATAAATAAATTAAACTAATAATCTATTTAAATAAATAATATTTATTCTACAATAGGGATAAGCCTCCCTAGCGATCAACGACTTTTCAGATAATATAGATTTCAACATTAATCATAAAAGAACCTGTGAGTAAATAGTTACCATACAATTCAATCCTTCCACCATATAATGTCCCAATTAAATATAAGACATGAATTTACTGTCAAGTCTTATTTTATTTAATTATATGTATGTCGATTAGAAAATGCACAACTCCAAATAATGCAAATTAGAAACTCCTTTCTAATTTCATTTTACCTTGGCCAAGGATTCCTGGGTTGTCATTTAACGAATCACATAAGACATATCTCCTCTTTTACTAGAGGTGGTAGATTCTTTATTGATCATTCATTATCTCCATATGTAACTCATTATACCCAAGCTTACCCTTTTATATACCCTAAAGGACTTTAAGGAATAAGTCAAAGTATAATTCATTACATACAAGATACTATGATGATCTCAAGTCCAAGGATCACTTGTACTACTATCACATTAGGAATTCCTATTGACAGGCAAGTAAAACTCCATTAAGTATTCCATAGCGAGTCACGTTCAGTGAACTTATTCTCCAATAAGCACCTACATACTTGCTTTAGTGTCTCCACACAAATGATCATGAGATCAATCATCCTCATCCAATGAGCAAGCAACATATGTACCAATCTATCCGGATTTACTAATCCCCTTTTTAGTAATCCCACGATTGAGAACTATTTTAGTTTTAGAGCTTTCTAAGAATTTAGATCTCATTAGCATGATCATCATCATGATTCTAAAAGCATTGCTTAAAACTATGGGTTATTTACATATTATAAAAAACAGCACTATGTAGATAATTAAATGCCTTTAATAAATGAATATTTTATTAATAAATAAATAAGATTGTTTACAAAGTACGTGCTTTATCATCATACATGATTGGCTTGTATGCACACTACTATCAATCTCCCACTTGCACTAAAGCCAATCGCCATGGTATCTCATACCCATCTTCTCTAAGTGACGATCAAACTGCTGTTGTGTTAAAGCTTTAGTAAATGGATCTGCAATGTTGTCTTGAGTGTCTACACGCTCCAAGGTGATGTCTCCTCTTTCAATGATCTCCCTGATCAAATGAAATCGCCGCAACACGTGTTTAGATTTTTGATGAGACCTCGGTTCCTTAGCCTGTGCAACTGCTCCTGTGTTGTCACAGTAAACGGGAACTGCTTCTCCAATGCTAGGAACCACATCAAGTTCAGTTATGAACTTTTTCATCCAAACAGCTTCCTTTGCAGCTTCACTTGCAGCTATATACTCTGCCTCTATCACTGAATCAGCAACTGTTTGCTGCTTGGAACTCTTCCAACTCACTGCGCCTCCGTTCAAGGTAAAAACATACCCCAAACAGATTTACTGTCATCTTGGTCCGTTTGAAAACTTGAGTCTGTGAAGCCCTCAAGTTTTAATTCAAGTATTTTAGGATATTATTCACTGCCTTCCAGTGCTCTTCTCCTGGATTTGACTGGTATCTGCTCGTTACACTAAGTGAATGAGCAACATCCGGTCTAGTACATATCATACCGTACATGATAGATCCTATTGTAGAAGCATAAGGGATCTTACTCATACGGTCTCTCTCCTCAGGTGTCTTTGGGGCCTGTTTCTTGGAGAGATGTATTCCATGGCTCATCGGCATGAGACCTCTTTTGGAATCTTCCATGCTAAATCTCTTTAGCATTGCATCAATGTACGTTCCTTGGGATAAACCAAGCATCCTTTTAGATCTATCTCTATAGATCTTTATCCCCAAAATATAGGATGCTTCTCCCAAGTCCTTCATGGAGAAGTGTTTAGATAACCAGATTTTAATCGATTGTAGCATAGGAATGTCATTCCCTATCAGTAATATATCATCAACATATAATACAAGGAATGAAACTGCGCTCCCACTAACCTTCTTGTTCACACATGGTTCATCGTCGTTTTTGACAAAATCAAACTCTTTGATTGTCTCATCAAAACGAATGTTCCATCTACGAGAAGCTTGCTTCAATCCATAAATGGATCGTTGCAGCTTACAGACTTGATTTGTTCCAACCTTTGAAACAAATCCCTCTGGCTGTGTCATATACACATCCTCCTCAAGTTTCCCATTGAGGAAGGCCGTTTTCACGTCCATCTGCCAGATCTCATAGTCGTTATAAGCTGCAATCGCAAGCAAAATCCGAATGGACTTGAGCATAGCTACTGGTGAGAAGGTTTCATCATAGTCAACTCCTTGTCTTTGTTTGAAACCTTTTGCAACCAGTCGGGCCTTATAGGTCTCTACCTTGCCGTCCGCTCCAGTCTTTCTTTTAAAGACCCATTTACACCCAATAGGCTTAATGCCTTCAGGTGGTGAAATCAAAGTCCATACTTTGTTTTCATACATGGAGTCCATTTCGAATTTCATAGCTTCAAGCCATTTCCCTGAGTCTTTATTACTCATAGCCTGTTCGTAATTCAATGGATCATCATCATTCATGATGTGTACCTCATCGTCATCCTCTATAACGAATCTATATCTCTCAGGTATCTTCGGTACTCTTCCAGATTTACGAACAGGGTGTGGTATAGTAGGTTCTTCTACTTTGTCAGGTACCTGACTTTGATCCGTGGTAATTTGTGGGTCTTGAACTTCTTCAAGATATATCTTACTCCCACTGACCCCTTCATGGATAAAATCCTTTTCCAAGAAGGCAGTATGTTTCGTAACAAACACCTTTTGATCAGTTGGATGATAGAAATAATACCCTAAAGTTTCTTTAGGGTATCCCACAAATCTACACTTATCGGATTTAGTTTGTAGCTTATCGTTTTCAAACTTTTTGACATAAGCTGGACAACCCCAAGTCTTAACATGCTTAAGATTTGGTTTCCTCCCCTTCCATATCTCATATGGAGTCTTTGGGGCGGATTTGGTAGGTACCTTGTTAAGTAGGTATGCAGCCGTTTCTAGGGCATATCCCCATAAGGAAATTGGAAGGTCGGTAAAACTCATCATAGATCGAACCATGTCCAACAGTGTTCGATTTCTCCTTTCAGATACTCCATTTAACTGTGGTGTACCTAGAGGAGTCCATTGTGAGATTATAACATTTTCTTTGAGATAATTGAGAAACTCACCGCTTAAGTATTCTCCACCTCAATCTGATCGAAGTATCTTTATACTCTTGCCCGTTTGTTTCTCTACTTCACTTCTGAACTCTTTGAACTTTTTCAAATGATTCTGACTTGTATTTCTTTAAATACACATATCCAAATCTTGAGTGATCATCAGTGAAAGTAAAAAAATAAGAATACCCACCCCGTGCACTTGTTGTATAGGTCCACAAACGTCTGTGTGAATCAATGCCAACAACTCTGTAACTCTTTCTCCTTTTCCACTAAAAGGAGATTTAGTCATTTTACCCATGAGACAAGATTCACAAGTTGGATATGATTCATAATCAGATAACTCAAAGAGCCCATCTTTATGCAACTTGGATAATCTTGTTTCATTGATATGACCGAGTCTACAGTGCCACATGTAGGTATAATTAATATCATCTCTTTTCCTTTTCTTAGTTTGTTCAATTTGAAAAATATTTTCTTGTAAGTCAAGTGTATAAAGTCCATTTCGCAAATTTCCAACACCATATAAAATATCGTCTTTATAAATAGAACAACTATTGTTCTTTATAACAACGTTAAATCCTTCCATATCCAATACAGAAATTGAAATAATATTTTTAATAATATTCGGAATATAATAACAATTATTAAGATAAATGGACTTGCCCGAAGGCATTGCTAAATAATAAGTTCCTACAGCTAATGCAGCAACCTTTGCTCCATTCCCCACTCGTAGGATCACCTCATCATTGTTCAGCTTTCTACTTCTGACCAGTCCCTTCACATTATTACATATGTGAGAACCACAGCCGGTATCCAATACCCAAGTAGAATTTTGACTTTCTGAAAAAATTAATTTCAATCATGAACAAACCTTGATTGGAAGTCGAAGCTTCTCTAAGCTTCTTCTTTGCCAGAAACTTCTTGCAGTTCCTCTTCCAATGACCCGGCTCGCTGCAATGGAAGCACATTCCTTTGCTAGCTAGATCAGATTTCTTTTGTTCCTTTATGTTCACTTTGCCCTTGGTCATCCGAGATCGGAAGAGCTCCTTAGATATCTCATATCTAGCAGTCCTACTTTGTTCACCATACAACTCCTTGAGGTGAATCAACATAGTAGGAGCATCCATGTTTTCGTGCTGACGCTGAAGCTCGTTATTCATGGATGCGAGCATGATGCATTGAGCCACAGATGCATCATCTTGCCACTTTACAATGGTGGCAATCTCTTCCTCAGAGGCTGTTTCTGGAACAGTTCCAGGGACAGGTGAGTTTAGGACATAAGAAATCTTTTCAGCAGTGAGAACTATTCTCAGATTTCTTAGCCAGTCCGTATAATTCGGCCCGGTAAGCTTATTAGCATCAAGTATGCTTCGCAGTGAAATTAGTGATTTTGACATTTTTAAAATTTTGTATGTGAAAAACAACATTTTAGCAAACATTCATTTTATTAATTTTGCATACCAAAATAAATTTAGGTCTTTATTTTAAATTGGTATCTCCCACTATTTTTATCAAACTATATTACCCTCACTTATATAGTTCGGCAACATCTAATTAAAGATTTGCTAGTGAGAATAAGGATCCCATTTCAAATGTATATAACCTTGTGGATAGCCCAACAAGCGATATACAAATAAATAGGTAGACAACTCTTGTCAATTACATCACCATGTAATTCCTTTTATTTTGCCTCTTAAATCATAATGGTCAAGTGTGTGCACATCCGAACTAAAATAATTTAAGTTAAGTCCAGCCTAGCACTTCCATAAATTCAAAAAAGAAAAATGTTCGTCCTTGTGGATAGCACAACAAGACTAGATTGTTCAATTTTCTTGATAAGCATCAAATGTGATTAATTAACATCTTAAATATGCAATACTCGCCTTGTGGATAGCACAACAAGCTCATATTAAATATTTAATACTCTATTAATTTATCATGCTAGAAGGCGACGTTCGATATTCCAAATATCATTTGAACGCTTCGGACTTAATATTATTTCTTTGAGGGGTTTGTTATTATTTGTCTCATCTTGTTTAGCGCGCATGCACATATATATATAAAATACGAGTTATTTTATTAAACATGCGAAGCATGTTTGCATAAAATATAATATATATAATATTTAGCATGCAATATAGAATACTATATTCTACCCAGATTGATTATGGACTTTTATTCTAGTTTGGTTCACTAGAGCCACCAAGTGAACCAAAAGGTCAAACCTAGGAGTGCAAGAATTTAAATTTAAACGTAACTATTACATTTAAACCCGGGCTCCATACAAACGGGTCTTCACGCGCTCCTTGGCTCCTTGGTCTCTAATTTTTTCAAGATAATTCTAACTATTTCTATTACATTAAACTATTTAATTTAAATAGAAACCTTGATCAGCAGTCAAGGGGAAGTACATAGGAGGGAGATAGAATTTTACATCAAGAAAAAAATTAGAGAAGACGAGGTACGCATACCCCATTTAATAAAACCCATTCATTCAAGCATTCAACTAAAATAAAATCCAATCACATTGGTCAAATAGTCCATAATCAATCCCCATTTATTAGCATACATATCACCATATATATCAATAAATAAATATTCATCTCATGAATTAAAACATTCCATATATATATGAGTATCATTTAATGGGCAATTTTAAATTGCATGAAATCCAATTTCAAGATTAAAATAAACTCTTTATTTTAATTATAAAATTATTTAGAATATAATATATAAATATATCATATTTATTTTTTTAAAAAGAAGTCACCTTCTTTTATTAAAAGAGTCCTGCAGGTTTATTAAAAGAGTCCTTTCCTGATGGGTCACATTCTTTTTGGAGTAAGAAAGAGACAACACATTTTCTTTGCAGAATTCAAGATTAGCACCCAAAAAAAAAAATTGTGATTCTTCCTAAAAAAAAAAACGTCATTTTTTTTTCTTAAAAAAAATAATTTTATACAATAAAATTATGCCCAATAAATTATTTTAAATATATACCCATATGTATATGAAATCAAAAATAAATTAATAATTGCATAAAAGTTTGGCTCTGATGCCACTGTTGGGTTTGTACGAAATCGTGACGCAATCAAATTGCAAAAATTAGCGGAAGCATGGTATATCAGAGTTTAAAAAATTTCTACAAAACCATTACCCTGATCATCCTTTATGCAAATTATTAATTTAAAACGATAAATAAGAAGTTATGGAATCATACCCTTGTAGAACGAAGCTTCCACAGGTACTAGTTCAACTCCTTGTTCTTCGTGATCTCCTTGAATTTCCGGATTAGATTCCTTTCTTTGATCAACGTTAGCCACCCAAGTGTTTGGCCTCTAGAGGTGATCCACCAAGGAAGATGAATTATCAAGAAGGAGGGTGGTTGGCTTAGTTTTCTATCCTCTATAGAAAAGGAGTACTCTCCAACAATTGGAATTGCATCAACTGATATCTATTATAAGACTCCTCTTATATAGATATTGGTCAACCCTTCTAATCTTATTAGACATGGGATTTCTTTTAATTAATTAAACTCCTTTAATTAATTTAGGCTTCCCACCACATGGGGAATAATTAATTAAATTCATTTAATTAATTTGTCTCCTAATCTTATTAGGAATAAATGAGAGTACTAATATTAAATTAATTACTAAACTCCTTTAGAAATTAAAATAATAATAATTGTAATAATATTAATAAGACTCCTCTTATTAATTTATATTTAATATTTCCAAAATATTAAATAATAAACATTAAGCTATTTAATTTATTCTATCACTATAGATTAAATTAATTACACTTAATACATTATTACGATTATGCCATTACCTTCTTAAATAATTATTCTTCCTTTTATGGTGTGACCCTTTAGGTTCTCTATATTAAACCGGTTGTGAATAAATCAATTAGAACAATTCTAATCTTATTTAAATAAATAAATTAAACTAATAATCTATTTAAATAAATAATATTTATTCTACAATAGGGATAAGCCTCCCTAGCGATCAACGACTTTCTAGATAAAATAGATTTCAACATTAATCATATAAGAACCTGTGAGTAAATAGTTACTATACAATTCAATCCTTCCACCATACAATGTCCCAATTAAATATAAGACATGAATTTACTGTCAAGTCTTATTTTATTTAATTATATGTATTTCGATTAGAAAATGCACAACTCCAAATAATGCAAATTAGAAACTCCTTTCTAATTTCATTTTACCTTGGCCAAGGATTCCTGGGTTGTCATTTAACGAATCACATAGGACATATCTCCTCTTTTACTAGAGGTGGTAGATTTTTTATTGATCATTCATTATCTCCATATGTAACTCATTATACCCAAGCTTACCCTTTTATATACCCTAAAGGACTTTAAGGAATAAGTCAAAGTATAATTCATTACATACAAGATACTATGATGATCTCAAGTCCAAGGATCACTTGTACTACTATCACATTAGAAATTCCTATTGACAGGCAAGTAAAACTCCATTAAGTATTCCATAGCGAGTCACGTTCAGTGAACTTATTCTTCAATAAGCACCTACATACTTGCTTTAGTGTCTCCACACAAATGATCATGAGATCAATCATCCTCATCCAATGAGCAAGCAACATATGTACCAATCTATCCGGATTTACTAATCCCCTTTTTAGTAATCCCACGATTGGGAACTATTTTAGTTTTAGAGCTTTCTAAGAATTTAGATCTCATTAGCATGATCATCATCATGATTCTAAAAGCATTGCTTAAAACTATGGGTTATTTACATATTATAAAAAATAGCACTATGTAGATAATTAAATGCATATTTTATTAATAAATAAATAAGATTGTTTACAAAGTACGTGCTTTATCATCATATATGATTGGCTTGTATGCACACTACTATCACATATAACTAAATAGAGAGAGAGAGGAAGAGAGAGAAATTGCATATCATAACTTATGCACTGAATCCGAGTAAAAAACCAATACCTGACTACTACTTCATCAAACACTTTTTGTTTTGGGAAATCCCCAAAACAAACAAAAATTCAGTAAACGAACCACAAAATTTCCACATTTTAACATACAAAATCCCTTAAATCTAACAGAAAAAATACATCTTTAGATCAACCCATCAAGCTGCAGAACCACATTCAAAGATTACACGGAACATGCAATTCCTTAAAATAAAAAATCTCACCTTTTTTCACAGCATTTGCCTCCTGAGATAAACGGTTTCCGAATCTGCAGAATTAGGGCTGAAAGGAAAGTCAGTTTAGCTCCAGAAAGAGATAATCCCTATAGAACACAAAAAGGGGCCACTTTGGGTTTCATCCTCACACGAGTATTTTAGCATCAGAAGTGTATAGAAGTTTGGCTTTGGAAAGCCCGAATTGCACTCCAAAGCACAATAAATGGCATAAAAATGTTTTTCTACCTCACTTTCTCTCTAAACAGCTACTCCTTATTTCTCTCTCTCCTGCCTCCATGAGAAAACATGACAGACAAAAAAGCTATCAACTTAAATGTACTGTTTGATAATTCCAAGATCCAACAATAATCTAATATGGATAGAGATGCCCATTAGTATGAAATCATGATATGCCTCCACGATGTCTAAGACTCTGAACCTAATTAAATTACATTAATAAAGGCGATAGAATAATCAAATAGATAAGCGCAATCGTTTACATTACACAGAAAAGCAGACTTTCATTCTTAAGATAGAATCAGAAGAAATTTTTGTTCACCTGAGATAATAGGGAAATTCGTCAAAAGTGACATTGCTATTTCTGCCATCAACAATCAAATTAAGAGTCTCTTGCTCCATAATTCGAGGTGTAAATAATGGCGTTTGAAGAGGAATCATCCCCACCAGTCCATTTGCTTCCCGAAGTCAATCCAATTCCTACGCCTATTCCCACACTCAAAGCTAGCATCAATATGTGTTTCTATTCCATTTTACTGATCTCCAACTCCTTTAATTCGCAAGTACCAACTCACTCAACTTGATCCTGAACAAATTTTTACCTAGAAAATGTAAATTAACATCACAATATTGGCGTAAAAAGTTGTTATCAAATGAGAAGTTGAATCGGTTGAAATAATTTTTATTGGAAAATTGAGATCTCTAATAAGAACCGTGAAACCGGTATTACCTGCAGCAAGTACGAACCAAAACTTCTCAAAACGAACAGATATAAAAACACCTCCAGTCCTATCTCCGTTCAAATTTCTGTGCTGCAGATGTAGGTGAGGGAGTTGAGCGGCCGATCTAGAAGAAAGATTAGGGGGATCGATCGATCTAGAGCCGTAGTGGTATTTCTTTTTTCTAAATGAGAGTGGGAGAGTTAGGGCAGGGACGTTATGTTGGAAAGAGGGAAGATTTTTGGGTATAATATTATCAGGATCAAAAACCACATCCGCCTTGTTCTGTAGCAAAGCCACCGAAGCCCTAAGGACCACCATTCCTCCCATTACCGCAACGGTTGTGGCGATTGATCGCCGGCTGAAGGAGTGGAAGCTAGTAGAAGAGATTGTGGTTGGAGCTGGAGTTGGTAAAAAGGGATAGTGGGGAACTGAATAACGAAAGAGCAGGTGAGGTTTTATGAAGGAGGGCAGTATTGAAGGGTTAGATTTATCCCAACTTTGAACGGTCTGGATCTTTTAATGAGGTGAGCGGGAAATTATTTTTTTTCAAAAACAGTTGTATTATATATATATATATATATATATACACACACATATGTAAGTCCTGCAACACTTTAATGATCAAAAACCAAGGAATTCCCATTAAAGTGCCAAACTTCCTTTTTCTTTTTTCTTTTTTAAAAACAATCATGTTACTATATCTTTGAAATCCTTCCTGATGGGCCACCTTTTGAAATCAATTAGCTTCCACCGAATTCACAAGTTAATTCGCGAATTAATTTTGGCAGTTATTTCATTTTTTTTCATAAAAAAATAATTTTATACAATAAAATTATGCCCAATAAATTATTCTAAATACATACTCATATATATATGGAATAAAAATAATTAATAATTTCATAAAGGTTTGGCTCTGATGCCACTGTTGGATTTGTACGAAATAATGGCGCAATCAAATTACAAAATTTAGCAGAAGCATAGTATATCAGAGTTTGAAAAATTAGAAAACCATTACATGGATCATCCTTTATGCAAATTATTAATTTAAAACGATAAATAAGAAGTTACGGAACATACCCTTGTAGAACGAAGCTTTCACAGGTACGAGTTCAACTCCTTGTTCTTCGTGATCTCCTTAAATTTCTGGGTTAGATTCATTCTTTTTATCAACATTAGCCACCCAAGTGTTTGGCTTCTAGAGGTGATCCACCAAGGAAGATGAATTATCAAAAAGGAGGGTGGTTGGTTAAACCCTAGGTTTCTATCCACTATAGAAAATGAGTACTCTCCAACAATTGAAATTGCATCAACTGATATCTAACATAAGACTGCTCTTATATAGATATTAGTCAACCATTCTAATCCTATTAGACATAGAGTTTAATTTAATTAATTAAATTTTTTTAATTAATTAAGCTTCCCAATATATTGGGATTCATTAATTAAACTCCTTTAATTAATTTGCCTCCTAATCTTATTAGGAATAAATGAGAGTACTAATATTAAATTAATTCCTAAACTCCTTTAAAAATTAAAAAAATAATAATTATAATAATATTAATAAGACTCCTCTTATTAATTTATATTTAATATTTCTAAAATATTAAATAATAAACATTAAGCTATTTAATTTATTCTATCACCATAGATTAAATTAATTACACTTAATGCATTATTACGATTATGCAATTACATTCTTAAATAATTATTCTTCCTTTTATGGTGTGACCCTTTAGATTTTTCATATTAAACCGGTTGTGAATAAATCAACTAAAACAGTTCTAATCTTATTTAAATAAACAAATTAAACTAATAATCTATTTAAATAAATAATATTTATTCTACAATAGGGACAAACCTCATTAGCGATCAACGACTTTCTAGATAATATAGATTTTAACATTAATCATAAAAGAACTTGTGAGTAAATAGTTACCGTACAATTCAATCCTTCCACCGTACAATATCCCAATTAAATATAAGACATAGAATTACTGTCAAGTCTTATCAATTTATATATATAAAGGCAGCAAAGGCGATCCTAAACTGAGTCAATTTTAAATCAATTAGGAGTTAACTCGCTCAATTAGACAAAAACTGACGTGAGATTGGAATTGAGCCTTCAATCGACAAAAACGTTCATCTCTTCAAATTTCCCAATTCTTTATCTTCCTCTTTCTTTTCTTTACTACCCTTACCCCTATTTCACTTCCATATACATGTTCCCCTTCTTCTTCTTCCTACTCCTCCACCTCCCCCTCTTCAAATTTCACAATTCTTTATCTTCCTTTTCCTCTTTCTCTTCTTTACTACCCTCACCCTTATTTCACTTCCATATACTTGTTCCCCTTCTTCTTCCTCCTACTCCTCCACCTCCCCCGCCCCCGCCGCCGCCTCGACCCGCGACGATGTCTCACCGGCAGCGAGACTGGCTTCCATAGAAATCGACCCAAGAATGAAGGAACCCTAGAAATCGACCCATATCGATATGGATGTACGATGAGTTTTCATGACATCCCTTTCATATTGAGTTTCCTATATCGAAAATGGTTAATTTTTGTGCACATAATTCGCTAAGGTATTTTACACTACTTTTTGTATCTTTGTATATACGTATGTTTATGTGGGTATATTGGGTTTAAATTCTGTTAAATTTTACTCTTCTACTGCAGATCTGACATCGCTTCTTCCCTCCCTTTCCCGAACCACTCTCGATTTTAATTTTATGGGCTCAAAATCGCTCGATTGATCCGATTTATTCGATTTCGAGAACAAATCAAATAATTGATGATTGTTTCCTTTGTTTAATTGAATTTTTTGATGTAATTTGTAGGGATTTTCAATCCAATTTATTCGATTTCGTGAACAAATCAGGTAATTGATGATATTATGTATATTTATTTTTGTTCCAACAAGCCCCCATTTTTTTAAATATTTTTTGGGTGCCTTTTATTCATTTTTCAATCACGGGGTGTTATCTTCTTGAAAAATGTAATTCTTTAAACTTTTGATTGATCTATTAGTAGCTAACACATAATCATAAAGCTTCTATGCAAATTAAAGGGCAGTGATACTCAGAAATGGAGCTTTTTTTTACTTTATCTGCTCTCTTTTCTCTCCTCTTAGTATGTTTGAACACTCCATTAGCCTATTACTTTTGATATACATGTCCATTGATCCTTTGGGTTTTGATGTTTAACTTAATATTGTCACATTATTAATCAACCAACTCATAGAGATTCAACCATCAAAATGGGAATATACTTGAAACTTAGTATTAAGTTTGATATTTAACTACAGCACATGCTATAGTTACATACCTGTGTATAATTTATCATAGTTGATTCATATGTGCATGTGTTAATACTTAATAGTAATTGGTTCTTTAATGTCCTTGCCATTTGCAGGAACCTAATGCACTAGGTACTACATTTATTTATTTGTATACATTTGAATTCTAGCCTTATATTTCTTGAGTAGATTGCAAGTATTTCAGATGCAAGACATGATCCTGCTGGTGAGTACTGGCAAAGTATTATGAAAGATGAGGCGATGCCGGAAGCAATTCAAGGCCTTATCGATATGCATGAATCCGTATCGCCTCGCTCCAACAAGAAAGCTGACTGCCACACATCTGCAAAAAAGAAGCATCTCAAAATCGCTTGATTGATCCGATTTATTCTATTTCGAGAACAAATCAGGTAAACGATGATTGTTTTCTTTATTTTATTGAAATTTTTTGATGTAATTTGTAGGGATTTTTGATCCAATTTTTTCGATTTCGAGAACAAATCAGGTAATTGATGATATTCTGTATATTCATTTTTGTTCCAACAAGCCCCCATTTTTTTAAATATTTTTTAGGTGTCTTTTATTCATTTTTCTTTTACTCTGAAAGATGGTTAAAGGTTTAATTTTGATTTATGGCTGATTTAACTAGGCCCTTTTTCTTTCTTTGTGTATTTGTGATTTTTTTGTGAAATGTGTGTTATGGAATTATGGGTAATTTTGATTCTTTTTGGAATTTATTTACAAGTAGAGGTTTTTGGAGAATGGTATTGATGCTTTGAGATTGTTGCGTGAGCTAAAGCTTCTCTGCCATCTTAGACATGAAAATGTGATTACTTTGAAAGATGTTATGATGTTTATCCATAGGAGATGTTTTAAGGAGTTCTACTTTGTTTATGAACTTATGGATACAGATTTGCATCAAATTGTCAAGTCGTTTCAGGCATTTACAAATGAACATTGCCAGTATTTTCTCTTTCAAGTATCTTAATCAATTATAGAAAATATTATATACTGATCATTTCTAATTGAATATAAAAATATTATTTATGCATGTGTCAGCCCCTAAATTTGATATATTGTGAATTAAGTGATACAGAGTTGAAGGGTCAACCTTTTTTTAGATTAGGTTATTTTACAATCAATTTTTTTTCATCTGTTCTCTAAACCAACCTGTGCTTTGTTGCAATATTTTGTAACCATAATAGTTAATAATGTGTGAAATTGTTACACATGGTAGTGGACACTTATAGTCTCTTTTAGATCATTGTAATGCTATTTAATGCTGCACCAGAAACAAATATATACATATTACTGCAAACTATTAGCTATTTTAAATGGTCTAAGATGGTTATTATTTTTGTGGAAATTGAATGCAAATTCATCTTTTTCCTCCAATTGTTGTGATTGGGTAGGCATCACTTGTAGTTAAGTTAGAACTTGGAAGGGAAAGATTATTTATGCATGTGTTAGTCCCTAAATTTGATATATTGTGAATTAAGTGATACAGAGTTGAAGGGTCAACCTTTTTTTAGATTAGGTTGTTTTACAATCAAATATTTTTCCCATCTATTCTCTAAACCAACCTTTGCTTTGTTGTAATATTTTGTGACCATAATAGTTAATACTGTGTGAAATTGTTACACATGGTAGTGGACACTTATAGTCTGTTATAGATCTTGGAATACTTAGCAGCAATGCAAGTTCCACCATTTGGACAATGTGTTACCATATGTTTGCTGTAGTCTTATCAAATATTTTACCTTTTGTGCTTTTAGATATCATTTTCCTACAATGACGAATGATTCTTTGCTTTTCATTTTTCTGAAGTTGGTATAGCATCATTATATGCAAATTGAAAGAGATTTATGCTACATTTCGATTGTGGGAATTAAGGTGGGAATGGAATTAACCATTTTCATTCCCACCAAATTTGTGAATTTTATTATTTGATAAATGGTATGTAATGACTCATTTTAGCTAGGTCTAGAATGAATCATTTCACTCAATATTTCATTCCATTCTCCATTGTATTTGTTTCATGTTTCATTTGTTATGCTTTAATGAATGTATTTTTTGTTAGATATATTTAGGTTTAGGTTATTCAATTTATTATTCAAGCTAGCTCGTGCAATAAACTAGCCCGTGCATTGCACGGGCTATCAACTATATTTATTTAATTATATGTATTTTGATTAGAAAATGCAGAACTCCAAATAATGCAAATTAGAAACTCCTTTCTAATTTCATTCTGCCTTGGCTAAGTACTATTGGGTTGTCATTTAACGAATCACATAGGACATATCTCTTCTTTTACTAGAAGTGGTAGATTTTTTATTGATCATTCTTTATCTCCATATGTAACTCATTATACCCAAGCATACCCTTTGATATACCCTAAGGGTTTTTAAGGAATAAGTCAAAGTATAATTAATTACATAAAAGATACTATGATGATCTTAAGTCCAAGGATCACTTGTACTACTATCACATTAGAAATTCCTATTGACAGGAAAGTAAAACTCCATTAGGTATTCCATAGTGAGTCACGTTTAGTGAACTTATTCTCCAATAAGCACCTACATAATTACTTTAGTGTCTCCACACAAATGATCATGAGATCAATCATCCTCATCCAATGAGCAAGAAACATATGTACCAATCTATTCGGATTTACTATCCCCTTTTTAGTAATCCAACGATTGGGACCTATTTTAGTTTTAAACTTTCTAAGAATTTAGATCTCATTAGCATGATCAACATCATGATTCTAAAAGCATTGCTTAAAACTATGGGTTATTTACATATTATAAAAATAGCATCATGTAGATAATTAAATGCCTTTAATAAATTAATACTTTTATTAATAAATAAATAAGATCATTTACAAAGTATATGCTTTATCATCATACATGATTGGCTTGTATGCATACTACTTTCAAGTTCTAGTTTATTTACTTCTAAACTCTTACACAATCTTTCTCATCGATTAACTTTATTGAATTACCTTAACATAGGTATTACTTTACTACCTCTTTCATTTACTATTTCCTATCCATTTCATGGACGAAAATCTATTCTTAGCCCAAGTATTATCAAACTTGCTTCGGCTCATGACTACCTGCTATTTTCACGTATTAACATCATCAGTCAGCGTATCTCGTATACTCGAATGTAAATGTTTTTTTTAATACTCTTTTATTTTCGTCAGTTTGATATATTACATTCTTTAGTTACAAAACTTCATATATCACAATCTTCTCGCTTATTTCTTCCTCTTCAATATTTCAATTATGTGCATTTAATTCTCTTTATTCTTATTCAATCGTAGTAACTTATATCTTATTATAAACTAATCATCTATCAAGTCACTAAAGTACCTTGCTTTACTAACTGATCTACTAACCTCTCTTTATATCTTCCTTAGAGCCTATTGCACCAACAGTGCCTAAATCATATATGTTCTTCTTAACGCATTGATTAGATTAAAATATTTAATCCTTCATCCATTGCCAATCTAGGTTTTAAACTTTAACCTTTATTCAATTATTTAAGATCTTATTTTTAAATCTTATAAATATCTGGGTTATCACATATGCTAAGGTTAACATTTAAGCATACTTGTAAGCATATGATTATTATTATAACACATAAACATAGACTTGAGCATGCTTGCATAGCTAGTATAATATTAACACTTAACAGTCCATACTTAGCAATTTTAACAAAAATCTTGAGTGCATTGCTTATACACACGTATCATGGTTATATATATACACACACCAAATGTATAACTCCTTTATATACTCCCCTTTACAACTCCCGGACCATACTTGGTCCCCAAATATAGAATAATAATATAGCACCCAGCCACAAATATGTTTAAACAAATGAAAAAATGGATAGTTTGCATATAAGGGATATGTTGCAGTTCATGGAATTCGAGGGCTTGATTAACAGGGGAGAAGGTGTTAAGCACCCCCCCCCCCCGACTTCCGTGAAAACACGGTTACTGCATCTTATTGATTCCTAAGCATAAAGTGTGTGTGTGTGTGTGTATGTGTTTATTGTGAAAAGTGCTTTGATTTTATTCACTATTCTAGGCCTTATTTTGAATTATTTGAAACTATTGTTGTACCTCTTTGGACCTATACACGAAGGATTTGATTTAAGAAAAATTTCATTTTAGATAAAAGTATATTGAAATGATGTTTTCTAGAAAACAAGGTTTTCAAATCCTTCGTCAATTAGCAATCGAGATCCTTAAATACTTTTGATTATTAACCTTAAGTCTATGAAATTATTTTGAAACTATGTTGTACCTCTTTGGACCTATGCACAAAGGATTCAATTTAGATAAAAGTTCATTTTTCAAATAGATATATAGAAATAACATTTTTGAATATAAGGTTTTTGAATCCTTTGTCAAATAGGAATTAAGGTCATTTAATACTTCCATTTATTAGGCCTAGATATATCTATCCCCGAATCGCTTCATTTTTTATGAAAGCTCTTTGCGGTTTTGATTTGTAAATCGTTTCAGGTGATAATGCATGTAAGAAAGCGCCAAAAGGCTATCATCGAGCATGAAAGCCGTCTTGATAGACTCGAACTCCTGCAATCATAAGTTTTCACTATCACAGAATCTTAAATCCGACTTCTCAGGACGAACCCTCCGAACTCGTTTTAAGATCTAATATTACATATAAAATGATTTTAGTTATTACAATATTACATTGTAAATAAAAGGTCCATCGTGGGAATCTAGTCAAGATCCGGTTATTAGATCTCGACCACGGGATTCTTAAGATCACATTAATATATTTAAACACCTATATACAAGATATCCTAGACTTGAGATTAGGCAATTTATCGGTTGAAATCCCTAGCACGAGCCATTAAGACCCCTTCACCTCTAGATATAGATCCAGGGCTCTTTGGGGTCACCAGGACTAACCAAAAGCATTAAAACGAC
This sequence comes from Panax stipuleanatus, assembly GCA_020205555.1. Classification (NCBI taxonomy): domain Eukaryota; kingdom Viridiplantae; phylum Streptophyta; class Magnoliopsida; order Apiales; family Araliaceae; genus Panax; species Panax stipuleanatus. The sequence goes on along the minus strand of CM035126.1, from coordinate 92,111,375 downwards.
TAGATCTAACATTGGTCTAAGCTGATCTAGCATATATGTTAGGGCTTCGAGATCCATAATTGGTTAAAGGGCTAGATCCGGCTAGATCTAGTCCTAGGACTTGATTTCTAACAATATATACAAAATAACCTGTAAATCTCTAGATCTACCAACTACTACACAATATATATTTGAAACAAGTCTAACTAGATTTAAACAACATATATAATAGATTTAATGTGTTGAACAAGCTTTACAAAGGAAATGGCCAAAGACGAGTGTTTTTCACCTTGGGGAGTAACGAAACAAGCTTCTTTTGTAAAGCATCGAGCTATATCACTCTAGAAACTCAAGATCTACAATATAAATGATCAAACAACTCAAAGTTGGTAAAAAAATGCATAACCCGAAGGTTTCTCTCTCTATAATCAGCTTCTCTCTCTAACTTCTATTCTTTTTTTTAAATGAGTTGTTCCCTGCTGGATAAAGGTTGGGGAACCAGCTACATGCTGTGGCTGGTTCTTGTGGGCCCCGACACCTCAATAGTTTTTCCTTTGGTGTTGGTTCTGTGAAAGTTAAGCTCCGTACCCAAAAATCCCAAAAAGTTCTTATGGAAGGCTGGGAAGTAAGGTCGAGTTTGACTAAATCGGAGTCCCGGAAGATGATGTAATTAGCTGAAAGGTATCTTCCAGCCTCTGAGGGGTCGTCAATTGGCTCCTCTTGAATAGTTCGCAGTCCAATAGTTGATGTGGTGATTTCTTTCGGCCACATTCTTAGCTTTGTGATCCTAGTTCGGACCACATCGTATCTGGGCGTCGTTACACTTTGATTTCTCCACGGTTTTGTCTCTGTGGTGAAATGATGCTTCTACCCTCCCTCGAAGTTATCTTTGAGGTAAAATTATGTTTTTACCCTCCTGTAAGGTTAGTCCAAGGAAAATAAAATTTCGAGTGTCTAAAGATGTCCCTCTTTATCATGTTTATGCAATGCAATGGAATGAACACAACAAAGATTACTATACACTCGGTATTTGACAAGGTATAGCTAATGATGAAATATCATACGTAAAGTTTGCAATGATATGTATGAGTTAGATTTTAAAGGGTTACTCATGTCTGCTAGGGAAGATGATGATTATATTTGTCGACGTCGTGAAAAAATCTTGTCTCTTTGGACTTGATCTTTCCCCCTTCCTAAATTTGTTATTTTCTACCCTTATTTGTCTTATCTGTTTTATGAAGGGTGATAAGTTTTTAGGAAAAGGCCAACATGTATCATGTCGACGATTTGAACGGTTTACATAGTTGCCAATTGGTAGATTTTGAAATGGTTGTACCAACTCAACTAAGTTTTGTTTGATTTTGCAAGTAGGCCCAATTACTGAACATTGTCGAAACTTGATCTTGAAATAGAGATTCTTAAAGTTCGGGGGCTTGGTTAAGTTGGGGAAAGGTGTTAGGCACCCCCCAACTGCCGTGAAACACGGTACCACATCTTTTAAATATTTCCCTTTTTTATTTGCAATGTGTGTGTATGCTAAAAGTAATTGAGCCTACGTTTATTTTGAAAGTATTTTCGTACTTCGTTTGAACCTATATACGAAGGGTTTGATTTGATTTGCAAAAATCTATTTTTAGATAAGATATGAAAATGATGCTTTTTAAAGGTTGATTTTCAAACCCTTATGCTTGCATAAGAATAGAAGCCTTCTGATACTTCCATTTTATTCTTTTTAGCCTTTGGCTCGATTGGAATGGTGATTGTCGGGCTGCGAAGCATCCTCGACCACAAAATATATACAAGTACCGATCGTCTCATGGGCATGACAGCTTTCGGAGTGACTTTGGCACGACAAACCATATTTCATTATGTTTGAGACCTTAAATCCAAATAACCTTTTTAAGGTCCCTCGGCTGTACATTTTACAGAAAAACTGGCAGGGTACAATTGTAATATGGAGTTGTCCATCGTGGGAATCAGATTCTGATCAGTTTGATCATGAATCCCATGATTCTTAGGCTCATAGAGAAAGGCCAAGAAAACCTGCACAACACAGATATTTACAGAAAATGTATATTTACATCTAGATGTCGCAAAACCAAGGATTCATCAGTCAAATCCTTGCATTCGCGTATCCAAAGCTTCTCGTTCCCACTAGATAGCGATCTAAGGGTCGCGAGGTTGCTTTAATATTTAACAAAACTAGAAAGAAAGCTAGATTTAAATAAATCTTAGCCATTCTAGCTTCCCGGTTCCGGTTGGACCTATTTCGAACCGTCTAAAAGGTAGAAAGGGCTAGATTTAAATAAAAAAAATCTAATTCTCCAAATTTATATTAAAATAAATTTATATCAACTGAATAATTAAAACAGATATTTAATCAGAATGATTAAAGAAACATATATTATCTATATACGAAAGCTGTGAAGGGAGACAGATTTCCAATCTCAGGCCCGGATAGAAATGTAAATATATATATATATATAAACTGTAAAGGGCGACAAATTTCTAATCCCAGGCCCGGACAAAAATGTAAATATATATATATAAGCTGTAAAATAACCACAGAGTAATCTAGGCTTGACAAAGAAGTAAATATATATATATAAAAGCTATAAAAGAGCCACGGAGTAATCCAGGCTTGACAGAAAAGTATATATATATATATATATATATATATATATATATATATATAAGCGGTAAAGAGCCACGAAATGATTCAAGCTCGACAGAATGTAAATATATATATATATATATATATATATATTTATAAAAGCAGTAAAAAGGCCACATATTTCCAATCTAGGCCGAACTGAAATATAAATGTTAAGCAATAAAAGCCATGAATTAGCAATCCAGGCCAAACAAAGTTAGAAATATTATATATATAAAAGCAGTAAAAGGACCACAAATTTGCAATCCAGACCCGACAGAATTAAAAGTTAGTATATATATAGTCTAATATATATAATAAAGCTAAAAAGGCCACGAATCAGCGATCCAGACCGAACAAGTTAGTATATATATATACATACATAAAAATGAGTAAAAGCCATGGATTAACAATCCAAGTTGTTCAAACGAAGAAAAACGTATATATATATATATATACTAATATATACTAAAAAGTTAGCTAATACGGCCACGGAACTGAGTTTCGGGCAAAACCAGAAGACGAAACTTGATATGCACGTTCACATATACATAATGAGGTAGAAAATGAGTTCTGATTGTAAAAATACTTACAATGGACTGCTACACGGGCTTTTTGCCACTCAGTAGGCTTCAAATGGACGTTTCTATCGGTTAATTTTTGATATGTCGTAGAATATACGTATACAAACGTATTGGAAGAATAAAATTGAATTTTGGAGTACAAGAAGTAGGGCTAAGGGACGAAACATGCGGAGTTTCAGAGCGTTTTCCTAGTTTTTCTTCTTTTTTTTGCAAGGGGAATCTTATATTTAAAGACCCAATGGTTGCAGGTGTAACTGCGGCAGCCGCGGGTCTACCTGTGGCTCCCCAAGTGGGGCCCACTCCTGTGGGTCCCGTCATCTCGAATTACTTGCACTCTGAGCAACGCGTTGTCAGGTTTGAACCTTCATAACTTTTGATCAGAGCGTCCGTTTGAGGCGTGCTATACATTTCCGAAAGCCCTTTTCGAGAGTGTCACAATGACATGGGACTTAACCTTTTTCGAATCCAGGAAGATGGGTTTAATAACTGGATCTTTATTTTTTTTGCAGTTTGTCCCTTGAGTTGTATTGTACTGTTTTCACTTGGGATCAATGTTATGGCTCTTTCTGACCATCATTGCATCAATTCAGCTTGATTTTGATCAAATTGGTTTTAAGTTGGTTTTAAGTCTCCTGTGTTGACACAATTTTGACTGTTTTCTCGGGGTTGGCTCTGAGTTTTGAACCCAGCCAATTCTGTTCATCCTCAGGTTTATCTCCGAGGTTGACTTGGTCTCCCTAGGTTATCTCTGGGGATGATGTGATGCTTCGGCGTTATCTCTGAAGTTGACTTGGCTTTTTGGTGTTGTTGCAGGGGATTAACTTGACATCCCGGTGTTGTCGGCGGGGTTGAGATTGATGTCCCGGTATTATCGCTAGGATTCATGTACCTCCCGGGTTTTGACCAGGGCTTGACTTGACATCCCAGTGTTGTCTTCGGGGTTGAGCTTTATCTCTCGGTGTTGTCGTCGGGGATGCTACACCTCCCGGGTTGTGGCCAGGGCTTGACTTGACATCCCGGTGTTGTCACCGGGGTTGAGATTGATTTGAACTTCCAGGGTCATTTTCAAAAGATAAAACACGGTTTTCCCTCCTGTAGGGTTAGTAACAGGAAAGCATAATTTTGAGTGTCTACAAATGTCCCACTTTATCATATTTATGCAATGTAATGGAATGAACAAAATAAAGATTACTAGACACTAGAAATATGACATACAAATATAATACAATGAATGCTATAATGTGTTATGAATGTTAGATACCTTCGTGGTGCTGGGGCTATCACTGGCTGTTTATGCCATTTTCTACTGGGGATAACGTCATCCGTGATAGCCCTTTTGTGAATTCACTTGACGTCTACTCGAACGGTAGCTTGCAAAGTCTCGACCATCACCGAATCTTTCTCTATGCTACACTGGTTTGAAGCCAATGGTTTACCCTTGTCTGTTGATACTCCGTGTGGGGAAGGTTTTCTTTTGGCTGAGGTCATTGGACATTTCTGAACTTGATGTTGGAGTTGTCATCAACATCCTATGTCTTCATATGAGCTCTTTACCATTTTCCTCTTTTGGGGATCCTCTTTTTATCATGAATGACCTCATTGGGGATTCCCGATGCCTACCTTGACGATAGCTTCCATCGGTTTATATTATCGGATCTTTCCCAATGCTACGTTAGAGTTGTCACCAATGGTTTGAATTGTTGTTCGATCGATGCCGACATTTCGGTCGATGCCTACCCGAATGGTAGTTTTCAATGGTCGATTGGACTTGGTTCCTACTCGAACGATAGATTATAGAGTTTGACCATCACCGAACTTCCTCGATGCCTAATCGAATGGTAGTTTTCCATGATCGATTGAATCACCGATCCTTTTTGGTGTTCCCGCTGGGGATTTGTATAACAGATTCCATCACCTGTCCACTATGGGGATAAACTTATACGCTATTTTCATCACCGGTTCATTCCCGATGCTTCGCTGGAGTTATCGCCAATGGCTGATAATGTCATTTAATCTGACCCTCATTGAAGTAGCCATCAACGACTTCATCACAGGATCGTTCCCGATGCTTCGCTAGAGTCATCACCAACGGGTGAGAGCATCATTTAATCTGACCCTCGTTGATGTAGCCTTCAATAACTTCACCACCGGATTGTCCGATGCTTCGATGGGGTTGTCGCCAACGGCTGATAGTGTCAGACCCTCTGACCTTCGTTGAAGTAGCCTTCAACGGCTTCACCATCAGGATTGTTCCTGATACTTTGCTGGGGTTGTTGCCAACGGCTGATAAAGTTAAACCCTCTGACTTTTGCTAAAGTAGCCTTCAACGGCTTCACCATCGGATCGTTCTAGATTCTTTATTGGAGTTGTCGCCAACGGTTGATAGTGTTAGACCCTATGTCTTTCGCTAAAGTAGCCTTCAACGACTTCACCATCGGATCGTTCTTGATGCTTCGCTGGGGTTGTCACCAACGGTTGATAGTGTCAGACCCTCTGACCTTCGCTAAAGTAACCTTCAACGGCTTCACCACCAGATTATTCCCGATGCTTCGCTGGGGTTGTCTCCAACGGCTGATAGTGTCAGACCCTTTGACCTTCGCTAAAGTAGCCTTCAACGGCCTCACCACCGGATCATTCTCGATGCTTTGATGGGGTTGTTGCCAATGGCTGATAGTGTCAGACTCTCTGACCTTTACTGAAATAGCCTTCAATGGGTTCAACACCAGATCATTCCCGATGCTTTGCAGGGGTCGTCTCTAATGGCTGATAGTGTCATTTATTCTGACCTTCGCTGAAGTAGCCTTCAACGGCTTCACCATCGGATTGTTCTCGATGCTTCACTGGAGTTGTCTCCAACGGTTGATAGTGTCAGACCCTCTAACCTTCGCTGAAGTAGCCTTCAACAGCTTCACCATCGGATCGTTCCCAATGCTTTGCTAGGGTTGTTGCCAACGACTGACAGTTTAAGACCCTCCGGCCTTCACTGAAGTAGCCTTCAACGGCTTCAACACTGGATCATTCCCGATGCTTTGCTGGGCTTTTCGCTAAAGGCTGATAGTGTCAGACCCTCTGACCTTCGCTGAAGTAGCCTTCAACGGCTTCACCACTGTATCGTTCTCGATGCTTCGCTGGGGTTGTCGCCAACTACTGATAATGTTAGACCTGATCGATCTCAATGTGGGGGTACTCTTTCTGACAAATCAAACCCTCAGAACCATCTGGAAGCCTTAACACATTCAGAACCTGCTGTTCATCATGCCGGACCTTTCTGATGCTCTGACAGAGGCAGTTTTCAGCCATTTTTAGCAGTTTTCAATAGTTTTTCAACAGTTTTCATCATTGGCTTCTGAATATCACTTCAGGGTCTTAACCAATGGCTTACATGAAACTCTGTCCTTTGTCAGGAACTCGCCGCTTATACGCAAGATTTCAGGCCAATCCGCTCAATCGCGTAGCAATTTTTTCCCGGATTTAACTTTTTAGTTCCTGTAAACTCTTCCACTCAAACTGGACCAAACTAGAAGGGGTGGGCCCCAGCCTATGGAGCCGCGGGTAGGGGTGCAGGAACTGCATGTGGGGCTCCTCCTCCCTGCGATTTATAACTTGGCTCCCGTGGCTTTTAAAATTCATTTTCAAACTTGAAATCTAAAGGAAATCCAATTTTCTTCTTCAGATCTACGGAGTTCGGGCATCTTTTTTAGATTGCATCACCGCACAAACGTTCTGCACATCTTTGGTAACGTTTACATCTTTACTTTTCCAATTTTGACCGTTAGAATGTTATATATCATATAGTATGCTTTTAAACACAATGTATGGAATAGGCGTGCCTATATAATTTGATAAAAAATTTTAGACCTAGTAAATATGCATATTTTACTGCGCTGAACGTTCTGATGTAAAAAAATTAATTTTTGAGACAGTCAATTGACTCCCTTTTTGATCAGTTTACTCATTTTTTTTGAGGGCAAGTGAGCCTGAATTTTCAACTAAAAATGTCCTTGGTAATTTAGCTACCATGGGGAGTTTAATTATGATTTTTTTTTCATAAATATGAATTGTATCTATTTTTGGGTAGGTGTGCTACTGAATGGCCAGCGAGACATATCTGTGTACATGCGGACAGTCCATTTTACAAAGGAGACATTGGCAAAAAAATTTCAAAAGCCTAAGAATTTAATGGACATGCAATTTTGACTCTACTGGGGATTTTGGTTAACTCATGCATGTTTTAGAGCTTGAAAATGAATAAAGTAATGATTTAATTAAATAAGCCACAAGTTTAAGGCTTACCTCACCCTTTCTGAGGTGATTTGGAGACTTTGTCTAGGTTATGGAGCCATACAGACCTGGTAGTGCTAGTAGGGTCATTTCAAGAGTTAGGCGGAGGAGAGTCTCTGATGTTCCTCAGCCACGTCTAGCTCGGCTGCCTCTCCGGTTGGTTGAGTCTGTGATTCGTCCTATCTAGCCTGAGCCGCCGCTTGATGTGGACGATGAGGATGTCCCATTCGTTGATCCTACCCCAACTCATGCTCCACGTAGGGAGGTTCCAGCCATTGTGGTGTTGATTCAGGAGCTTTTGGGCGATTTAAGACGCCATCCATCGATCTACCTTCATGCCAACGAGGTGAGTGAAGTTTTCATCTGGGATTTTTTGTCTTTCTTTATTTTTCCATTTTAAGGTACATTTTTAATCTGGACTGGCTCTTTGATGCAGGTTCCCAACTTTACGCAGCCCAAGGGGAACTGGTTCAATGTCCACTCCTTATACCATACTCTGTATCCGGAGTATCGGGCCATTATCGACACCTAGGGGTTTGAGGCCTTCTTTTCTATACCTCCCTGTAGTTGCCCCTGGGGTTATCTGATGGCTTTATTTGAGCGTTGGTTCCAGTAAACCCAGTCTTTTCATTTGTTGGACTGCGAGATGATGATGACGCTTATGGACTGGAGGTTCATCACCGGGATAGAGTTTGTAGGTGAGCCTGTGCCGTTGGTGGCTGAAATTTCACCTACTGCCGTTCGCTCCCGTTTGGGAGTTCCTACGACGGCAATCAATAGTCGGATTGTCCATTCTACTCCCTTGAGCGTAGATGCTCAGAGTGGGGCCTTGATTGAGCCTCTGCCTGATAATCAGAGGGTTAAAGATCGCATCCTCCGGCGACTATTTTGGTGATCATCAGTGGTTGCTTCCTGACAGATAACTCCTCGACGGTGTCTTTCGCCTTGGTCAGCGCTACTCGATACGTGGAGCGCCTCTGTGATTTTTATTGGGGTACCTACACCTTTTCCTATTTTCTCCGAGGGATGCACATGCGCTAGAAAAGCGTGACGAAGGCTTGGCTAGGTTTTTACTTGTTCCTGCTGGTGAGTATATTTCTCTCACACCTTTTAATTTCCTCATTTGTGTTTGTCAGTCTTTATCACTGAGAACTTTTGATATTTGCATGACCAATTTTGGGCATATGAGAGGCTCCCTTGCCTACGCCCAGCCACTACTTTGGGATAGGAGACTTATTCGAGGGGACAGTGGTGGCATCACTTCCACGTTGACGGAGGTCCCTATAGCCGAGGGATTCACGCACTCCTGCTTGTAGCTAGAGCTGTTGACGGCTGATTCGATCTCGTAGGTCCTTTAAAACTCAGACTTTCTGACAGTCGTGTTTGAGGATGGCTTTCCCACTGGTCGGGAGTTTGCATTGTCCACCTGTCGGGTTCCATTTTTGACAGAGGTAGGTTGTGAGCTCTGTTTAGGAGAGCGCGCTATCGGAGTGTCACAGGAGATATTTGTATTCCCTTTGTTCTTCTTGCTTGGCATCATTGGCCATTAGCTCAGCCACTCACAGACATTCCACTGGTGGGTATAGATGGCTTCACTCTGTAAGAGGGTCCTTACAGCCAGGAGGCAATTCACAGCTGGTGGAGTCCCCGTACCATTGGGGCTCAGACTTGTGCTACACAATTTATGGCAGACATGGTGCCAGGGTCTGTGATGATGACAGACCGAATAGCTTGCCTCCGAGAGCCTACTCATTTGGACCGAGATTACAGGACTGACCCATCTGTTGGAGAGCGCTCATTTCTTCATCAGTCATCTTGGCCGGGATCCATCCGATGCAAATTCTTTTGATCCTTCCAACTCTGGAGCTGGCCCCTCAGCAAGTCCATTTTCAAGCTGCTTTGCATGTGCTAATCCTCCCTTGTATCGACCGAACATTCCCACTGGTCGAGATTCTGTTTCTCAGGAGGAGCTGCATCAGGTCGATAGCCTAGAGGCAGATATTCTGGATCTCTTCAGATAACTTTTCTCACTATATCTTTTGATAGGCCTCTGTTAGATATTTGGCGGCTGTGCCCCATTTCTCGCTATATCTTTTGATAGGCCTCTATTAGTTGTTAGACGGTTGTGCCCCATTTCCCTAAACTTTTTATTTTTTATTTTATGAGCAGACAGAGATGATGCTTGCAATAGATAGTTTATTCTAGATATGCATGATATTTCATATTTATTGCATCCTATTGCCCTTTATCATTATCATTATGCTTGTATTATGTCATGGATATGCAATAGACATATGATTTTAGTTTCACCCCTGGATGTTCTCATGATACGGTTATACAGATGTCGTCATCCACAGTCAGTCATATCGAGCATTCACAACCGTCTTCGATAGCATTTTCATTAAGATCGTGGTATGGCAGTCTGCCTCTCTCAGCTAGAGGTGTAGTTAACCATATGCTAGGGCATTCTCTAGCCCTTCTAGCTTTCCAAGTTTCGTAGGGATTTATGGACAGTATATTATCCTGCTCGATACCCGAGTGGCAGGTTTTCCGGTTTGATCTTCACAAGTTGACTCCTATATTAGAGGAGTATGAGCGACAGGTTTGGCACTAGATCTGCCCTGTGCAAGGACAGCCATCAGTGACTTGAGGTGACCATTCATGGGTATGACAGGTTTGAGTTGCCGAGTTATCACTGAGGAGGTTACTGCCGGCTATGTAGTGTCCATGGACTTTTTGATTGATCGCTTTGGTAGGCTGGACAGCTACGAGCGATACTCAGGAGATTTCATCATTCCTGCAAATGAATGGTAGTTCGCACGCGTGTGGATGTTCCATTGATGTGCATCACTACTTATTTGTGCATGCCCCTTTATATGGACCACTTAGATACTAGTTTGATGGAAGCGGTTCGTTCCCTCAAATAGGGTTGTACGATTTTACCGATGATATTAGCCGAGAATCTGAGGTTGGCTACTTTCTGCAGTACCCATCGAAGGGGAATTTTTCAGTGGCAGCGCCGTTTTGCTGTATGTATGGTTCATGACTCATTTAAGTCCGATCGGCACCTTCAGACACCATGGGTACTGCTCTACCCATGAGATAGCCATGTCATACTCCTTTTAGCCAGAAGAGTGTTAAGATACAGTATCATGGTCAGCCTTTCTATCGGAGATCAGCATCCCTTTTTGATCTTTCCATGCTCATGGCTTAGCTGCTTTTATAGTTTAATCACTCATGCAGTCGACATGGATTATTTTCCCCTAGCGAGTTTGAGAGGGGTAACCACCTATCATCCGTTGGCAGTCATGGGTCAGTTTGATCAATTTCGAAGCCTCCACCAATTTGAGGGGGCTATAGATCGACGGATATCAGCTTCATTTTTGTCGTAAGCTGAGTTGATCATAACTTATGAGTGTTGGACTCACAGGAAGAGGGATGATTTCTTCACTATCCATCCGGATCGTTCTCCAGAGTATTCGACATGATTGTAGTCTGATATTGTATTGGCTGCGGCTATCCAGTCAGCTCTGAGTCTTGATTCAGATGAGGAGGAGCCTATGGAGGATCCTAATTCTCCCATGGAGGATGATTTGTTTACTGGTTTGACAGCGACTTTAGTTAGTGGTCCTCTGAGCATCCCTGTCGAGACTGATCCAGCTATTATTGATTCACTAGCTCGGATGACTTTTGAGATAGATCAGGCTAGGACGTTAATGTTGACAACCCTTTCTAGCAGAGATACCACTTTTGCTGATAGAGACGAGGCTCGAGCCACTCTAGATACAACATTTGTTGAGAGAGATGAGGCTCGATCTACCTGAGATGCGGATTTGGAGAAGAGAGATAAGGCTCGATCTACCCGAGATGCAGCTTTTGAGGAGATTGAGGAGGCCTTAGTTACCCGGGATACTGCTTATGTTGAGAGGGATGAGACTATAGCTACCTGGGATGTTTATATTACGGAAAGCATAACACTCAGATCATATACACAGTCTGGTTGCAGATATGAGCACTTTTATAGATGGTCACAGCAGCACAATGCAGATGGCTGTGGATGTTCTTGCTCGTATAAAGACTGAGGGTTATGAGCGTGCAGCTGCTCCTCAATCTTCTGAGAGGGATGCCATGTTGGCACTGCTATTCCGCTTATCCACGGGTTCAAAAACTAGCTTTGTTTTTCCTGCATATACTAGATCAGCCATTTTTTGTCATGTACAAGACATAGTGTATATATCAAACATTATTATACATTAGAGAAATATATTTTGATTCACTTCCCTATTGGATATATATTGTCATTGCTGAGTGATTACCACTTCTTTCATGACTTGCTGTTTGTTGATGTATCATGAGCTTCTCCTTGATGGATTGACATTGAGATGTCGGATAATATCTCAAAAGGGCCGGTTGACTAGGAGGCTTGATAAAATTTGGGTTTTATAGGGTATCAGTGTCTTGGGACTAGTTTTTATTGGTTTTTGTTTTTCCTTTGAAGGTCAAACCACACCAGGAATGGTTGCCTACATACTCCCAGGTTGAGGGAGATCAGGTCATTATAGTTCAGGCTTTGTGTGAGAGGCTTGAGAAGTGTCCCTTTTTGGGTTTGGTTTGATAGTTTTATTTTTAATTTTTTGTTTGGTTTGGAGGATTTTTGAAGTTTTTGTTTTGTTTGACGGCACCAGGAATGGCTGCCTACGTACTCCCAGATGAAGGAAGATCAGGTCATTCGTAGTTTAGGCTTTTAGTGAAAACCCGAACTAATTTGGTTTGATTCGCAGGACCACATCGATGGCCGGTAGGCATTTTAGACATAGTACCTTTTCACGGTGTCTGAATTGATAAGCTGGGGTAATTCGTTCCCATCCATTTCTTGCAATCTGATAGCTCCTCCTGTCAACACTTCTTTGACAATGAAAGGGCCTTCCCAATTTGGGGCGAACTTTTATTTGGCTTCGTCTTGATTAGCCAAAATTTTCTTTAATACCAGGTCGTTATCTTTGAATTTTCGTATTCGGACCTTCTTGTTGTATGATCGAGCAATCATTTGCTGATACAATTACCCGTTGAAAATGGTTGTAGTCCTCTTTTCAACTATCAGGGACTACTGGAGGTACCGCTCTTGCAACCACTAATCTTCTTCCATCTGAGCGTCTACTAACACTCTTAAGGACTCCATTTCTTCCTCTACGGGAAGGACTACTTCCATACCATAGACCAATTAGTAGGGGTAGCCCCATTAGAAGTACACATTGACGTTATGTATGCTAACAGAGTCAGGGGCAATAGGTCAGGCCATCCTTTGTGATTGGTGGACATCTTCTGCATGATCTTCTTGATATTCTTGTTGGCCGCTTCGACAGCTCCATTCATCTTGGGATGATAAATGACGGAATTGAGATGCTTGATGTGGAACTTGCTACATAAATCTCTCATCATCTGATTTTTTAGGTTCTTGGCGTTGTCTAAGATGACCATCTCTGGTTGCCCATATCGACAGACTACATTGTTTCTGATGAAATCAATAATTACCTCTTTGGTGACTTTGGGAAAGGAGGCCGATTCAACCCACGTAGTGAAATAATCGATCACAGTGAAGATGAATCGATGATCATTGCTGGCTTTGGGTTCTATTGGCCCAATCACATTCATTCCCCACATGGAGAAATGCCATGGCGAACTCATATTGTGCAGCTCATTCGGAAAAGCGTGGATAGCATTTCCATGGACTTGGCATTGGTAGCATCTCCTGACATAATCATCACAGTCAGCTTTGAGAGAGATCCAACAATGCCCTGTTCTCAATATCTTCTTGGCCAGCAAATGACCGCTCTTGTGTGGACCACAAATTCCACTGTGTACTTCATCTATTAATCTTTGGGCTTGATCTTTATCGAAGCATCTTAACATGCCTATTTCTGTATCCTTCTTATAGAGTGTGTCTCCGCTTAGATAAAATTTCATAGCAATCTTGTGAATCCGCTTTCGTCAGGCTTGGTTTTCCCCAGCAGGTGTAGATCCATCTCGCAGATATTCTTTTATGTCTTGATACCAATGCTGTTTGATAGGAGGTATCTCATCTGATATTTCTCCAATGTAATTCCCATATGTCGGGGCCTTTTTGGCTTGTGAATTTGATGTCGGTAATTCCCCTCCTACCAGATACGTGTATCAAGGAAGCCAACGTTGCCAATGCATCCTCCAAGTCGTTCCTACCTCGAGGGATGTGGGTGAAAGCTATCTCTTCTAAATCTATGGATATATTGATAACCTACCGGTGATAGGGCAGCAAATGCAATTCTTTGGTGTGATACGCCTTGGTGGTTTGTCTATTGACCAATTCGGAATCCCCAAAGACTAGTAAACGCTTGATACCCATGGACTGGGCTAATTTCAACCCTATTATACAGCCTTCATACTCAATCGTGTTGTTGGTGTTGAAAAAATGCAACTTGGTAGGCACAGGATACTGTTCTCCTATACCAGATACAAGGACTACCCCAGCTCCGGCACCTTCCAGGTTTACTGCTCCATCGAAATACATTTTTCAAGGTTGGACTATATTCTCCTGATGGAGTTGTTGAATTGTCATGATCCCATCATTCGAGAAATAAGTCTTTAAGGGTTCAAAATTCCCTGACGGTGCTTGGGCTAGTTGATTAGCAATTCCCTGACCTTTGATAGACTTCTAAGTCATATAGACAATATCGAACTGTTGGAGGATCAATTGCCATTTGGACAATCGATAATTCAACATTGGTTTGCTGAAAACGTACTTTAGTGGATCTATATACAGGATATGAGATAGGTCGTGTGCCCATGAAGATAGTGTTGTAACCTCATGGCGGCCCATGCTAATGCACAGCATGTCTTCTTAATTAGAGAGTACTTCTGTTCGTCGCTGCTGAATCTTTTGCTGATGTAGTAGATAGCTCTCTCCTTGCTACTATAATCTTTCTGCCGTAGCATATCGCCCATTGCGTTGGCATTGACTGACAAGTACATAAAAGTGGAGAACTTCATCCCTCGGGGGTATGAAGACAGGTGCTTCGATCAACTGCTTCTTGATGGCAAGAAAAGCTTTTTGACAATCTTCATTCCATTTCGTCGAGGCATTCTTCTTTAGCAGCTGGAAGAAGGGTTCACAAGTTGTCGTGAGCTGGGAAATGAACCTGCTTATGAAATTGATTCTTCCAAAAAAACCCCGTATTTCCTTCTCTATTTGGGGCACCGACATCTCTGTGATGGATTTAATCTTGGTGGGATCCAGCTCAGTGTCTCTATTACTCAACAAAAATCCCAACAACTTGCCCGATTTGACACCGAAAGCACATTTGGCTGGATTCAGCTTGAGGTTGTACTTACGTAACTTGTTGAACAACTTTCTAAGATGGTTGATGTGATCATCCTCCTTCTGGGATTTGACGATGATGTCATCCACATAAACCTCTATCACATTGTGCATCATGTCGTGAAACAGGGCCATCATGGCTCGCTGATATGTGGCACCGGAATTGATAAAGCCGAAGGATAATCGTCTATAGCTGAAGGTTCCCCAGGGAGTGATGAAGGCTGTCTTCTTCAGCGACCATGATTTGATGGTACCCAACAAAGAAATCTACAAAAGAGTACATGCCATATTGTGCCGTATTATCTATCAATATGTGGATGAAAGGTACCGGGAAATTGTCTTTGAGACAAGCTTTGTTCAAATCCCGGTAATCCACGCATAATCGTACCTTCCCTTCGGGCTTAGGCACGAGGACTATGTTTGACAGCCACTCCGGGTATGTTGATACATTATAATACCGGCTTTGAATTGTTTGACAACCTCTTCTTTGACTTTCAGACTCCATTCGGGTTTCAATCTCCTGAGCTTCTGCTTGACTTGCTTGAATCCATCTTTGATAGGGAGTCGATGGATGACAATGTCAGTAGACAAGCCAATCATGTCTTCATGTGACCATGCAAACACGTCCTGGAACTGAGTTAAGAGTTCAATCAGGTCGACTTTTTGATCATTGGTGAGGTATAGGCCTATCTGGATTTCTTTGAGGTTTTCTGAGGTTTCGATATTAACAATGGTGGTTTGGTCAAGGTTTAGTTTGGGTTTGTCTTTGACCCATTCTTTGATCTCCTCGGGCACCTCATAGTCATCTACCTCCTCTTGGTCAATCCCCATCAAGTCGAAGTTCAGCTCTACATCAAAGTTGTAGTCACTGTGACAGTTTGGCATCTCATCAGTAGGGACAAGCAAATCCAATTTTGGAGTCCTGAAAATAAAATGCTTTCACTTTAATATATGAGACTGTTTAAAAATACAAAGCATTTAGCAAAAGCATGACAAAAGTTACTACTATAGATGTGCAACAAAATAAGCAGTAACTGAAACCATGTTTCCAGGGCAGATGGACTTTCTGCCCTTTTACCCTTTTTGAATGAGGCAAGGGACGCTTCTCCAATTGTCCAATGTCAGGTCCTTATGAATAGGGAGGACAAAGGATTTGTAATTGTCTGCTTCATCTCTGATAATGATTGAGACATCCTTCATATCAAAGCCGGGGTTCTTCTTTAAACTCCCACCCTTCCCCTTCTTGATGCGAGGGATTTGGATCTGATCTTCTTCATCACTGTCTAGGATATCATAGTTCATACCCTTGTAGTGCATCAGAAAATACATGTTGGCAACTGGGTCTCGCCCTTCATGCAGGAACTTTTCTTTTCCTTTTTTACTCTCCCCCTCAAGCTTTGGGGTTTTTTCTCACTGACCGGTATGACTGGAGGAAATAGCATGGCTGACACAACAGTAGGAATTTTCCTCATGGGCTTCACAAAACCCTGCATCATTGAGGTTTGGCAGTAGTATAGTGGAAGCATAAACTTTTGGATGCTTGTGTGGGTTCCGATAGTTTGATTCGGATGAATAACCTAATCCGGCATTCCCTGAATGGCTCGGGATTTGCACTGGATTCTTGATACCTTGCTGATTTTTTCCTAACCCTTCTCCAAGGCGAAAACCCAAAGATACCATCTCCTGCGTAACTGTCATTACTTCGGTAGAAACTTTTGGTTTCAAAGCTGGTGCCCCAACAAGTAGGTACTGAGTATTGATCACCTCCAATGCTTGGAAACTTGCAGGTTCAATCCCTTCATTCACACTGATCACCGGCATGTCTCCTTGTATGCAGACAGGGTATTCTGGTATGGCATTTACCGTGATTAGGTTGCCATTGATAATGTACTTGAGCTGCTGATGAAGGGTGGATGGAACTTCTTTTGCTATGTGGATCCACAGCCTTCCCAGCATTAAATTGTATCCGATGGTAATGTTGAGTACGTGGAAGGATACATAGAAAGCATAGGGACTAATTTCCAATGGAAGCTCAATCTCCCCTATAGCCTCTCGTCGAGACCCATCGAAAGCCCGGATAACTACATGACTGATATGGATCCGATTTGGGTTAATCTTTATTCTTTCCAAGGTATCATAGGGACAGATGTTTAGGGACGATCCTCCATCTATCAGCACTCCTCCGATCAAAAACCCTGAGGACATCACTGCTATGTGCAGTGACTTGCAATGACCCGTCCCTTCTGCAGGTATATCATCGTCAGTGAAGGATATCACATTACTATTGAAAATGTGTTCTGTCACGTGACGAAACTTCTTAGTATCTACCGTCTTCTGCAGATGGGCTTCCTCCAATACTTTCACTAGAATGTTATGATGGTCCACCGAGGATAAGACCAGATCCAGGATGGATACCTATTTGGGTGCATCTTTCAAGCTTTGCACCACCTTAATCTCATTATACGCCATTTTGATGAGGAATTCTTCAATTTTATTTTCAGCCACTTTCCCTTTAGCTTTAATGACTGAATTGATCGCCCGATGAGGCAGGTGTAATGGGTTTTCCTTCGATACACTGGCAATGTTATTTGAAGTTGAACCTTCAACCTTCCCATAGTTCCAAGGGACTCTCTTTAGGCTGACAACAGGGTATTATGGTCTGAAGGGGAATATTAAAGGCTCGGGTGCAACTACTTTCACAGGATTCTGTGCTTCTTGGACCTTTTTCCCTTGCAGTGTTAGGGGTGTCAAGGCTAGATCCGTCTCACAGGAAATGATAGCCATTATTTCCTGATTCCACTCCATGGGAATAAAGAGTGCTTCTTCATTGGGATAACCAACATCTTGATTTCCCTTGATTAGCTTACCACTTTCAATCAAGTTCTGAATAGGGTGACGAAGTCCCCAGCATTCCTCAGTGTCATGACATGGTGCGTTAGAATGATACTGACAGATCCATTCAGGCTTAAAATTCCTACATCAAGGGTTTACCTGAGGTAACAAATCTGTAACCATTCTTTCGTTAATCAACATTTAGATTATCTCTTTTATTGGCTTATTCAAATTAGTGAAAATCCTCTGGAAAGAGAATTCCCTATCAGCTTGAAACTTCTCTTCTTTGGCCACCTTGTCGGCCCATAGTTTACGTTCATAAAACCGATAATGATCCCTCATAGCAATGGGACTAATTTTCGGTGTAAAAGGACTTGCTTCATGCTGGTTGGTCTGATTTATCAGCTGCCGGGTTATCTAATGTTGATATAAGACCAGATCTGCCAATTATCCAATCTGCTCCTTAATAGACTTGATTTCCTGTTCTATCAGGAACCGCCTCTCTGAGAACTCCCAACTTTCTGGGCTATTGGTACTTGATTGAGTTGACTCTCCAATATAACGGAGGTATTTGTATCCTTCTCCATTCTTTGTGCTAATCATATTGACATTCTCCTCTTTTTGTTGAGGGAGGGGATTATCTTGCACATGCAGTTGCTCCGGTTTGGTCACCACAATCTCTTCGTTGTCTATCAAGTCTTGGATTTTGTACTTAAGAGACCAACAGTCTTGTGTATCATAGCTCGGGGATTCTGAATGGTATGTACACTTTTTACTCGGGTCGAAATTTCGTCTGCCGGTACTGATGGTGGAAGGAGTTGAACAATCTTCTTTTGTACTGTCAACAGTTTTAGCACAACACGTTTTTAAGTGAATCCCCTAAAGGGGTGAACGTTCTCCGACTTCTGGCCTCCATAGTTTTCTGAAATAGAGGACTAGAAGATTGTGTTGGAGTTTTAAAAGGGGGATAATTCCTCTTTTGAATTGGAATGCTGCTCGAATTGCATCTCTGATTCTGTCCTTGCAATACTAAGGACACTTCTTCTTCTTTTTTCTTATGGGCTCTCCGGGGATTACTCCCATAACTCCCAGATTGGATATGCTCGGCAACAGCTTCCAAGGCGATAAGATCTTTTATCTTCACGGACTTTAGCCCCATCTCGGCCATCTCTTCGTGTTTGATCATCTTCGAGAATGGTTTTCCTATGCTAGCTAGGACCCTTTCGTAATACGGAGCTTCTTGAATGTCGATGAAGGTCATGACTATCTCAAACTCAGACATAGGTGGGGTGACTTGTGCTTCCACCTGCCTCCACTGTTGGGCATACTTCCTGAATGACTTAGAGTTTTGTTTCATGATTTTAGTAATTTGATATATGTCTTGAGCCATTTGAGACTGGAAGCTGTATTGATTGAGGAAGGCATGTGCTAACTCTTCCCATATATGAATTTTCGAATTGTCAAGTCGGGCATACCAGGCTCCAGCCTCTCAAGTCAGACTCTTCTAGAACAATTGCATTCTGAGCTTCTCGTCCTCTACATAGGATCCGAGTTCTCCGATGAATACCTTCAAATGGGTGTAGGGATCTCCTAATCCATCATATTTCTCAAAATCAGGGGCTTAAAATTTTTTTGGATAACGAGCCCTTGGGAATATATATAAGTTTGAATAATTAACACTCCCAAATGCCCTAGTCCCTTTGATGGACCAGTTGGTTTCGTCCATCTGTTGGACCTTCTTTAGAATATCACCAGCTTCCTGTTCTTTGTTGAGGTTGGTGGTTTCAGGGGTTTTGTTGGTCATATCCTAGTTCTGGGGTTCAGGAATCTGAGTGTCTTTCTTTTCGGAATCTTGACTGCCACCGAGTGTAGATGGTTCTGTATGACCGGGTGTTTATTTCCTTTGAAGACCTTTGCTTTTTTCTTTCAAGAAAATAGCCAATTCTTCTATCTGGTTCTTTCATCCTTCAAACACCTGAAATCCACCAACCTCAACAAAGAGCAGGAAACAAACACAAAACCAGACCACTGAGGACTATGTTCATTGCCTTTGAATCATAGGAGACCTTATGAGTTTCGGTTGAGCCCATTTCCATTAAGGTCTTTGGAGTACCATCTTTTTTTCTTGGAATAACAGGACCATTCTCCACGACCCACCATTCCCAAGGGTCTCTTTTAAGAAATATCCTCATTCGAAATTTTCAAAAATTATAATTTTCAGCTTCATCAAGTAGTGGAGGTCTAACAGTTGATTGACCTTCTTGAATGATGTTCCCAAATTGTGTCATACTAGAATCTTTCCCTAAAAGTCACCTTTAAGACCAAGATAAGTAGAGCCAAATGAAATTCAGATAGACACACTTAGAAATGGGTTGAATAAGTGTGGGAACAAACGATGTCAAACTTTTGCAACTTAAAAACTTTCCTTTAATGAATGAAAGATGCTGGATTGAATATTTATGTTTACCAGATTTTTAGTGTATGAATGCAGGATGCTGGATTGAATATTTATGCTTACCAGATTATCAGTGTATGAATGCAAGATGCTGGATTGAATATTTATGCTTTTCAGATTATCAGTGTATGAATGCAGGATGCTGGATTAAATATTTGTGCTAGCAGAATTATAGGTTACTTAAAATTATCCACTTAACACTTTTTATAATTATTCTTTTAATATTAATTCAAGTCTTGAATTGCTTAAACTTAATTTAGAATTTTGTGAGTTAACCAAGAAAAAGAACACAATAAACAATCACACAAAGACCTGGAATTTTTACGTGGTTCAGCCCCTATCCTCTATTCTAGTGGCCTACCTCCACGTCCAATACTAACTAGTATTGGAGACACTTTTTTTATTAAATAATTTGGTTTACAATTAAACCCATTTACAAAAAGAGTTCCCACAACCTTTGAGTACTTATGAGCACCTTTACTTCCCGTGCATCTATGCACCCTTGAGCACATATGCTTCCTTGAACTTGTTTGTAAATTTCCTAATCCAACCCGAGTTAGAAAACAATAGACTAACCACTTAGCCTATCAACAACTTTAAAAATTGATTAGAATATGACAACATAATAAACTATGATCAAAGCAATAATTATATCACAATGCAAGACTCAACTATTTATGCAATGATCAATATGAAAGATAAAGATATCGCCGATTCAAGCGCAGAGAGAGTGCTGAAAATTTATCAGACGACTTTTAATGCATAGTAGCTTTAAACAATTCTTCACCGTCAAATAGATTAACAACCTTATATGTGAAAAAAGATTAAAATCAGAGTGTATAGAATATATCTTTTTTTAGAGAGTATTCTGATTTTTCTTTTTGGTGTATTGTATAAATGATTTCCAAGAACTTAACACATTTTTGGCCTTTGGGAATCAAAAGATAATCTGACTTGATATTCTGGTTGTTTAGCATATAACCGTTTGGACAAAAGAATATTCTAGAGGATTTCATGCCCAAAACATATCCCAAAAGATTTTATAGCCGTTAGACAATCAAAACTGATTTGCTAAAAATATCATATTGGAAATCAGAAAGGATTCGTAGCCTTTAATCAAATTGCATGTTCCAAATGTATTCACACTGATTTCGCCAAATTGGTAATATGAATAAATAAATATTATGCTTTGTTAATAGACTCCTATCATGCTATCATTCATTGATCAGATAACAGGTCCTAAGAAAACATGCTGCTTTAAAGAAGGCACATCAAATTAGATAACATGGAAGATTTACTTGATAAAATAATGGGTACCTTTAATATAAAAGGAAGTAAATCAATTATTCTTTTTATTCAAACAAATGGACAACTCATTAAAGAGGCATGTTACTAAAATAAGTCCATTTAATATGCAATCAGTTAACAACTTTATTATTTTAGAAACAATAGAATATTCCAAAACTTATTCCCAAACTGATTTCTTCCTTTTAAATTGATGAGATCACGCTGCTTAATTTGAGGAAGGAACTTTTAGAATAGCTTCAATATATCCAATCAATTACCATCTCTAATTATGGAGGGAAGTTACCAATTAAATATTTCATATATCAACGGATGAGCATCTTCAATTATGGAAGGAAAATATCAATACCTTTTGTCAAATAAAACTAATTGTAAAATTGGAATAATTAAAATTTCAGCATTAAAGCACTTCCATATTTATTTATTCTTTGTCTCAATTATGTGACCAAGTTGTTTTCAACTAATAACGTAGGTCCATCAAAAATATCATGGAAGGTTCAAATAACCAAAATATTTCCATGCAATGCATATATTAATTTTAATAGACCAATTAAATAATTCCATTTTTAGGAGCTATTAAATTTCAGATTTTTCTTATATTTTCCATATTTATTTTGGAAATCCAATTAGTTTATTTTAAAATTATTTAACCACTTCCATAAATATAACCATGCAATGCAATATCCTAGAGCCTTGCTTGAGAAATAATTAAAGCTAAGATCTTACATTGATTTCTTAATGACTCAAGCAAATCTTCAAGCATTCATGTCTTCAGTTCTTTAATAAATCAAAGATTCAAGAATTCTTTTAATATCCTGTAAATGCATGAGTAAACATTTTAGTACAATAGGAAAGTTATCATCAAAACCTAAGGTTGGAATATGGCCAAGTCAACATTGAGGTTACCTTATTTTGTAGATATGCAGCCGTTTCAAGGGCATTACCCTAGAAGGATATTGGAATGTCGGTAAAATCACTATAGATTGCACCACGTCCAATAAGATACGATTTTTCCTTTAAGATACATCAATCAATTATTGTGTATCAGAAAGCGTCCATTGTGAGAAAATAATTTAAGATGATCCAGAAACTTATTGCACAAGTATTTCTTCCTCAATCTGATCGAAGAGTCCTAATACTTTGCCAATTAGTTCCACTTCTGAATTCTTTGAGCCTTTCAAATGATTCAAATTTGTATTTCAGCAAATACAATATTCAACTCTTTGAATGATCATCTCATTTTCGTATGCTAGTTTGTTTAATATGCAAAATTATTTTTCATGTAAATCAAGTATACGACGTCCATTAAGTAAAATGTTTCCAACGAGAACTGGAATACAATAACAACTTATTGACTTAATAGACTTGCCTGTAGGCAATGCTAAACTATAAGTTCTTATGGCTAATGTAACAAACTTTGCTTCATTTCCCACTCACAGGAGTTGTTATCTCTCGTTTAGCTTTCTACTTTTGCTTAGTCCCTTCATAATACAATATTTATGAGAACCACAGCCGGCATCCAATACCCAAGTAGAATATTAATTTACAGAAAGATTTATTTTCAATCATGAACAAACATGTATCTATAGCCGAAGCTTTACTAAGCTCCTTCTGGTTAGCCTCTGCAAGATGCTTCTAGCAGTTTCTTTTCTAGTGTCCAAGCTTATTGCAGTGGAAGCAAACTCTTTTGCTATTCGTATCAGTTTTGTTTTTATTATCCTTTGTTTTTGCCTTTCCTTATACCTTCTTTGAATTGTTCTTCTTTTCAAAAGATCCTTTGGCTTCTACCAGTAAGACTTGGTCTTTCTTGGTTGGAAAGTTGTGACATCCTAGATTTTTAGAATTTATAAATGAGAATTTAATAAATAAAATTTTTGATGTTTTGAGTTTGAGTATGTGAATACGTGTCATATATGGTGAAATATGTGAATTTATGTGAAGATAATTTAAATATTTATTGGAGTAAATAAACATTTTAATTGAATTATTTATTGAGTTAAATAAATAATTATGTGATTATTATGGAATAATGTAATTAAGTGTAGTATATTAATTAAATGAATATTTAGTATTTAATTTAATTAATATAATGATTTTATGTTATAGTTCTACTTGAATTGAGATAATTAAATTAGATGAGTAATGTGATGAGTGTTACATGCAATTATAATTAGCAATTAATTATAATTATGTGATAATTTTATGTGCTTAATTGATGTTAGACTTTTAATTAATTAAATTAGAATGTTAAGATTTAATTAATTAAAGGATAACATTAAAGTATGTGTTAAAAGGATTTATTAAAATAAAGAAAAGAGTTTTTAAATGATTTTTCCCAAACAAGACCCTTACTTTTGTTTTAAAACTGTTTTACCCAAACATGGCCTTAACTACTAAAAATCTATTTTTAAAATAACTTGTTTTGCCAAACAAGCCTTAGGGCATTTAAAATTCAAATTTGTAACTTCTTTATATTAATTGCAATTACGATATTAAATGGGGAGATTAAATATTAGGAGTTATATATTATATAATGCTTTCATGCACAATCCTATGCTCTTTCTCATGTGTTTGTTTTCCCTTCACCTTGCTTTCCTTTAGGCCAAACGCACATATCCTCACCTCAAGCCATCTTCAAGATAAGCTATTCCATCCCACATGCCTTGCTGCCAACTCCATGCTAGCTTCATGCCAAGCCTTCATTTGCTTCCTCTATCCAGTTCCTTGCCTATTGCCACTATCATGCCATTTTGTCTCTTTTTATGCCATTTCATGCAAATATATTTCCATATCATGCCAAACGAGTTTCCTGTCTATAAACTGCAAAACAAAGCTAAAATGCATTAAAAGACACTAAAGTGCTCGTGTTTAAGCCATAATCAAAGTAAGTTGGCATCGAATAAGTAGGTATAAAACCTACTTATCAATACTTCTCAAAAATTGATCGTGGGTATCATCAGTTGAAGGTGAGAAGAGAAGATATACCGAAGACGGCTTTTAGAACTCGGTATGGACATTACGAGTTCTTAGTGATGTCATTTGGTCTAGCGAATGCACCAGCTACATTTATGGACTTAATGAATAGGGTATTTAAGCCATTCCTCGATAAGTTTGTAGTAGTGTTTATAGATGATATTTTTATTTATTCCAAAACTGAGGAGGAACACACTGAACATTTACGGCTAACATTAGAATCATTGAGACGGGAGAAGCTATATGTGAAATTCTCGAAGTCCAAATTCTGGTTAGAACGTGTGTAATTTCTTAGCCACGTGATTGACAAGGATGGGATTTTGGTAGATCCATCAAAAGTTGAACCTGTGATGAATTGGGATTAGTCGAAGACGCCGTCTGAAGTGTGGAGTTTCTTGGGATTGGCAGGTTATTACAGAAGATTTATTCAAGACTTTTCCAAAATCGCAACTCTGTTGACGAATTTGACTCGTAAAACAGTTAAGTTTCTTTGGACGAAAAAGTGTGAGGAAAGTTTTCAGAAACTGAAGAAGAGGTTGAGTACTGCACCGGTGTTATCATTGTCGGATAGTACAATAAATTTTGTGGTATACAGCTATGCTTCACATAAGGCATTAGGCTGTGTGCTGATGCAGAGCGGCAAAATCATTGCCTATGCATCACGTCAATGAAGGACTATGAGAAAGGGTATTTGACCCATGACTTGGAATTGGCCGCAGTAATGTTTGCTCTAAAAATTTGGAGACACTACCTGTATAGAAAAAAGTGTGAGATATACACAGATCATAAGAGTCTGAAGCATATCTTGACACAGAAGGATTTAAACATGCGCTAAAGGAGATGTTTGGAACTAATCAAGGACTACGACTGCGAGATTCTTTACCATCCGGGTAAAGCTAACATTGTTGCCGACGCGTTAAGCCGGAAAGGTCGGGAGAAGTTGAATATATTAAGAGATCAGGACCAGTTGATAGAAGAGATGGCTAAATTGAAACTGGAAGTTAAGTATCCGAAGGATTCAGACAAGAAGCTGTTTCAAGTAACTACTAGTTCTACTCTGGTAGAATTGGTGAAAGAGGCACAACTTCACAATGAGGAATGTGAGAAGATCCGTAAGAGAATAACCGATGGTGAGGAAATCAAGTTTAAGATCGATAATGAAGGTCTGCTACGATTTGAAGGAAGAATCTGGGTACCGCCAATACCAGATGTCAAAGAGTAGATTTTGGACGAAGCTCACAGTTCGAGATACTCGATTCACCCTGGAAGTATGAAGATGTACCAAGATCTCAGACATCATTTTTGGTGGTCGAATATGAAGAGAGGCGTTACTGAATGCGTTGTGAGATGTCTGACGTGCCAGAAAATCAAAGCAGAACACCAGAGACCAAGTGGATTATTACAACCGCTAGAGATTTTGGAATGGAAGTGGGAGCACATCACGATGGATTTTATGGTTGGTCTTCCACCAACTCAGAAGGGTTTTGATGCGATATGGGTGATAGTGGATCGACTGACAAAGTCAGCACATTTTCTACTGATCAAGATTAAGTTTAACTTGGATCAGTTAGCGAAGCTATACGTGAAGGAAATTATTTCTCGACACGGTGTTCTGGTGTCGATTGTGTCCGACAGAGATCCGCGTTCCACATCGAATTTCTGGAATCAGTTTACAAGAATGTTTGAGAATGTAATTGCGAATGAGTATGACATACTATCCTCAGACTGATGGCCAGACCGAGAGTACGATTCAGACTCTAGAGGACATGTTAAGAGCTTGTGTTATGGATTTCAAAGGAAGTTGGGATGACCATCTACCGTTAGTGGAGTTCTCCTACAACAATAGTTACCATGTAAGTATTGGCATGCCGCTTTACGAAGAATTATATGACAAAAAGTACAGGACTCCATTGTGCTGAGATGAGGTCGGTAAACGTCAACTGTTGGGACAGAAACTGGTACAACAAACCGCCGAAATCGTGAAGCTAATCAGAACGAGATTGGTTGCTGCTCAAGATAGACAGAAGAAGTATGCCGATCAACATCGACAGAACCGAGAATTTGTAGCAGGAAGCTTCGTTTTCCTGAAGGTATCTCCCTGGAAGGGGAAGATTTGATTTGTCAAGAAGGGGAAGCTGAGTTCCCGATTCATTGGACCTTTTGAGATATTACGAAAGGTGGGTGAAGTATCTTACGAGGTTGCGTTACCTCTGGAGCTAGATAATATACATAATGTTTTTCATATTTTCGTGTTGCGACCGTACAAACACGACTACAAGCATGTAATAGAATACGAGCCTTTACAGTTAGATAAAGACTTAACATACGAAGAAGTGCCTGTTCAAATAGTTGATAGAAAAGAACTAGTACTTAGAAATAAAGTGATACCTTCTGTTAAGGTAATTTGGAGGAACCACAATGCTGAAGAAGCTACGTGGGAACTCGAAGATGTAATGAAGAAAACTTATCCCCAATTATTTGCTTAATTGTTTGTTTAATTTCATGTATACCGATTCTGGGGACAGAATCTTTTTAAGGGGGGAAGAATGTAACAGATGAGAATTTTTTTTTTGTTGTGATTCTGAAGACAAAATCCTTTTAAGGAGGGAAGATTGTAACGAATGAGAATTTTATATATGAATTTTAATATTTATTGAATTAAATAAATATTTTAATTGATTTGTTTCTTGAGTTAAATAAATAAATTATATGATTGTTGTGGAGTAATTTAATTAAGTGCTATATATTAATTAAATAAATATTTAATATTCAATTTAATTGATGTGTAATGATTTTATGATATAGTTCTAATTTAATTGAGATAATTAAATTAGATAAATTTTATGTGATAATTGTTACATGAGATTATGATTAGCGAGTAATTATACTCGTTATGTGACAAAATTATTTGTTTAAGTGATGTAGCTTTAATTTAATTAACTTAGAATGTTAAGAATTTAATTAATTAAAGTGTAACATTAAAAGTTATGTGTTAAAAGAATTAAAAAGGGTTTTTAAATTAGTTTTGTCAAACAAGGCCCTTAAAACTATTTTTAAAGAGTTTTGCCAAACAAGGCCCTTGCACCTATTTTAAAGAGTTTTAACAAACATGGCCTTAACTATTAAAAAAGCTAGTTTTTAAATGTAATGAGTTTTTGCCAAACAAAGCCTTAGGGATTTTGATTTTCAAAAATAAAATAACTGAGATATTTATTAAGAAATTTAATTCGATTGTCAGTTATGTATTATGTAATTATGTTTATATTATATACGTATATCAGTTATGTATATCTTATATTACGTTAGTTAAAACAAAAAGTTAGAACAAAAGAGAAAACAGAGAAGAGAAAATACAGGGAAAAGTTAGAGAGAAAGGAGAGAAGAAGGAGGAGGAGGAGGAGGAGGAATCCTTTGCTAAGCCAACAATCATCATCATCTTCTTCTTCACTTCAATTAGCTAAGGGTATAATCTCAATTCCTTATTTTAAAATATATTTTTATGTTCTTCATGAGTTTGGTTTTCTGTGTATATGAATTAACATGAAATTGATGTAAACATGATTATATATATAATGTGTTCATAACATGCTTATATATGAATTTTATGCATAAATTAGTTGTTTAAATCATGAAAATATGATGAATATAAAGAATTCATGTTTATTAAAAGTTACAGTGAATTGTTTTGAAAATATATAGTTCCTTTAAAAAATCAAAATTCATGTTTGATGGTATTATATTATATAATTGATGTTAGATTTTGATAACATGCTGAGAAACGGAATCAATATTCTTGAAATTGTGTAAATTGATTTAGAAACAAACTCACAGTGTTCAATTTCATCAAGAACACTGAAAATTGTCTTTTCTTCAAAATTAATAAAATTAAGTGTTTCAAATTATGTGTTTTAATGCCTTTATGTGTTAGAATGTGTTAGAAACATGAACTGGTAGTTTTATGAAAATTATATGAATTATCTTGGACAATTTCGGAATTTGAGGTGTAGAAAAAAGTCAAATTGGTTTTTTCTCTGCAACGTTCGCGAACTGTCAAACTTGTCTGCGCAGTGGCGCGACCGCATCGCTCCAAGGCATTAATAGAGCGTGCCTGCTCCAGGCAGCTCACCCGTGCCGCACCCATGGCTATTTGGAGCGCGGCCGCGCTGGTCCTGCAGATTGTGCAAAAAACTAATTTTTAAATGTGAAATTTTATAAGATTAATGATGTAAAAAAATATAAAGCATGTTAATAAAATTAAAATGCTAAATAGTCAGTAATTAATTATATTGTTAAAATATTATATATAATTATAATTTGATTAATTATAATTAAAGTGAATGTTTAATTTAAATTATAATTTGATTAACTATAATTAATATGATTACATAATTATTAGTTGATTAATTATGTAAAAATGTAATGTGAACATGTTATGTGATTAACTATGTGATAATTAATTATTAATTTAATAATTAAAGAGAAATGAGTTAACCCAAATGGGTTAACTAATTATGTGAATTAGTTATGTAATAACTAATTTAGATTATTATTGTTAATTATATATGTGTAGGTTAAGTTG
This sequence comes from Panax stipuleanatus, assembly GCA_020205555.1. Classification (NCBI taxonomy): domain Eukaryota; kingdom Viridiplantae; phylum Streptophyta; class Magnoliopsida; order Apiales; family Araliaceae; genus Panax; species Panax stipuleanatus. Next base: position 92,082,383 of record CM035126.1, on the reverse strand, counting down.
TGGAACGTGATAGTAATTGTAGCTTGCGGTTGAGGTAAGTTTTCTAAACTCGAACTTTACTTGAGCAAGTTATTCTATCCTTCCGTGATAATAATTATGCGAATTATTTGTATTATCTTTTATTCCATATCAAGCAAATATCTTATTGAAGTTTATTTATGAATTGATGTGACCTTGACTTAATTGTTCAAGTAAGGTCTATTAAGCCTTTCGAATGCATTAAGTTATTTCATAATTCTTTATAGATGAATTATTCTAGATTATTGTAAGTCGATTCAACTTCTCCTTAGTTGATGGTAGTTGAACTCCAAATTTCCTTTTAAACTTATCCAAACCAAACTTTCTTTGATGCAGACTTGTTATCAAATACTGAGATTAATAACCCTATTTAATAGGGGACTACCACACGAAAACGTTAAGATGTCTGTGCACAATACATAGTATGAAGGGCTGATCCTCCTGAGTACGAGTTAAGAGTCCATATAGTCTAAAAGACTGTTAAAGGTTTTAAATAGAAATGTTTATAACCTAGGATAAAGTTCAAGGTCTTATGACCCTCAGATGATTTCTACATTCGAAATTCTAAATGTTGATGAAAGAATTTTTTATTCAATTCTTTATTATTGATGAAAGAAAAGTATTCAAATCTTTCGAAGTTATTCAGTTTATGTCATCACTATTATTGTTATTATTCCAAGTGAGCTTTTGTTTGCTCACTCTTGCAATTAAATAACTATTGCAGCTAAAATCGAGAATGTTAACGCACCGTCAACAAGTAAAGGAAAAAATATGATGAACAAGTGAAGACTTGTTTATGTTTATGTTTATTATGATTGTAATAATACTTGATTATGTTATGTTTTATTTTTCGCACTTATTTATTGATGTTAAGGTTAGTAAACCATGGGATTAATTTGATTAAGTTGTAATCCTTTTATATGGAAGATTTTTATTTAATTATAAGGTTGTAATTTATTTTGCATTCCTTATTATTGGGCAGTAGTTGTATTTTATTTAGATAGTGAGCACCAAATCCCGTGAAATTGAAGTATCCGAATTTGGGGGTGTCACATTGTTCTCGTCTCGCTCTGCTGGGGATAACGTTATACGTGATGAACCTAACAACTCTGATGAAGATGATATTATTGATGCTACCTTGGTTTGAGACTAATGGTTTTCCATGTCTGTCAAGTCCCTTCACAAGGCATATTTTCCTTCCCGGCTGATGTCTTCATATCTTTCTACCGATTTTTCCCCCGGTGATATATCTCGGTTATCGAGTACCTCAGCGTGTGCTTCCGATGCCTATCTTGATGATAATTTACACCGGTAGTTTGCAATAGGATTGTTAAATCACCAATCCTTCTCGGTGCTCCCTCTGAGGATGTGTATAATAGATTCCATCATCGGGGATGGATTATTATATTTCTTCCATCACCAGATCGCTTTCGATGATTCACGAGGTTATGCCAACGGCTGAGATGTCGCTGGGGTTGAGCCAATAGCTGAACTGTCACCGGTCTGTACCCGACACTTTGTTGGGGTTGTGCCAACGATTGAACTTTCATCGGTCAGTACTCGATGCTTCGCTAGGGTTGTGCCAATGGCTGAACTGTCACTGGTCAGTACCCGGCGCTTCGCTGGGGTTGTGCCAATGGCTGAACTTTCACCAGTCTGTACCCGACACTTCACTGGGGTTGTGCCAACGGCTAAACTATAACCGGTCAGTACTCGACGCTTCGCTGGGGTTGTGCTAACAGCTGAACTGTCATCGGTTAGTACCCGATGCTTCGCTGGGGTTGTGCCAATGGCTGAACTGTCACCAGTCTGTACCCGACGCTTCGCTGGGGTTGTGCCAATGGCTGAACTGTCATCGGTCTGTACCTGATGCTTCGTTGGGGTTGTACCAACGGCTGAACTGTCACCGATCTGTACCAGACACTTCGTTGGGGTTATGCAAATGGCTAAACTATCATCGGTCAGTACCCAAAGCTTCTAGGGGGTTGTGCCAACGGCTGAACTATCACTGGTCAGTACCCGACGCTTCGCTGGGGTTTTGCCAACGGCTGAACTGTCATCGGTCAGGACTCGACGCTTCGCTGGGGTTGTGCCAATGGCTGAACTGTCACCGGTTTGTACCCAACGCTTCGCTGGGGTTGTGGCAACGGCTGAACTGTCATCGATTAGTACCCGACGCTTCATTAGGGTTGTGCCAACAGCTAAACTGTCACCTGTCTATACCCGACGCTTTGCTGGGGTTGTGCCAACAGCTAAACTGTCATCGGTCAATACCCGACGCTTCGCTGGGGTTGTGCCAACGGCTGAACTGTCACCGATCTGTACCCGACGCTTTGCTAGGGTTGTGCCAACGGCTAAACTTTCATCGGTCAGTACCCGACGCTTTGATGGGGTTGTGCCAACGGCTAAACTATCATCGGTCAGTACCCGACGCTTCGAAAGTGGCAGTTTTCGGCAGTTTTGCTCAGTTTTTTGGCTGTTTTTTGGCATTCTTCATCATTAATCTCCAGACATTGCTTCGGGATGAATACCAAGGGTTTTCAGGGAGTTCCCCTTTCTTTCAGGATTACACTGCTTAAAAGTAGGATTTCAGGACAAACCGCTCAATAGCGTAGCAATTTTTTCTGAGATTTAACTTTTCAACTTATATAAGCTCCGTTTCAACTCGAACTGAACCGAAGCGGAGGGAGTGAGGCCCAGCTTGGGGAGCCGCAGTTAGAGGTGCGGCAACTGCAGGTGGGCTCGCTTCTACCTGTGGCTTTATATTGGTTGCGTGAGTTCATTTGAAATCAGTTTAATTTTGAGTTTCAAACAGAATTCGATTTTCTTTTTTCAGATCTACAAAGTTCGGAAAGCCTTTTTCAGATTCCGTCAGCTTCCACACATTCAGCGCATCGCAGGTAACGTTTTACATCCTTTTTTCACAAGTTTTGACCGTTAAAAGCATTTAAACCACGTAGGGTGCTTTCAGACGCAATGTATGAAAAATGTATGCCTATAAGACCTGCTAAATTTTTTTTGACTTTATATGTATGCATATTTTACAGTAATGCACGTTTTGACGTAAGAAAATTCAAATTTTGAGACAGTCATATTTTGCTCTTTTTGATCAGTTTACTCATCCGTTTTGAGGCCTAGTGAGCCTGGATTTCAACTAAAAATGTCCATGGTAATTTGGCTACCATACGATGTTTACTTTTGATTTTATTTTGTAAATATGAACTGTTCCTATTTTTGGGAAGGTGTGCTACTGAATGACCACCTAGACATGCCTGTGTGTATGTAGACAGTCCATTTTACAAAGGAGACTCTGGTGAAATTTTTTCAAAAGCCCGAGCATTTAATAAACATGCAATTTTAACTCTACTGGGGATTTTTGACTGACCCATACATTTTTTAGGATTTAGCTTATGAAAAATATGCAATTTTGACTATACGGGGGATTTTTGATTGACCCATGCATGTTTTAGGACTTAGAAATGCATAAAATATTAATTTAAATTAATAAGCCACAGATTTGGAGACTTTATCCAAGTGATTTGGAGACTTTGTCCAGGTGATGGACCGAGACAGACCCGGTAGTGCTAGTAGGGTAGTTTCGGGAGTTAGACGGAGGCGAGCTTCTGATGTGCCTCAGCCACGTCCAGCTCGGCCGCCTCTCAGATTTGCAGAGTCGGTGATTCGTCCAGCCCAGGACGAGCAGCCGATTGATATTGATGATGAGCAGGCTCCTTTTACTGCTCCTGCCCCAGGTTAGGTCCCACGTGCGGAGCTTTCGGGTATTATTGTGCCGATCTAGGAGTTGCTAGGAGACTTGAGTCATCATCTATCGCGATTTCTTCACGTCAATGAGGTGACTTGAAGTTTTCTTCTCTCTGGATTCTCTTTCTTTTTATTGCCATTCTCGGGGCATAGGTTTTTGACACAGTTTGGCTTTTGATGCAGGTTCCCGGCTTTACGCAGCCCAGAGGGAACTGGTTCAACATGCACTCCCTCTACCACACTTTGCACCAGAAGTACAGGGATATCATTGATGGCTGGGGGTTTTAGGCCTTCTTCTTTATTCTTCCTCGCCATTGCCCCTAGGGTTATATGAGGGCTCCGTCTAAGCGTTGGTTCCACCGGACTCAGTCTCTTCATTTATTGGACTATGAGGTGATGATGACACCTATGGATTGGAGGTTCATCACTAGTATAGAGTTCGAGGGTGAGCCCGTGTCCTATTATGGCTGACATTACGCCCACTACTGTTAGATCCCTGCTAGGAGTTCCTTTATTGGCGCTCAAGGGTCGAACGGTTCGATCTGGTCCCTTGAGCATAGATGCCTAGAGTGGGGCTTTACTTGAGCCTCCGCCTGATGACCAGAGGGTTAGGGATCGCATCTTGAGGCAATTATTTCTGGTGATCATCAGGAGTTATTTTATGGCGGATAACTCATTGACTGTGTTCTTCTCCTTGGTCAGTACTACCCGACATGTAGAGCGCCTCAGTGACTTTGATTAGGGTTCCTACACCTTTGCCTATTTTCTCAGGGGCATGCGCATGCTTTCGGAGGGTTTGACGGAGGCTTGGTTAGGATTCTACCTATTTCTGCTTGTGAGTACATCTTTCTTGTACCTTTTTAATTTTTATATTTACATTTGTCAGTCTTGGTCACTGAGGACTTTTGATATTTATAGGGCCAGTTCTGGGCGTATGAGAGGCTTCATTTCCTACGGCCTGCCACTGCTTTATGTCTGGAGACCTATCCCCGGGGATGGCATTGGCATCACTCCACTCTAATGGAGGTCCCTGTTGCTGAGGGTTTTACTCATTCTCGCCTGTAGTTGGAGCTTTTTACGGTCAGAATGATCTCGTGTATCCCATATACCTCCGAGTTTTTGACTGTTGGATTTGAGGGAGGCTTCCCCACTGGTCGGGAGTTTGCATTGTCGACCCGCAGAGTCTCGTTTTTGACAGAGGGAGGCTAGGAGCTCTATATAGGAGAGCGTACTATCAGGAATATTACAGGGCAGATTCGTATTCCCATTTTTCCTCCTGCTTGGCATCATTTTCCATTGGTCCAGCCATTAATAGATATCCCTATGGAGGGCGTAGACTGCTTTACCCTATCAGAGGGCCCTTATAGCTAGGAGGCATTCAGCAGCTGGTGGAGTACTAGTACAATTGGACCTCAGACTCGTGCTACCCAATTTATAGCAGACATGGTTCCTGGGTCTGTGATGATGACAGATTGGATAGCTTATCTCAGGGAGCCTACTCATTTGGACAAGATCACATGGCTGACCCAGCAGTTGGAGAGAGCTCACTTGTTCATCTGGCATCTTGGCTGAGATCCATCAGAGGCATCTTCTTTTGATCCATTCGGCTCTGGAGCGGGCCCCTCTTCAGGTCCATTTTCTAGCAGTTATATAGGGGCTGATCCTCCTTTGTACCACCCAAACATGCTTGATAACAGCGACTTTGTGTCCATGGAGTAGATGGAGTAGGTTAACCACCTAAGTTTAGATATTTTAGATCTTTTTGGAGAGCTATTGTAGCTACATCTTTTAGTCGGCCACTATTTTGGTTGTTCGGGCGGCTGTGCCCTATTTTGATAGACCACTATTAGTAGTTGGGTGGTGGTGCCCCAGATTCCTGTACTTTTATATTTTTCTTTGTATTATTAGATAGGGATAATGCTTGTAGTAGATATTTTATTGTAGATATGCATGATATTTCTTATCTATCGCATCATGTTTATCATTGTCATTATGCATATATTATGTCATGTGTATGCATTTAGACAGATGAGTTCAGATTTGACCCCTGGATGGTCTTGTGATACGGTGATATAGATGTCGTCGTCCATCGTCAGTCGTATTGAGCATTTACCACCATCTATGGTGGCATCATCCTTGAGATCGTGATATAAGAGCATGCCCTTCCCAACCAGAGGGGCAGTGGATTAGATGTTAGGGCATTCATTGGCCCTCGTAGATTTTTAGGTTTTGTACGGGTTCGTAGATGGCCTTTTACCCTTTTGGATACCCGAGAGACAAGTTTTCCTCTTCGAACGGCACGAGTTGACTCTGACTTTAGAGGAGTATGAGTTATTCACTGGTTTGGCATTAGACTTGCCCTGCGCTCGTACTGCGATCAACGACATGAGGAGACCGTTTCTTCAGATGTCTGGTCTACGTCATAGTATAGTTTCGGATGAGATTATTTATGGCCATATGATCTTTATAGACTTCTTGATTTATAATTTTGGTAGGATTGATAGTTACGATCGACATGCTGGATATTTTATTATTTCGACAGAGGCATGGCATTTGGCCAAAATATGTTTTGCTGATGTGCATAGTAGCCTACGTCTATATGCCACTTCACTTGGACCACTTGGATGTCGGATTGATAGTCGAGGTTCGAGCCCTTAGACAGGGTAGCACTATTCTTCCGATGATATTGGCCGAGACGCTGAGAGCAGCCACCCACTGCAGTACCCACCCGAAGGGGTTTTTTAGAGGCAGTTCGGTCTTGTTGTACGTATGGCTCATGTCCCATCTACGATCGATTGGATTTTTCAGACCCCAGGGGTATTGTTTTACCCATGAGATATCTATGTCACTCTCCTTCCAGCCTGCGGAGTGTACCTACGCCGAGACATGGTCATCCTTTTTATTTGATATTGCACATTCGTTCTCGATTCTGCCATACTCAGGGCTAGTCTCCCCCTATAGCTTCATCACCCACACTTCTGCATGGACTATTTGCCTCTAGCGGGATTGAGGGGAGTGATTACTTACCATCCTTTGGATGTTATGGGCCATTTTGATCAGTTTTAGAGCCTGCACCATTTTGAGGGGGCTATTGATCAGAGGATGTCAGCTTCGTCTATGTCGTCTTCTGATTTGGTCAGAGTGTATGAGTGTTGGACTTATAGGGAGAGGGTTGATTTCTCCAGTAGCCATCCGGATCGATCTCCAGAGTACTCAACGTGGTTGGAGGCAGATATAGCATCAACTGCATTCATCCAGTCAACTTCGATAGTGGATTTAGACGAAGAGGAGCCTATGGAGGATCTTGATTCTCCCATTGAGGATGAGTTGTTCATGGGTCTGACAACAGCATTAGTTAGTGACCCACCGATCATTCCTGACGGGACAGATCCCGCTTTGGCAGACTCACTAGCTATGATGACCTTTGAGAGAGATCAGGCTAGAGCGCTGATGTTGACCGCCTTGTTTGGCAGAGATATAACTTTTGCTGAGAGGGATGAGATTCGATCTACCAGATATGCAGCCTTTGAGGAGATTACGGAGGTTTTGATTGTCAGGGATGCTGCTTTTGTGGAGAGGGATGAGGCTATAGTTTCCCAAGATTTCCATATTATCGACAGTACCGCTCTCTGATCTTATACTCATGGTCCGGTTGTGGAGATGAACGATTATATTAATCATCACATCGAGACTATGCAGATGGATGTAGATGTTCTGACTCGTATGGAGGCTGAGGGTATTACACTTGCAGCAGCTCCTCCATCTTAAGAGAGGGATGCCATGTTGGCATTGCTGTCCTGCTTATCCATGGGTCCATAGACTAGCTTTGTTTTTCCTGCACATACTAGATCAGCCATTTTTGTCATGTACATGACACTATGTAAATATCAAATAGTATTATATATCAGAGAAATATATTTTGATTCACTTCCTTGTTTGGATATGTGTTGTCATTGCTGAGTCATTACCACTTCTTTCATGACTTGCTGTTGTTGATGTATCTTAAGCTTCTCCTTGATGGACTGACAGTGAGATGTCATAGAGTATCTCAGATAGGCCTGTTGACCAAGGAGGCTTGATAGAATATAGGTTTCATATTGTTTCGGTGTCTTGGAACTGGTTTTTATTCGTTTTTTGTTTTTTTTCTTGAAGGTCAAATTGCACCATAAATGGCTGCCTAAGTACTCCCGGGTGTAGGGAGATCAGGTCATTCGTAGTTCAGTTTTGGTATGAGAGAGGTTTGAAAAGTATTTCTCTTGTGTTTTGAGTTTGGATTGATGAGTTGTTGAATTTTTTTTGGTTTGACCGCACCAAAAATGACTGCCTACGTACTCCCGTGTGGAGAGAGATTAGGTCATTTGTAGTTCCGGCTTCTAGTGAAAATCGAACCTAATTTGATTTGTAGGACTAGGATGCGGGTATGCATGTGTTTCAGACATAATACCTTTTTATGGTGTCTGAGTTGATGAGTTGGGAAAATTCGATTTCGTCCATCTCTTGCAATCTGATAGCTCCTCCCGTCAACACCTCCTTGACAATGAAAATGCTTTCCCAATTTGGGGTGAACTTTCTTTTGGCTTCTTCTTGATTGGCCAAAACTTTCTTCAGCACCAAGACATTTTCTTTGAATTGTCGTATTCAGACTTTCTTGTTGTAGGATCGAGCAATCCTTTGCTGATACAACTGCCCGTGGAAAATGGTTGTAGCCCTCTTTTCATCTATCAGGGACAGTTGGTGGTACCGGTCTTGCAACTACTGATCTTCATCCATTTGAGCGTCGATTAACACTCGCAAGGACTCTATCTCTACTTCTATGGGAAGGACAGCTTCTATGCCATAGACTAATGAATAGGGGGTAGCCCCAGTAGAGGTATGCATTGATGTCCTATATGCTAACAGGGTTAAGGGTAGTAGGTCAGGCCATTCCTTGTGATTGGCGGACATTTTCTGCATGATCTTTTTGATGTTCTTGTTGGCCGCTTCAACAGCACCATTCATCTTGGGCCGATAGATGACAGAATTGAGATGCTTGATGTGGAAATTTTTGTATAGTTCTCTCATCATTTGATTGTTCAGGTTCTTGGTGTTGTATAATACGATCACCTCCGGTTGTCTATATCGATAGAAGATATTATTTTTGATGAAACCAATGATGACATCTTTGGTTACTTTGGGAAAGGAGGTAGCTTCAACCCACTTGGTGAAGTAATCGATCATGGTGAAGATGAATCGATAACCATTGCTGGCTCTGGGTTCTATTGGGCCTATCACATCCATTCCCCATATGGAGAAAGGCCATGGTGAACTCATATTGTGTAGCTCATTTGGAGGAGCATGTATGGCATTTCTATGTAATTGGCATTGAAAGAATCTCCTGACGTGATCGTCACAGTCAGCTTTGAGAGAGATCCAATAATGTTTTGTTCTTAATATCTTCTTGGCCAGCAGATGACCGCTCATGTGTGGACCACAGACTCCACCGTGGACTTCATCCATTAATCTCTGGGCTTGCTCTTTATCAAGGCATCTTAACAGGCCTATTCCAGTATCTCTTTTGTATAGTGCATCTCCGCTCAGATAGAACTTCATAGTCATTTTGTGAATTCGCTTTTGTTCGAATTGGCTTGCCCTAGCGGGTGTAGATCCATCTTGGAGATATTCCTTGATGTCTTGATACCAAGGCTATTTGATAGGAGGTATTTCATCTGATATGTCTCCAATGTAATTCTCATATGTCAGGGCCTTCTGACTTGTGAATTTAATGCAGGGAATCCCACTCCTATCGAATATGTGGATCAAGGAAGTCAACGTCGCCAATGCATTAGCAAAATCATTCCTACCCCGAGGAATATGGATGAAGGCTATGTCGTGAAAATCTAAAGATATGTTAGCAAGCTACCGGTGATAGGGCAGTAAATGCAGTTCTTTAGTGTGATATGCTCCAGTGGTTTGTCTGATGACCAATTCAGAGTCTTCGAAGACTAGTAAATGTTTGATACCCATGGAATAGGCTAACTTCAATCCCATTATGCAGCCTTCATACTCGACTGTGTTGATGGTGTTGCCAAATTACAGTTTGGAAGCCACAGGATATTGTTCTCCTGTACCAGAGATAAGGACTGCCTCATCTCTGGCACCCTCTATGTTTACCGCTCCATCGAAATACATTTTCCATGGTTGGACGGTATTCTCTTGTTGGAGTTATTGAATTGTCATTATCCCATCATCTGGGAAATAAGTCTCTAGGGGCTCAAACCATCCTGATGGTGCTTCGGCTAATTGATCTCCAATGCCTTGACCTTTGATGGACTTCTAAGTTACAAGACAATGTCGAACTGTTGGAGGATCAACTTCCATTTGGACAATCAACAATTCAACATTGGCTTGTTGAAAATGTATTTAAGTGGATCTATGCGGGATATAAGGTAGGTCGTGTGCCCGTGGAGGTAATGTTATAACCTCATTGCGGCCCATGCTAATGCATAACACGTCTTTTCGATTAGGGTGTACTTCTGTTCACCACTGCTTAATCTTTTGCTGATGTAATAGATGGCTCTCTCCTTGCTACTATCATCTTTCTATCCCAACATACAACCCATTGCCTTGTCATTGACGGACAAGTACATAAATAGGGGAACTCCGTCCCTTGGGGGTACCAAGACTGATGCTTCGATTAGCTGCTTCTTGATGGCGAGGAAGGCTTTTTGACAATCCTCATTCCATTTGGTGGAGGAATTCTTCCTTAGAAGCTTGAATATGGGTTCACAGGTTGCTGTGAGCTGGGAAATGAACCTGCTTATGAAACTGATCCTTCTTATGAACCCTCGTATCTCTTTCCCTGCTCGAGCTACTTACATTTCAGTGATGGCTTTAATTTTGGTAGGGTATAGCTCGATGCCTCGATTGTTCACCATAAATCCCAACAACTTGCCTGATTTGATGCCAAAAACACATTTGGCTGGATTCAGCTTGAGGTTGTACTTACGTAACCTGTTGAAAAGCTTCCTGAGATGGTCTAGGTGATCATGCTCCCTTCGGGATTTGATGATGATGTCATCCACATAGACCTCTATCTCTTAGTGCATTATGTCATGAAACAGGGCCATCATGGCTCGCTAATATGTGGCTCTGGCATTGATGAGGCCGAAGGACAATCGTCTATAGCAAAAAGTTCCCTAGGGAGTAATGAAAGTAATTTTATCCCTGTCTTCTTCAGCAACCATGATTTGATGGTAACCAGCAAAGTAATCCATAAAGGAATACATGCCGTACTGCGCCGTATTATCGATCAAGATGTGGATGAAAGGTACTGGGAAATTATCCTTCAGGTAGGCTTTGTTCAAATCCCGGTAATCCACGCATACTCGTACTTTCCCTCTGGGTTAGGTACGGGCACTATGTTTGACAGCCACTCTTGGTATGTTGATACCATGATGATACCGGCTTTGAATTGTTTAACGACCTCTTCTTTGACTTTCAGACTCCATTCAGGTTTTAATCGCCTGAGCTTCTGTTTGACTGGCTTGAATCCATCTTTGATGTTCGATGGATGACAATATCAGTAGATGGGCCAATCATATCTTCATATGACCATACAAACACATCTTGGAATTATGTTAGGAGTTCGATCAGGTCGATATTTTGGTCTGGTGTGAGGTCTATGCTTATCTGGATTTCTTTGAGGTTTTCGGAGGTTAGTATGTTGATAATGGTGTTTGGTCGAGGTTTGGTTTGGGTTTGTCTTTGACCCATTCTTTGATCTCCTCGGGCACCTCATAGTCATCCTCCTCCTCTTGATCAATATCCATCAAGTCGAAGTTCAGTTCTACATCAAAGTTATAGTCACTGAGACAGGTTAGCATCTCATCAACATTGACAAACAAATCCAATTCCAGAGTCCTTAAAACAAAAATGCTTTCACTTTAATTTATGCAACTGCTTAAACATACAAAGCATTTGGCAAAGCATGACAAAAGTTACTGCTATAGCTGTGCAATCAAAAGTAAACAGTAAATGAAAGCATGTTACAGGGCAGATGGACTTTATGCCCTTTTACTCTTTTTGACTGAGGCAAGGGATGCTGCTCCAGTTATCCAGTGTTAGATCCTCATGAACAAGAAGAATCAAGGAATTGTGCTCGTCGACCTCGTTTCGGATAATGACTAAGACATCCTTTATAATAGGGTCGGGGTTTTTCTTTGAACTGCCCCATTTCCTTTCTTTATGCGAGGAATTTGAATCTAATCCTCGTCGTCACTGTCCGAGATCTCATCATTCATACCCTCGTAGTTTATGATAACCCGCATGTTAACAAATGGGTCCCGTCCTTCATACAAGGACTTTTCTTTTCCCTTTTTGTTATCACCTTCAGGCTTTGGGGATTTCCTTTCCCTGGCTGGTATGATTGGAGGAAACAGCATAGCTGATATCACAGTAAGAATCTTTCTCATTTGCTTTACAAAACCAGCATCAGTGAGATTCGGCAGCAGTATGGTGGAAACATGATCCTTAGGGTGCTTATGTGGGTTCCAATGGCTTGACCCGGATGAATAACCCAATTCAGCTCTCCCTGTCTGGCTCGGGATTTGGACTGGACTTGTTATACCTTGCTGATTCTTTCCTAACTCTTCTCTAGGTTGGAAACCTAAAGATACCATCTCTTGACCTACTGTCATCACTTCAGGGGATACTTTAGGCTTTAAGGCTGGTGCTCCGATAGGTAGATACTGAGTATAACTCACCTCCAGGGCTTAAAAACTTGTAAGTTCAATCCCTGTATCCAGGTTGATCACTGGAATGTCTCCCTGTATGCAGACAGGGTATTCTGGTTCGGCATTGACCTTGATTAGGTCTGCCTGGAAACAAGTTGTATCCAGTGGTAATGTTGAGTACCTGAAAGGACACATAGAAAGTATGCGGACCAATCTCCAGTGGAAGTTCTATTTCTCCCATAGCTTGTCGACGAGATTCATCGAAAGCTCAGATGACCACATAACTGGTTTTGATCCGGTTCGGGTTGATCTTCATTCTCTCTAAAGTGTCGTAGGGACAGATGTTAAGGGATGATCATCCATCTATGAGCACACCTCCGATCACATACCCGAAAGATATCAATCTAATTTGTAGGGACTTGCGATGACCCGTCCCCTCTGCAGGAATATCATCGTCGGTGAAAGATATCACATTGCTGTTGAAAATATGTTCTACCACGTGACAGAATTTCTCGGCATCCACGGTATATGGCAGGTGGGCTTCTTCCAGTACATTTACCAGAATGTTGCGATGATCCATTGAGGATAAGACCAAATCTAGGATGGAAATTTGCTTGGGTGCGTCTTTCAAACTTTGAACCACCTTGATTTTATTGTGTCCCATTTTGTTAAGGAACTCTTTGAATTTCTCTTCAGCCACCTTTTCTTTGGCTTTGATGACTAGTTTGATCACCCGCTGAGGCAGGTACAAAAGATTATCCTATGGTACAATGGCAATGTTGTTTGAGGTGGAACCTTCGTCATTCCTGTAGTTCCATGGGACCTTCTTCAGACTGATAACTGGATACTGAGGTCTGAAGGGAAAGATTAAAGGCTCAAGTGCGACCACCTTTATAAGATTTTATGTTTCTTGGACCCCTTTTCCTGACAGTACTAAGGGTGTGAGGGTTTGTTCACTGTCACAGGACACAACAGCCACTGTATCATGATTACACACAATGGGAATAAAGAGAGTGTCTTCATCTGGGAGGCCATAATCCCGATTCCCTTTTATCAATTCATCGCTTTTAATCATATTCTGAATCAGGTTACGAAGTGCCTAGCAATCCTCAGTATCATGGCCGGGTGTATTGGAATGGTACTGACAAGTTTGGTCAAGCTTGAATTTCCTGGATCACGGGTTTAATGGAGGTAATAAATCTGCAACCATTCCCTCGTTGATTAGCATCTGGAGGATCTCCTTCATCGGCTGGTTCAAGTTGGTGAAATTCCTTTAAAAGGCAAATTTCCTATCATCTTGGAAATTCTCCTCTTTGGCCATCTCGTCGGTCCAGGATTCATGCTTATGAGACCGATAGTAATCCCTCATGGGGATGGGACTGATCTCCAGTGTGGGAGGATTTGCATCAGACTGATTGGTCTAGTTCATCAGCTGCCTGGTAATTTGATGTTGGTATATAACCAGTTCTGCTAACTGTTCAATTTACTCCTTGATAGACTTAATCTCTTGTTCTATCAAGAATCGCCTTTTCGAGACTTCCCAACTATTTGGGTTGTTGTTGCTGGATGGAGTTGATTCCCCCACATAACGGAGGTATTTAGATCCTTCTCCATTTTCTGTGTTGATCATGTTGACATTTTCCTCTTTGTGGTGAGGGAGGGAATTATCCTGCACGTGCGGTTGCTCGGGCTTTGTCACCACAATCTCTCCGTTGTCAATCAAATCTTAAATTTTGTGCTTGAGAGACCAACAGTCTTGTGTGTCGTGGCCCGGAGATCTAGAATGGTAGGCATACTTCTTGCGTTGGTCGAAATTCCGTCCACCGGTGTTGGTTAGTGGAAGGAGTTGCACAATCTTCTTCTATACAGTTAACAATTTTAGCACATTCTCGAGTGAATCCCCTAACGGGGTGAATGTTCTTCGACGTTTGGCCTCAATAGTCTTCTGAAATGAAGGGTTCGAAGGTTGAGCTGAAGCTTGAAAAGGGGTATAGTTCCTCCTTTGAATGGGCATATTGTTTGACTCGCCCCTTGGATTCTGTCCTTATAATACTAAGGATACTTCTTCATCTTTCTTCTTATGTGTTCTCCGGGGATTACTCCCATAATTTCTGGAGTGGATATGCTCGGCAACGACTTCCAAGGCAGTCAGGTCCTTTTGTGACACCTCTAAATCCGGGTACTTCGTTTCCACGAGATTTGGTGCTCACTATCTAAATAAAATACAACTATTTCTCAATAATAAAGAATTGCAAAAATAAATTACAACCTTTATAAATACTTAAAATCTTCCCTATCAAAAGGATTATAACTTCTCTCAAAATATCCCAAGGTTTTATCTAACCTTAATATAAACAATAAATGCGGAATTAAATTATCATAACATAAAGTCTTATTACAATTCATAATCAAATAAAACAAGTCTTCACTTGTTCATCTTGCCTTTTCCCTTACTCGTTGACGATACATCAACGTTCTCGACTTTAGCTGCAATGGTTATTTAAATTGCAAGAGTGAGTAAACAAAAGCTCACTTGGAATAACGATAGTAATAATAACGACATCAACTGAATAACTTCAAGAGATTTGAAGAGTTTTTCTTTCATCAACAATAAAGAATTGAAATATAATTCTTTCATCAATATTCTAAACTTCGAATATTGAAATCAACTGAGGGTCATAAGACCTTGAACTTTGTCCTAGGTTATAAACATTTATATTTAAAACCTTTAACAGTCATTTAGAATATAAACTCTCAACTCGTACTTAAGGGGATCATCCCTTCGTACTATGTGTGACACTCCCAAATTTGGGTCCTCTGACCCTGGTCCGGTCGTCACGATCTAACATAAACATCCACCTCTAAACAACATACGATAACTAAAATGCAGAATATAATAAACGTACGTCGTTCATTCAAAAGGTGTTACTAGTCCCAAGATTCGATAACCTTATTACAACATAAAAACATACCCTAGAATAGTCAATAGGGTTCATATTACATAACAGTAAATTAATTAAACATAAAGATAAAGTCTGCTCCTTGCAAACTAATCCTACATCTTCCCTTTACCCTTGTCCTTCCCTGAAGTCTCGGGCTTAACTGCAATATAAGTCATGATATAGCAAGAATGAGCAACAAGTTTGCTCAGCAAGTTGAAATACAACAATAAAGAATATATCATGATGAATAGAAAATATCTGACAATGAATTCAACAATATGAATATCGAAAGCAAGAATAATGATTGCTTTTAGAATAACTGATAGTCAAGTAGACTTTTGAACTATACAACTCCAACGAAATCAATAGCTGATTGACCCTTTGGTTACTGGCTACAGAATAGTACTTGAGGGGATCAGCCTCGCGTACGCCATGTATATGCATAACATTCAACTCTGCTGTTTGTATCTTTATACTAGATACCTGGGGTACTCCCCTATATATATAAGGGGTGTTCTTCAGTCTAAGAATCCTTACCATTAATTGGTTTGGATAGCTTTTATAAAATTTCATATACTTGTCTGACCGAACAAAGGTTCAGACTCTATCTAACACAGCTCAAGAATTATTGAACTTTACAAAATGTACAAGTCCAAGACTGTACGAACTCAAATGCACTAAGTGCGAATATCAATAATATCGATGTGGAATAATTGTAAAGTAATTAAACCACCTAATAGCATGCTTGGAAATAAAGTTCAAGCTTTAAATAATTAACCATCAATACGATAATAACCTGCTCAATACAATATGAGAATGATAGGAACTTGCACAATAAAGAGTGTAAGGGAACTTGCATTCAAATTAAGTGAAGTTAAGAAACTCGCTTACACAATTCATTGAATAAGGTAGTGCAAGAATTTAGAATACTTGCATTCAATATAACAATCAAATGAAGTTAGGAAACTTGCCTGTTTGCTCAGCTACAAATAAGTTTTAGCTTTAATTAACTTTCGCTGAAATAACCTAGTATTTATAAGTCGGCATTCCAATTAGCATGTGTAAACTAATACGAGTCTACACTTATAAGAATCTGCTTATCATATTAATCTATCCATAATTCGCGTAAGTCAATCTAATCATGTCATAGATTTAATAACTTTAGATTATCTAGTTTCTATGCATCAATATAGGCTTGAACATATAATACTTCAAGTTACTTATATTTAATCAACATACATGCTTTATGATTATAATTTCAAGTTTGAAAACCTAGCATGCTCAACCTAATCCTAATTTAAAGTCATATGCTCTCCTGTCGGTAATTTGTATACTTTACATAATACAAGTTCATGCTTCATGTTATCACATAACAAGGCTAAACAATATTTAATATGCATGCTCGAGTATACTACACACATATACTTTAATCACGTAGTTCATGCTTCAGAAATTCATTTCTTATGAATACGTGCATATGCAAAATTCACGCTTTGACCAAACGAGGTCTATGTTAATATGCTTATAGGCATAACGAACTCTAATGTATATGCTTGTATAATCAATACGTAATCCACATGGTATTTGATGTCATTATCCTTCACATTCTACGTTTTCATCAAAAGTTGCACCAAACCAACATGGGTAACATAATACAAGTAAAGCGTCCCATAGTCATGACTCACATGTATTAGAATGCATATCTAAACCACATGAAAGCTCTCATATGGTCAGAAATCACAAGACAAAGTCCTTGGTCAAGTTTTTTTTTCAAAGTTCATTAGTTTCTTATTTCAAAATCGTCTGAATCTTGCAATCACGTATGCTAGTGTGTGAACCCACTTTAGACTCGCATTTCACGTTAATATAAACTATACTATCATGTTCATAAAATTAGAATGCTCACATACATAATATGTCCATAACAAGTTCACTTTAAAAATTTCTAAGTTCATTTGTAATCTTTTAATTCCTTTTATCATTTGAGGGCACTAACATGATTATACATATTTATCTCACATGAATGTGTTCATACATGTGTTAATCCAGTTTCATGCTTAACTAAATAGGGTACCATAAGCTAACATATAGCAGTTGCTAGCAGGAAGGCAAAAACAATTCTCTAGGACCTGCGCAGCTGCGCTGCTACCAGGTGTATACCCGGCGCAGCTACGCCGGTGCCTGGCTCAACCAGAGGCTTCGTACAGTTCGACAGAACTGAAACCCATCTCAGAAAATAACTTCAAAAATCTCTTCAAATATTCATATAACAATTTCAACAAGTTTATATAATCATATAACACTTTAATACTCATATCTCATAATTCAATTACCAACAATTCTTGAACAATTCAATAATCAAGAATTTTGAAAGTTATGCAGAGAATGAGAATGGGAAGTTATACCTCTGTGATGGAAACCAAACTTGCTGTTACAGATATATAATGCTGCTATACTACTCTCTCTCAATTCTCTTTCTATCAATTCCAAGAAAATCTCAGCAATAGAAATTGAGAAGGGGAAGAACTCTTATATAGAAAAATGAATACACGGTTCTTGATTTTACTCACCAAATCAATACAAAGGATTACATGATTGCATGCTAGATAACAAGAAGTGGATGAATGGAATCATAAATCCCACTCCCCCTATAATGATCATGGCTAGCTTTGATGAATTTGAGGAGGGTTATAGGGTGGTGTAGCTATGTGAAAGTTTACGTGTGGGAATGAAATAAGGAACTCTTCTTATGGGACAAGCCAGTTAACTCAGTAATGTAGCAACTAGCAAGCTATATATCATATATGCCAACACTAGACATATAATAAATACACTAAGTTATATACTATGTATATATACACATATTATATACATAGGTTTTAAGTATTTATTCCATACACATTTAAATAGGTGTTGCAATGTTATCTCAATAAAATAATGTATCAAGTAGGTATATATATACCAATCATATAATTCATGTACATTTTCCTTAATACCAAATGTAAAGCAATTGGGTATTATTATTACTCATTATTATAATCATTATAATATAATTATAATAACTCAATAAAATAATTATTAATTAATAATTGATCTTATTATATGACAATAGGGTATACCTAAATGTCCACATAATGTCACATACCTTCAATTTTCCTCATCTTACTATATGGTCCATACATGCAATATACACCACATTAATACGTCACATTGTATTATATATAATCTAGATAGCTACCCTATATTAAAGGTTTAGTATCGCATGCTTGTGTATAACAGTAAATTAATAATATTATATTGTTAGTTCTCTTACTCATTAATTATTATCTATTCATAATAATAATTAAACAACACATTATCATAATTGAAATTAATCAAACACGTTCAAATCCTGCCACGATATTCAAATAAGTTGAATATTTAATTATTAATAATCTTATCAATTCTCTGATATTAAAGTCTTAGGGTTAGTCCACTAATTTAAATAAACTATTAGTGACTCCACTTAACCATTCACAAATTCACATAACCACATAAGGTTTAAATAAACTCACAAAATTAACTTAATAAAATTAAATCACATATTTAATAAATAAGGATTTTAAAATTCATGGTCGTTACATCCCTCCCCCCTTATAAAAATTCTGTCCTCGGAATTGTACAAATAAGGTTACTCAAATAAAAACGGATAATTTGCTCTCATTTTCTCTTCTAGCTCCCATGTAGCTTCTTCAACTGCGTGATTCCTCCAAAGAATCTTAACGGAAAGAATGATCTTATTCGTCAGCTTCTGTTCCTTCCTATCTAGTATCTGTACAGGAACTTCCTCGTATGATAAGTCTTTCTCGACTTGGATAGGTTCATAGGAGATAACGTGCTTGTAGTCTGGTTGATACGGCCGCAACACTGACACATAAAACACATTGTGACTGTGCTCAAGTTCAGGAGGTAACGCCACCTCGTACGCCACTTCACCGACTCGCCTCAGAATCTCAAACGGTCCTATGAACCTACGGCTCAACTTGCCCTTCTTCCCAAAATGAATCTTCCCCTTCTAGGGAGATACTTTCAGAAAAGCATAGCTTCCTAATTCAAATTCTTTCTTCTTGCGAGGCAAGTCCGCATACTTCTTCTGGAGATCTTGAGCAGCTACCAGCCGTGCTCTTATCACCTTGATAATCTCTACAGTCTGCTGTATCAATTCTGGTCCCAACAGTCGATGTTCTCCAACTTCATCCCAACACAACGGTGTTCGACATTTTCTCCCATATAGTGCCTCGTACGGTGGCATTCCGATACTAGCGTGATAACTATTGTTGTATGCGAACTCTACTAATGGAAGGTGATCCTCCCAACTACCCTTGAAGTCCATCACACAAGCTTGGAGCATGTCTTCAAGTGTTTGGATCGTTCTCTCGCTTTGCCTATCGGTCTGCGGATGATACGCGGTACTCATTCGTAACTGTGTCCACAATCTCTCTTGAAGACTCTTTCAAAAATTTGACGTGAAATGCGGATCTCTATCAGATACAATAGATACCGGCACCCCCTGTCTCGAGATAATTTCCTTGACATATAATCTGGCTAACTGATCCAAACTATACTTAATCTTAATCGGCAAAAAGTGAGCTGACTTCGTAGGACGAGCTACAATTACCCATATGGCGTCGTGCCCTTTCTGCATTGCCGGAAGTCCTACCACAAAGTCCATCGTGATATGTTCCCATTTCCTTTCTGGAATATTTAACGGTTGTAATAACCCGCTTGTCGTTGGTGCTCTACCTTGACTCTCTGACAAGTTAAACACCTACTTACGCATTCTGCAACTCCCTCTTCATGTTTGGCCACCGAAAGTGATGACGCAAATCTTGGTACATCTTCATGCTTCCTGGGTGTATCGAGTATCTCGTACTGTGTGCTTCTTCCAAAATTTCTTCTCTTAGTTCTGGTACTAACGGTACCCAAATTCGTCCTTTAAACCTTAGCAGTCCAGTGCTATCAATCTTGAATTTCAAATCATCACCTTCAACAATCCGCGTCTTGTTAATATTACAATCTTCGTCCCTCTCTTGTGCCTCCTTATCCTTATCTAATAAAGTCAGACTCGCTGTCACTGTAAATAATTTCTCGTTGGTCTCTATCGGATACTTAACCTCCAAATCTAGTCGTTCGAAATCTTTCACTAACTCTTCTTGAAAGGTTAACTTCAATAATTTCTCTCTGCCTTTTCTGCTCAAGGCATCTGCCACTACATTTGCTTTGCCTGGATGGTACAGAATCTCACAATCATAATCTTTGATCAATTCTAGCCATCGGCGCTGCCTCATGTTTAGCTCCTTCAGCGTGAAGATATACTTCAGACTCTTGTGATCCGTGTATATTTCACATTTCTAGCCATATAAATAATGCCTCCAAATCTTCAAGGCAAAAAATACTGCTGCTAATTCCAGGTCATGAGTCGGATAACCCTTCTCATAATCTTTCAACTGACGTGAAGCGTACGCAATGACCCTGCCGTGTTGCATTAGTACATAGCCAAGACCCTTGTGTGACGCATCGCTATACACTACAAATCCTCCCGTGTTATCCGGTAAAGCTAACACAGGTGCTTGACTAAGCCTCTTCTTCAATCTAGGAAACTCTCTTCACACTTCTCCGTCCAAACGAACTTAACTGCCTTTCTAGTAAAATTGGTCAACGGCGATGCTAATTTCAAAAAATCCTGGATGAATCTCTGATTGTATCCCGTTAATCCTAAGAAACTCCTGATTTCTGTTGGCGTCTTCGGCTGCTCCCAATTGATAACTGCTTCTACTTTTGCTGGATCCACCGAAACACCATTCTTGTCGATAACGTGCCCCAAATATTGCACTCTCTGCAACCAAAATTCACACTTGGAGAATTTTGCATATAGCTTATGTCTCCTTAATGTCTCCAACACTATTCGAAGATGCTTGGCGTGCTCTTCCTCCTTCTCCGAATACACCAGAATGTCATCGATGAATACGACAACAAACTTATCCAAATACTATTTGAACACTCTGTTCATCAAGTTCATAAATGCTGCCGGCGCATTCGTTAATCCGAATGACATTACCAGAAACTCAAAGTGTCCATACCGAGTCCTGAATGCCGTCTTTGGAATATCCTTCGGCCTCACCTTCAGATGATGATAACCGGTCCTCAAGTAAATCTTTGGCTTGACTGGCTGGCCCTCCGATGCTCAGTTCGTGGTTGTTGTTGTTGCGATTACCGCTAGCTGCATCGCCCTTTCTCTTCGGGCAGTCGTTAATTTGATGGTCTAGGGCTCCACACGAGAAACACCCTCCTTTCTGCTTATTCAGACACTGAGGAGCCATGTGCCCCGGTTGTCCACAACGGTAACAAACACTCTTTCCCTTCATGCACTCCCCCGAGTGATTCTTCCCATAGTTGTTGCACTTTACACTTTTCTTGGCCTCTCCCCCGGACTTGTTACCTCCAGAGGATTGGCTCTCCGTCCATTTACGCTTGTTGGGGTTGCTGCCTCCGCTGCTTCCCCCTTTCTGTCCCTCCTGACCGGTCTTCTTTTCTTGTTTGAATCAAGTAATGGCTTCATTGCCTCCTTCGACAATTATAGCCCTTTCCAATAGATCTGAGTAAGTTTTAATCTTCAATATTGTGACTGCTTTCTGCACCCATGGTTTTAGTCCTAATTCGAATCTTCTTCCCTTCCTGGCTTCCGTGTCCACTTGATGTGAAGCGAATCGGGCCAACTCGTTAAATCCTACCGCGTACTCTGTGACAGACATACTACCTTGCTTCAACTCCAGAAACTTAACTTCAATATCCTGTCGCGTATTCTCCGAGAAGTAATTCTCGAGAAATAGCTCCTTAAAATTATCCCAAGGAATAACTCCTTCGCCTGCTCGTCCCTTATTGGCTTTCCACCAATAGTTAGCCTCGCCCTTCATCATGAAAGTGGCAAAACTCGTCTTCTGTGCTTTGGCCACTCGTGCAACCTCAAACACTTTCTCTATCTCTTCTATCCAAGTTTGGGCTTCAATTAGGTCTAAGGTTCCCCGGAACTCTGGTGGTCCTACTAATTTAAAATCTTTAAAACTAGCCAAGTGATGTCCTGGCTGCCCTGCTGCTGGCTGGGGTCTATTCTGCATTGCCTCAGTTAACAAGTTAACGAAGTTTTGCATAGGGTCGATAATTTCCCCTCCGCTATTATTAACGGATCCTTCCTCCCTATGGTTCCGCGGTAGTCTCCTAGGTGGCATGATCCCGAGGAAAGAAAGAAAACATTAGACTTTATGTGATATGATATTTATGTTATCATTAAGAAGTTTAGGATGTCTATCAGTTATAGCTGATTTAAATAAACAACTTCAGTATCACAATAAGACTCGATGGATATCCTTAACCCATCACTTACATATTCTACTTGAGTTTTCTACTAAGGTTATAACTTAGGTTTCGCATTTCTGACGTTTATAACCTATGGCTTTGATACCAACCTGTGACAGCCCCCAAATTCGGGTCCTCTGACCCCGGTCCGGTCATCACGATCTAACATAAACATCCACCCCTAAAAAATATACGATAACTAAAATGCGGAATATAATAAACGTGCGTCGTTCATTCAAAAGGTGTTACTAGTCCCAAGATTCGATAACCTTAATACAACATACAAACATACCCTAGAATAGTCAATAGGGTTCATATTACATAACAGTAAATTAATTAAACATAAAGATAAAGTCTGCTCCTTGCAAACTAATCCTACATCTTCCCTTTACCCTTGTCCTTCCCTGAAGTCTCGGGCTTAACTGCAATATAAGTCATGATATAGCAAGAATGAGCAACAAGTTTGCTCAGCAAGTTGAAATACAACAATAAAGGATATATCATGATGAATAGAAAATATCTGACAATGAATTCAACAATATGAATATCGAAAGCAAGAATAATGATTGCTTTTAGAATAACTGATAGTCAAGTAGACTTTTGAACTATACAACTCCAACGAAATCAATAGCTGATTGACCCTTTGGTTACTGGCTACAGAATAGTACTTGAGGGGATCAGCCTCGCGTACGCCATGTATATGCATAACATTCAACTCTGCTGTTTGTATCTTTATACTAGATACCTGGGGTACTCCCCTATATATATAAGGGGTGTTCTTCAGTCTAAGAATCCTTACCATCAATTGGTTTGGATAGTTTTTATAAAATTTCATATACTTGTCTGACCGAACAAAGGTTCAGACTCTATCTAACACAGCTCAAGAATTATTGAACTTTACAAAATGTACAAGTCCAAGACTGTACGAACTCAAATGCACTAAGTGCGAATATCAATAATATCGACGTGAAATAATTGTAAAGTAATTAAACCACCTAATAGTATGCTTGGAAATAAAGTTCAAGCTTTAAATAATTAACCGTCAATACGATAATAACTTGCTCAATACAATATGAGAAGGATGGAACTTGCACAATAAAGAGTGTAAGGGAACTTGCATTCAAATTAAGTGAAGTTAAGAAACTCGCTTACACGATTCATTGAATAAGGTAGTGCAAGAATTTAGAATACTTGCATTCAATATAACAATCAAATGAAGTTAGGAAACTTGCCTGTTTGCTCAGCTACAAATAAGTTTTAGCTTTAATTAACTCTCGCTGAAATAACCTAACATTAATAAGTCGGTATTCCAATTACCATGTGTAAACTAATACGAGTCTACACTTACAAAAATATGCTTATCATATTAATCTATCTATAATTCACGTAAGTCTATCTAATCATGTCATAGAATTAATAAATTTAGATTATCTAGTTTCTATGCATCAATATAGGCTTGAACACATAATACTTCAAGTTACTTATATTTAATCAACATACATGCTTTATGATTATAATTTCAAGTTTGAAAACCTAGCATGCTCAACCTAATCCTAATTTAAAGTCACATGCTCTCATGTCGATAATTTGTATACTTTACACAATACAAGTTCATGCTTCGTGTTATCACATAACAAGGCTAAACAATATTTAATATGCATGCTCTAGTATACTACACACATATACTTTAATCATGTAGTTCATGCTTCAGAAATTCATTTCTTATGAATACGTGCATATGCGAAATTCACGCTTTGACCAAACGAGGTCTATGTTAATATGCTTATAGGCATAACGAACTCTAATGTATATGCTTGTATAATCAATATGCAATTCACATGGTATTTGATGTCATTATCCTTCACATTCTACATTTTCATCAAAAGTTGCACCAAATCAACATGGGTAACATAATACAAGTAAAGCGTCCCATAGTCATGACTCACATGTATTAGAATGCATATCTAAACCACATGAAAGCTCTCATATGGTCAGAAATCACAAGACAAAGTCCTTGGTCAAGTTTTCTTTTCAAAGTTCATAAGTTTCTTATTTCCAAATCGTTCGAATCTTGCAATCACGTATGCTAGTGTGTGAACCCACTTTAGACTCGCATTTCATGTTAATATAAACTATACTATCATGTTCATAAAATCAGAATGCTCACGTACATGATATGTCCATAACAAGTTCACTTTAAAATTTTCTAAGTTCATTTGTAATCTTTTAATTCCTTTTATCATTTGAGGGCACTAACATGATTATACATATTTATCTCACATGAATGTGTTCATACATGTGCTAATCCAGTTTCATGCTTAACCAAAAAGGGTACCAGAAGCTAATTGTTGGGTTTGTACGTAACGCAATCATGCAATCAAATCACATAAATAGGGCGGAAGCGCAAAAACTAGGTTTTCTAAATTTATACAAACCCTTAACCATGATCATTCTTGTGCATCAATTATCAGTGAATATAGAAGGAGAAAAATAGAATTATACCTTTGAAGATCCAAGCTTCCTCAGGTACAAGTTCTACTCCTTTGATTCCTTTGATTCCTCTGTAGTGGCTCCTTCCCTTGATCAATGTCAGCCACCCAATTGTTTGGCCTCTAACGGTGATCCACCAAGGAAGATGAATAACTCAAGAAGATGGGTTATTGGCTTAACCCTTGTTTCTATCTCTATAGAATATGTGTACTCCCAACTCTTGGAAAAATTCACGTACCTTATTTCTGATATAAGACTCTCTTATATAGATATTAGGTTAACCCTCCTAATCCAATTAGAATAGGATTTTATTTAATTAATTAAATACTTTTAATTAATTTATATCCTAATCTTTATTAGGATTGAGAGAGAGTACTGATATTATATTAATTCCTAAACTCCTTTAGAATTAAAATAATAATAATAATATTAATATTAATAAGACTCCTCTTATTAATTTATATTTAATATTTCTAAAATATTAAATAATAAGCATTAAGCCATTTAATTTATTCTATCACCATAGATTAAATTAATTATACTTAATGCATTATTACTATCATACCATTTTCTTCTTAAATAATTCTTCTTCCTTTTATGGTGTGACCCTTTAGGTTCTCCATATTAAACCGGTTATGAATAAATCAATTAGAACAATTCTAATCTTATTTAAATAAATAAATAAAACTAATAATCTATTTAAATAAATAACATTTATTCTATAATAGGGATAAGCCTCCCTAGCGATCAACGACTTTCCAGATAATATAGATTTCAACATTAATCATAAAAGAACCTGTGAGTTAATAGTTACCGTGTAGTTCAATCCTTCCACCATACAATGTTCCAATTAAATATAAGACATGGATTTACTGTCAAGTCATAATTTATTTAATCATATGTATTTCGATTAGAAAATGCACAACTCCAAATAATACAAATTAGAAACCTCTTTCTAATTTCATTCTACCTTGGCCAAGGATTCCTGGGTTGTTATTTAACGAATCACATAGGACATAGCTCCTCTTTTACTAGAGGTGGTAGATTCTTTATTGATCATTCATTATCTCCATATATAACTCATTATACCCAAGCATACCCTATATATGCCTTAAAAGGCCTTAAGGAATTAGTCAAAGTATAATTTGTTACATACAAGATACTGTGATGATCTCAAGTCCAAGGATCACTTGTACTACTATCACATTAGGAATTCCTATTGACAGGCGAGTAAAACTCCATTAGGTATTCCATAGCGAGTCACGTTCAGTGAACTTATTCTCCAATAAGCACCTACATACTTGCTTTAGTGTCTCCACACAAATGACCATGAGATCAGTCATCCTCATCCAATGAGCAAGCAACATATGTACCAATCTATCCGGATTTACTAATCCCCAGTTTAGTAATCCCACAATTGGGAACTATTTTAGTTTTTAAGCTTTCTAAGAATTTAGATCTCATTATCATGATCTCATCATGATTCTAAAAGCATTGCTTAAAACTATGGGTTATTTACATATTATAAAAACAGCACCATGTAGATAATTATATGCCTTAAATGAATACTTTATTAATAAATAAATAAGATTGTTTACAAAGTATGTGCTTTATCATCATACATGATTGGCTTGTAACTTGCACTAAAGCCAATCGCCATGGTATCTCATACCCATCTTCTCTATGTGACGATCAAAATGCTGTTGTGTTAGAACTTTAGTAAATGGATCTGCAATGTTGTCTTGAGAGTCCACACGCTATAAGGTGACGTCTCCTCTTTCAATGATCTCCCTGATCAAGTGAAATCGCCGCAACACGTGTTTATATTTCTGATGAGACCTGGGTTCCTTAGCCTGTGCAACCGCTCCGGTGTTGTCACAGTATACGGGAACTGCTTCACCGATGCTAGGAACCACACCAAGTTCAGTTATGAACTTCTTCATCCAAACAGCTTCCTTTGCAGCTTCACTTGTAGCTATATACTCTGCCTCTGTCACTGAATCAGCAACTCTTTGCTGTTTGGAACTCTTCTAACTCACTGCACCTCCGTTCAAGGTAAACACATACCCTGAAACAGATTTACTGTCATCTTGGTCTATTTGAAAACTTGAGTTCGTGAATCCCTCGAGTTTTAATTCAGACCCACCGTAGACAAGAAAAATATCTTTAGTCCCTCTCAAGTACTTTAGGATATTTTTCACTGCCTTCCAGTGCTCTTCTCCTGGATTCGACTGGTATCTGCTTGTTACACTAAGTGCGTGAGCAACATCCTGTCTAGTACATATCATACCGTACATGATAGATCCTATTGCAGAAGCATAAGGGATCTTACTCATACGGTCTCTCTCCTCAGGTGTCTTTGGGGCCTATTTCTTGGAGAGATATATTCCATGGCTCATCGGCATAAGACCTCTTTTGGAATCTTCCATGCTAAACCTCTTTAGCATCGTATCAATGTACGTTCCTTGGGATAAGCCGAGCATCCTTTTAGATTTATCTTTATAGATCTTTATCCCCAAAATATAGGATGCTTCACCCAAGTCCTCATGGAGAAGTTTTTAGATAACCAGATTTTAATGGATTGTAACATAGGAATGTCATTCCCTATCAGTAATATATCATCAACATATAATACAAGGAATGATACTGCGCTCTCACTAACCTTCTTGTATACACAAGGTTCATCCTCGTTTTTGATAAAATCAAACTCTTTGATTGTCTCATCAAAACAAATGTTCCATCTACGAGAAGCTTGCTTCAACCCATAAATGGATCGTTGTAGCTTACAGACTTGATTTGTTCCAACTTTTGAGATAAATCCCTCTGGCTGTATCATATACACATCCTCCTCAAGTTTCCCATTGAGAAAGGCCGTTTTCACGTCCATCTGCCAGATCTCATAGTCGTTGTAAGCTGCAATCGCAAGCAAAATCCGAATGGACTTGAGCATGGCTACTGGTGAGAAGGTTTCATAATAGTCAACTCCTTGTCTTTGTTTGAAACCTTTTGCAACCAGTCGGGCCTTATAGGTCTCTACCTTTTCGTCTGCTCCAGTCTTTTTCTTAAAAACCCATTTACACCCAATAGGTTTATTACCTTCAGGTGGTGAAACCAAAGTCCATACTTCGTTTTCATACATGGAGTCCATTTCGGATTTTATAGCTTCAAGCCATTTCCCTGAGTCTTTATTACTCATAGCCTGTTCGTAATTCAATGGATCATCATTCATGATTTGTACCTCATCGTCATCCTCTGTAATAAACCCATACCTCTCAGGTATCTGAGGTACTCTTCCAGATTTACGAACAGGGTGTGGTACAGTAGGTTCTTCTACTTGGTTAGGTACTTGACTTTGGTCTGTGGTAACTTGTGGTTCTTGAACTTCTTCAAGTTATATCTTACTCCCACTGACCCCTTCATGGATAAACTCTTTCTCCAAGAAGGTAGCATGTTTCGCAACAAACACCTTTTGATCAGTTGGATGATAGAAATAATACCCTACGATTTCTTTAGGGTATCCCACAAATCTACACTTATCGGATTTAGTCTGTAGCTTATCATTTTTAAACTTTTTGACATAAGCTGGACAACCCCAAGTCTTAACATGCTTAAGATTTGGTTTCCTCCCTTTCCACATCTCATATGGAGTCTTTGGGGCGGATTTGGTAGGTACCTTGTTAAGTAGGTATGCAGCCATTTCTAGGGCATATCCCCAGAAGGAAATTGGAAGGTCGGTAAAACTCATCATAGATCGAACCATGTCCAACAGTGTTCGATTTCTCCTTTCAGATACTCCATTTAACTGTGGTGTACCTGGAGGAGTCCATTGTGAAATTATACCATTTTCTCTAAGACAATTGAGAAACTCACTGCTTAAGTATTCTCCACCTCGATCTGATCGAAGTATCTTAATACTCTTGCCCGTTTGTTTCTCTACTTCACTTCTGAACTCTTTGAACTTTTCAAATGATTCTGATTTGTATTTCATTAAATACACATATCCAAATCTTGAGTGATCATCAGTGAAACTAATAAAATAAGAATACCCACCCCGTGCACTTGTTGTCATAGGTACACAAACGTCTGTGTGAATCAATGCCAACAACTCTGTAACTCTCTCTCCTTTTCCACTAAAAGGAGATTTAGTCATTTTACCCATGAGACAAGATTCACAAGTTGGATATGATTCATAATCAGATAGCTCGAGGAGCCCATCTTTATGCAACTTGGATAATCTTGTTTCATTGATATGACCGAGTCTACAGTGCCACATATAGGTATAATTAATATCATCTCTTTTCCTTTTCTTAATTTGTTCAATTTGAAATATATTTTCTTGTAAGTCAAGTGTATAAAGTCCATTTCGCAAATTTTCAATACCATATAAAACATCGTCTTTATAAATAGAACAACCATTGTTCTTTATAATAACGTCAAAACCTTCCATATCCAATACAGAAACTGAAATAATGTTTTTAATAATATTCGAAACATAATAATAATTATTAAGATAAATGGATTTGCCCGAAGGAATTGCTAAACAATAAGTTCCTACAGCTAATGCAGCAACTTTTGCTCCATTTCCCACTCGTAGGATCACCTCATCTTTGTTTAGCTTTCTACTTCTGACCAGTTCCTGCACAGTATTACATATGTGAGAACCATAGCCGGTATCCAATACCCAAGTAGAATTATGACTTTCAGAAAAATTAATTTCAATCATAAACAAACCTTGATTGTAAGTTGAAGCTTCTCCAAGCTTCTTCTCTGCTAGAAACTTCTTGCAGTTCCTCTTCCAATGTCCCGGCTCATTGCAATGAAAGCACATTCCTTTAGCTGGTTCAGGTTTCTTTTGCTCCTTTTCTTTCCCTTTTCCCTTAGGCTTCTTAGATTTCTTCTTTTCAGAAGACACCTTGGGCCTTTTCCTTTTATTGGAAGAATCCACCATCAAGACATGGTTCTTCTTGGATGAGAAGTGACCTTCTGCAGTTTTCAGCATGTTAAGCAGCTCAGGTAAGCTGACATCTAGCTTATTCATGTGAAAATTAACCACAAACTGCGAGAAGGTCTCAGGGAGTGACTGCAAGACCAAGTCTTGACTCAACTCCCCATCCATGACAAACCCAAGCTGTCCAAGGCGTTCAATCAAATTGATTACCTTCAGAACATGAGTCTCGACGGCAGTGCCCTCGGTCATCCGAGATCGAAAGAGCTCCTTAAATATCTCATATCTAGCAGTCCTACTCTGTTCACTATACAACTCCTTGAGGTGAAGCAGCATAGCAAGAGCATCCATTTTTTCGTGCTGACGCTGAAGGTCGTTATTCATGGATGCGAACATGATGCATTGAGCCACAGATGCATCATCTTGCCACTTATTGAAAGTGGCAATCTCTTCCTAAGAGGCCGTTTCTGAAACAGATTCAGGGATAGTGGAATTTAGGACGTAAGAAATCTTTTCAGCAGTGAGAACAATTCTCAGATTTCTTAGCCAGACCTCATAATTCGGGCCGGTAAGCTTATTTGCATCAAGTATGCTTCGTAGTGAGATTAGTGATTTTGACATTTTTAAAATTCTGCATGTGAAAAGACAACATTTTAGCAAACATTCATTTTATTAACTTTGCATACCAAAATAAATTTAGGTCTTTATTTTAAATTGGTATCTCCCACTATTTTCATCAAACTATATTACCTTCATTTATATAATTCGACAACATCTAATTAAAGATTTGCTAGTGAGATTAAGGATCCCATTTCAAATGTATATAACCTTGTGGATAGCACAACAAGCGATATACAAATAAATAGGTAGACAACTCTTGTCAATTACATCACCATGTAACTCCTTTTATTTTGCCTCTTAAATCATAATGGTCATGTGTGTGCACATCCGAACTAAAATGATTTAAGTTAAGTCCAGCCTAGCACTTCCATAAATTCAAAAAAGAAAAATGTTCGTCCTTGTGGATAGCACAACAAGACTAGATTGTTCAATTTTCTTGATAAGCATCAAATGTGATTAATTAACATCTTAAATATTCAATACTCGCCTTGTGGATAGCACAACAAACTCATATTAAATATTTAATACTCTATTAATTAATCATGCTAGAAGGCGGCGTTCGATATTCCAAATATCATTTGAACGCTTCAGACTTAATATTATTTCTTTGAGGGGTTTGTTATTATTTGTCTCATCTTGTTTAGCGCGCATGCACATATATATATATATATAAAATACGCGACATTTTATTAAACATGCGAAGCATATTTGCATAAAATATAATATATATAATATTTAGCATGCAATATAGAATACTATATTCTACCCGGATTGATTATGGACTTTTATTCTAGTTTGGTTCATTAGAGCCACCAAGTGAACCAAAAGGTCAAACCTAGGAGTGCAAGAATTTAAATTTTAAATGTAACTATTACATTTAAACCCGGGCTCCATACAAACGGGTCTTCACGCGCTCCTTGCTCCTTGGTCTCCAATTTCTTCAAAATAATTCTAACTATCTCTATTACATTAACTATTTAAAATTAAATAAAAACCTTGATCAGCAGTCAAGGGGAAGTACATAGAAAGGAGATAGAATTTACATCAAGAATAAAACTAGAGAAGACGAGGTACGCAGACCCCATTTTATAAAACCCATTCATTCAAGCATTCAACCAAAATAAAATCCAATCACATTGGTCATAGTCCATAATCAATCCCTTTTATTACTATACATATCATCATACGTATCAATAAAACTTATTCATCTCATGAAAATAAATTCATTCCATATATGTATTAATATCAGTTAATGGGCAAAAGTTTGCTAAACTTTGTTTTTGGAAAAATAAACTCCTTTATTTCATTCAAAAATAATTCCAAATTAAACTCTTTAATTTTAGCAATTCTGAAATCTCATTTCATATAAAATAAAAATCTTTATTTTAAACCTTTATTAATTAAATAAACCATTCATTTAATTAAATAAAACAAAAAAAAAATTCAGTTCCTGTCCAGTGGCGCAGCTGCGCCAAGAATGTAAAGGGAACCGGCGCAGCATGAAAACCAGGAACAGTAACCGGCGCAGCTGCGCAGCAATATTGCCTTGTACCGGCGCAGCTGCGCAGCTTCGCAGAATCTGAAAAATTTTTGTTGCCCAGAACTCGATCCAATCGCATATCATACATGTATGGAATCACATAGACTGATAATTAGCACAAGATTGGCTCTGATACCACTGTTGGGTTTGTACGTAACGTAATCATGCAATCAAATCACTTAAATAGGGCGGAAGCGCAAAAACTAGGTTTTTAAAATTTAGACAAACCCATAACCATGATCATTCTTGTGTATCAATTATCAGTGAATATAGAAGGAGAAAAATAGAATTATACCTTTGAAGATCCAAGCTTCCTCAGGTACAAGTTCTACTCCTTTGATTCCTTTGATTCCTCTGTAGTGGCTCCTTCCCTTGATCAATGTCAGCCACCAAATTGTTTGGCCTCTAACGGTGATCCACCAAGAAAGATGAAGAACTCAAGAAGATGGGTTATTGGCTTAACCCTTGTTTCTATCTCTATAGAATATGTGTACTCCCAACTCTTGGAAAAATTCACGTACCTTATTTCTGATATAAGACTCTCTTATATAGATATTAGGTTAACCCTCCTAATCCAATTAGAATAGGGTTTTATTTAATTAATTAAATACTTTTAATTAATTTATATCCTAATCTTTATTAGGATTGAGAGAGAGTACTGATATTATATTAATTCCTAAACTCCTTTAGAATTAAAATAATAATATTAATAAGACTCCTCTTATTAATTTATATTTAATATTTTTAAAATATTAAATAATAAACATTAAGCTATTTAATTTATTCTATCACCATAGATTAAATTAATTATACTTAATGCATTATTACTATCATACCATTTTCTTCTTAAATAATTCTTCTTCCTTTTATGGTGTGACCCTTTAGGTTCTCCATATTAAACCGGTTATGAATAAATCAATTAGAATAATTCTAATCTTATTTAAATAAATAAATTAAACTAATAATCTATTTAAATAAATAACATTTATTCTATAATAGGGATAAGCCTCCCTAGCGATCAACGACTTTCCAGATAATATAGATTTCAACATTAATCATAAAAGAACCTGTGAGTTAATAGTTACCGTACAATTCAATCCTTCCACCATACAATGTCCCAATTAAATATAAGACATGGATTTACTGTCAAGTCTTAATTTATTTAATCATATGTATTTCGATTAGAAAATGCACAACTCCAAATAATGCAAATTAGAAACCTCTTTCTAATTTCATTCTACCTTGGCCAAGGATTCCTGGGTTGTCATTTAACGAATCACATAGGACATATCTCCTCTTTTACTAGAGGTGGTAGATTCTTTATTGATCATTCATTATCTCCATATGTAACTCATTATAACCAAGCATACCCTATATATGCCTTAAAAGGCCTTAAGGAATTAGTCAAAGTATAATTTGTTACATACAAGATACTATGATGATCTCAACTCCAAGGATCACTTGTACTACTATCACATTAGGAATTTCTATTGACAGACGAGTAAAACTCCATTAGGTATTCCATAGCGAGTCACGTTCAGTGAACTTATTCTCCAATAAGCACCTACATACTTGCTTTAGTGTCTCTACACAAATGACCATGAGATCAGTCATCCTCATCCAATGAGCAAGCAATATATGTACCAATCTATCCGGATTTACTAATCCCCATTTTAGTAATCCCACAATTGGGAACTATTTTAGTTTTTAAGCTTTTAAAGAATTTTGATCTCATTATCATGATCTCATCATGATTCTAAAAGCATTGCTTAAAAATATGGGTTATTTACATATTATAAAAACAGCACCATGTAGATAATTATATGCCTTAAATGAATATTTTATTAATAAATAAATAAGATTATTTACAAAGTATGTGCTTTATCATCATACATGATTGGCTTGTATGCACACTACTATCACTAACATATAGCAGCTGCTAGCGGGAAGGCAAAAACAATTCTCCAGGACCTACGCAGCTGCGCTGCTACCAGGTGTATACCCGGCGCAACTGCGCCGGTGCCTGGCTCAACCAGAGGCTTCGTACAGTTCGACAGAACAGAAACCCATCTCAGAAAATAACTTCGAAAATCTCTTCAAATATTCATATAACAGTTTCAACAAGTTTATATAATCATATATCACTTTAATACTCATATCTCATAATTCAATTACTAACAATTCATGAACAATTCAATAATCAAGAATTTTAAAAGTTATGAAGAGAATGAGAATGGGAAGTTATACCTCTGTGACGGAAACCAAACTTGCTGTTACAGATATATAATGCTACTATACTACTCCCTCTCAATTCTCTTTCTATCAATTCCAAGAAAATCTCAGCAATAGAAATTGAGAAGGGGAAGAACTCTTATACAGAAAAATGAATACACGGTTCTTGATTTTACTCACCAAATCAATACAAAGGATTACATGATTGCATGCTAGAGAACAAGAAGTGGGTGAATGCAATCATAAATCACACTCCCCCTATAATGATCATGGCTAGCTTTGATGAATTTGAAGAGGGTTATAGGGTGGTGTAGCCATGTGAAAGTTTATGTGTGGGAATGAAATGAGGAACTCTTATTATGGGACAAGCCAGTTAACTCAGTAATGTGCAACTAGCAAGCTATATATCATATATACCAATGTTGGTTCGATTTATGTAACGACAATTAACGCGCAAGTATACGCGGTCAACAAGTAATATAAGATAAGTAAAGATCGTTCCCACGGAGAATTAACAAATAAAAGGTCGCCAAACCACTAGCACATAATCGCCTCAGTCTTACTTAAACGAGAGATAAAGAGTTGGAATTAAAACTAAGTTAACTAGGTAAGGAATTAAAATAAATAAACCTAAGATAGAATCAGATAATGAAGGCATGAGACTCCAATTTCCCCTAATGATTCATCTAAGTCAATTCACTACTAATTAGGTCAAATTAATCGTTAAGAGTGCTAGCCGAGAACACGAAAGTGAGAGAAGGCCATCTTTCGATGCACCTAATCAATATCACGTGCAATCCACAGATGATAGAACGCACGTGAACACCCACATAACCTAAACCACTATATGTCTATGTGATTTACAAATAATTAGGGTTTAAGGTCAAGTTCTCTATTGGCCACGAGCGGCGCTTCGGTATATGTCTATCCTAAGCACAAATCATACATCCAACGCCATGTGAACGTACAAACGCTCGCTACTACGATTTGATCTAAACCCATATTTCGTCTTTCAATCCCATGTGGGTTATCACAGTAATTGGTCATGACTCAATTAAGCAATGAAAATAAATATCGCAGTAGACAATCACAAAACAATCAATAAGAACCAACATGGATGAGAAATTAATATAGACTACTCATTAGATTCCATTGGAACCTCAAGGTATACTTTAAGTCATAGACAACTCAAACATACCATCCACATGTAGAATAAGCATCATAAGAACACAAATATGAATCAAAGAGAAAATAAGAGTAAGAAATGCAAATCTGATTCCTCTTGATCAAAATACGAATCCTTGATGTTCTTCAAATGCTTCAGCAATCAAGTCTAATAAAACCCTACAACATTAACTACTATAAACTAGTCTAATCTCTACTTCTATTCTACTCCTAGACAAGAAAATGTAACAGAAAATGAAAAACTAGAATAAAAAAATTAGGGCTAAACTCCCTTAAGGGGAGAGAGCTATATTCTGTTGCCAAAATGCCCTTATATACCTTTTTCAGCCGAGCCTGCCTTGCTTCCCCCAACAAACCAAAGCTACCGATTAAATAAAAGTCAACTGGCCAATGAGGAGACCGGCGCAGGTGCGCAGGTTATAGGCCTGCAGCCGGCGCAGCTGCGCGGGCTTCAGGTTCTGGAAATCTGCCGCTTTGCTGGTGCATTGTTCCTGTTGCCCTATTCTGACTCCCTCCTTGATCCTTGCTACTCATGGCTTCTGTCAATCCCCCATGCCCATTGCTTCTTTAAGCGTTGCCCCTTTTCATGCACTTTGTCCCGTTTTAGCATTCTTTTATCCGTTTCAGCTCAAAATACGCCCGAAGAGTTCCAACTACAGAAATCTGCAAAAGAAGGAAAAAATGGATGAAAAGCTACGATAACACATGAGATTAAACAACAATCGAAGTGAGTTGATATCTAAATAAGTGGTTATAAAACCACTTATCAGCCAACACTAGACATATAATAAATACACTAAGTTATATACTATGTATATATACACATAGTATATACATAGGTTTTAAGTATTTATTCCATACACATTTAAATAGGTGTTACAATGTTATCTCAATAAAATAATGTATCAAGTAGGTATATATATACCAATCATATAATTCATGTACATTTTCCTTAATACCAAATGTAAAGCAATTGGGTATTATTATTACTCATTATTATAATCATTATAATATAATTATAATAACTCAATAAAATAATTATTAATTAATAATTGATCTTATTATATGACAATAGGGTATACCTAAATGTCCACATAATGTCACATACCTTCAATTTACCTCATCTTACTATATGGTCCATACATGCAATATACACCACATTAATATGTCACATTGTATTATATATAATCTAGATAGCTACCCTATATTAAAGGTTTAGTATCGCATGCTTGTGTATAACAGTAAATCAATAATATTATATTGTTAGTTCTCTTACTCATTAATTATTATCTATTCATAATAATAATTAAACAACACATTATCATAATTGAAATTAATCAAACACGTTCAAATCCTGCCACGATATTCAAATAAGTTGAATATTTAATTATTAATAATCTTATCAATTCTCTGATATTAAAGTCTTAGGTAAATAAACTATTAGTGACTACCCTTAACCATTCACAAATTCACATAACCACATAAGGTTTAAATAAACTCACAAAATTAACTTATTAAAATTAAATCACATATTTAATAAATAAGGAGTTTAAAATTCATGGTCGTTATACCATGTATTGTGCACAAACATTTAACGCTTTCGCGTAGTAACCTCCCCTAATAAATAGGGTTGTTCATCTCAGTATTTGATAGGAGTCCGCACCAAAGAAAGTTTAGTTTGGATAGCTAAAAGGAAATTTGGAGTTTCAACTATCATCAACTAAAGAGTAGTTGAAGCGACTCGCAATAACTTAGCATAATTCAACAATAAAAGAATTACGAATTAACTTATGCTTTAGAATTTAAATTAAAGCATACGAAAAAAAATAAGATAGACCTTGAACAATTAAGTCAATGTCACTTTAATTAAATTATGAACTTTAAATAAGAACTTGTCCATTGCAGAAATAAAAAGGACAATCTCAAATACAATAAATATTTGAATTTAAAACACTTGTATAACAATAACAAATTCGAGTTTAGAAAACTTGCCTCAAGCGCAAGCTACAGTTACAACTCACGTTCTTTAACACTTCCTACACATATATATTTAACCATAATAATCTAAATTTGTTATCACATAACTAATTCACATAATTAGTTAACCCATCTAGGTTAACTCATTCCTCTTTAATTATTAAATAATTAATAATTAATTATCACATAATTAATCACATTATATGTTCACATAATTAATCAAATAATAATTATGTACTCATATTAATTAAATAATAATTTAAATAAATTATAATTTAAATTAAACAATTCATTTTAATTATAATTAAATTAAATTATAATTACATCTTACATTAATTAAATTATAATTAAACAAATTATAATTTAAATTAAACATATACTTTGATTAAAATTAATCAAACTAAATTTATGCATTTATTATAATTTAAACCAATTATAATTTAAATTAAACAATTACTTTGATTATACATAATCAATTCCAATTCATGCACTAATTAAATTATAATTAACAATTTATAATTTAAATTACACATTTTCTTTAATTATAATTATTCAAATGATAATTACATATTATATTTTATTAATATAATTCATTACTGTCCAATTAGCATTTTAATTTTATCAACATGCTTTATAATTTATTGCATAATAAATCTTATAATTTTGTACAATTAAAAATAGTTTTCTGCCCAATCTACAGGACCAGAGCGGTCGGGCTCCAAATGGCCTTGGGAGTGGCGCGACCGCACCACTGTGCAAACTGGTCTGATAGTGTCGCGAACTTTGTAGAAAAAAAATTAATTTAGCTTATTTCTCCACATCAAGTTGCAAATTCAGCCAACATAATTCATATAAACTTTACATAAAACATAATTCTAACTTTCTAACATGTTTTAACACATAAAGACATCAAATTACATAATTTAAAACACTTAATTTTGTAAAAGTTGGAGAAAACTATTTTTCTAGTGTTCTTGATAAAATTGAACACTGTAAGTTTATTTTTCAATCAAAATATACAATTCAAATCATATTGAATTCATATCTCAACATACTAACATAATCTAAAACTAATTTATACAACAATTTACAATAAGTCATGAATTTTGATTTTAAACGAAAATTTTATAAAACCAATTCTCTATAACTGTTGATGAACATAAATTCTTCATGTTCATCATGTTTTCATTAATTAAACTACTAATTTAGGCATATTATTCATACATAAACATGTTATAAACACCATATAACATATATACATCAAAATCACAAATTCTCATTAATAATTATTTTACAGAGAACTAAAGTTATGAAGAACGTAAAGACAAAATTCCTAAACTACAATGTTAGAGATCATACCCTTGATTAGTATTAGGAAGAGAAGATGATGGTTTTGATTCCTTAAACTCTTCTTCTTTCTTCTTCTTCTCTTCTCTTTCTAATTCTCTGTTTCTTTCTCTCTGACTAACTTTTGTTTTCTTCTTTGTTTTACTCTAATAGTCTAACTAAACTAACGTAGTATAATATAGATAGATATAAGATTAATTGTATATAATATAACTGACAAAAACATTATAACTATATTAAGTATAATGTCAGTTACAAATTTTGAAATTTAAAAGGCCATAAGGCTTTGTTTGGCCCAAATCCATTTATTTTCAAAAACATAGATTTTTAGTAGTTAAGGCATGTTTGGCAAAAACTCTTTAAAATAGGCGCAAGGACCTTGTTTTGAAAAATTCTTTAAAAACCCTTTTAATTCTTTTAATAAATCTTTTTAACACATAACTTAATTGTTATACTTTATTTAATTAAATCTTAACATTCTCATTTAATTAAATAAAAGATAACATCAATTAACCATATAAAAATTACCACATAATAATTATAATTACTCGCTAATTATAATTTCATGCAACAATTATCACATAAACTTTATTTATTTTAATTATCCCAATTAAATTAAAACTATACCATAAAATTATTATACATCAATTAAATTAAATAATAAATATTTATTTAATTAATATATTACACTTATTTAAATTACTCCACAACAATCACATAATTTGTTTATTTAACTTAATAAATAAATAAGTAAATCAATTAAAATATTTATTTAATTCAATAAATAGTAAAATTAATATATAAAATTCTCATTCGTTACACCTTTATCTTCCCAGACTTCAGCCCCATTTCGGCCATCTCACCGTGCCTGATCATTTCAGAGAATGGTTTTCCTATGCCTGCTAGGACCCTGTCATAATATGGAGCGTCTTGAATATCGATGAAGGTCATGACTATCTCAGACTCAGTCATAGCTGGGGTGACTTGTGCTGCAACCCTTCTCCATCGTTAAGCATATTCTCTAAATGACTCAGAACTTTGTTTCTTGATTTTGGTTATCTGTATCTGTCTGGAGCCAGTTGAGATTGGAAGCTGTATTGACTGAGGAAGGCATGGGCCAACTCTTCCCAACTGTGAATTTTGGAGTTGTCTAGACGGGCGTACCAGGCTCTAGCCTCTCCGGTCAGACTCTTCTGAAATAACTGCATTCGAAGTTTCTCGTCCTCTGCATAGGATCCGAGTTCTCCAATGAATACTTTCAAGTGAGTGTAGGGGTCTCCCAATCCATCGTATTTCTCAAAATTAGGAGTTCTAAATTTTTCGGGATATCGAGCCCAAAGGAATATACAGAGGTCTTAATAATTGACACTACCAAATGCCCCAGTCCCTTTGATAGACCAGGTGGTTTCTTCCATCTGTTGTACTTTCTTCAGAATGTCACCAGCTCCTATTCTTTGCTAAAGGTGGTGATTTCAGGGATTTTGTTGGTTGTGTCCTGATTTTGTGGTCCAGGAATCTGAGTATCTGCCTTTTCGGTTTCTTGATTGCCACCACTACCACCAGGTGTTCCTGGTTCTATGTGAGCTTGGGCTTGCTTCCCTTTTAGAGCCTTGCTTTGTTCTCTCAGGAAACTGGCCAATTCGGCTATCTGATTCTTCAGTCCTTCGAACTCTTCCCTAGAGACAGGGGTGGATTCTGGCTGAGCACTTGAAGTCATGTTCGTGGGTGGACTTAGTGCTTTCTTAGACTTAGATCTAGTAACAGGACCGATTTTTACCTACAACAAAACGTAAGCGTATTAATATCCTGAGGTAGGTAGGGGTAGAATGCATGCCATAATGTGTTTTTGTGGTTTTTTAATCTTATCTTGCAAAATAGAGGTCAGTTATTTTGATGACAAGATGTATATAACAAGGAATGTAAAATTTTTATTATGGTATTTAAATTGTACTCCTTTACATTGGAATTGAAAACTTGACATTGAATTGAAAGAGGAAGGCATGAAGAAGCTTTCCATCGAATTTGGTTAATTAGAGGCTGACCTATCTTAGGCAACTCTCGCGGCTTTTTGGCATGGAGGTCCCCAGATTATATCAATCTAGTAGAGGCGAAATTAATCCGACCTTTTAACTGGAGCGAATCTGGGCCCTCGAAGTCATTACTTATCACCGACGGGTTTGCCTCCTGGTAAAGGAATCACACAACATGCATTCACATACATCGCGTCTCATCGTTATGCATATGATGACATTGGTGTGAAGCACTAATATGGGTGCGAAGCACTAAAAAAACAGGAAAGTATTCATTCACATTCATTCAATGTAAAAACGCAGAATTCACACATTCATTAAATGAAAAGACGCAGTATTCACACATACGTAGATTTTTTTAAAAAGGGAAATGTTTGAAAAGATTTGAATGCAGCCTAAGCCCTCTACTGTCCCCAGCAGAGTCGCCACCTGTCGACGTCGAAAAAACATTCGCGGATCAGGTCACAACCTGGATCTTTCTCTCTTCCTAAGTTATCTCTACCCTTACTCTTTTTATTTGTGAAAAAGGTTTTGAAGGATTTTTTAGGAAAAGGCCAACATGTATCATGTCGACGATTTGAACGTTTTAAAGACTAGCCAGTTAGTAGATTTGAATTGGTTGTACCAACTCAATCGAGTTTTGTTTGAAAGAGGCCCAATTGCTAGACACTGTCAAAACTTGATCTTTAAAAATAAATTTTTGAGTTCGGGGGCTTGGTTAAGTGTGGGGAAAGTGTTAGGCACCCCACTACTCCCGTGTAAACACGGTATCACATCTTTTCAATATTTTCCTTTTAAATCTGCAATGTGTGTGGGAATGCTAGAAGAAAAAAGGGCCTATGTTTAATTTGAAAGTATATCTATGCATCGTTGAACCTATATACGAAGGTTGATTTGATTTGCAAAATGTCTTTGATTTGATTTGCAAAAGTGTTTGATTTGATTTGCAAAAGATTTTTTTTCCTATAAGGTTATTGAAATAATGTTTTGAAAGAAGGTTTTCAAACCCATTACGCTAACATAGAAATTGAAGCATATCGATACTTTAATTTTATCTCTTCAGCCTTAAGGCTCAATTTGAATGATGATTGTTGGGCGAAGCATCCTCGACCACAAAATATATACAAGTGTCAGTCTTCTCATGGGCATGACAACCATCGGAGTGACTCTGACAAGACAAACCATGTTTTCACTATGTTGAGACCTCAAATTCGAATAACTGTTTTAAGGTCTTTTGTATGTACATTTTTACAGAAAAACTGCCAGGGTACATTTGTTAAGTGGAGTTTGTCCATCGCGGGAATCAGATTCTGATCTGTTTGATTATTAATCCCACGATTTCTAGGCTCACAGAGAGAGGCCAATAAACCTGCACAGCTCAAATTTTCACAGAAATATATCCAAATATTGCCAGAACAAAGGATTCATCAGTAAATTCTGGTTTGCACCTGGCCGAAGCATCTCGTTCCCACTAGATAGCGATCTAAGGGTCGTGAGGTAGCTTTTATAACTGAAACTAAAAAAATGTTATATTTAAATAAATCTCAGCCATTCTAGCTTCTCGGTTCTATCTAGACCTATTTTGAACCTTTTGAAGGATAGAGTTGGCAAGATTTAAAGAAATCTAGTTCGTCCGCAGAAATGTCAGTACCGATTCATATCAAATGAATATTTAAAGCAACAATTTAATCAAAATGAGTAAAGCCATATATATATAATTATGTATATAAGAAAGCTGTAAAGGGTGATGGGTTTTCACTCGCAAGCCCGTATTGGAATTGAAGTATATATATATTTATAAAAGCTATAAATAGCCACGGAATGATCCAGGCTTTGATAGAATTGATATATATATATATATATATATATATATATATATATATATTTACTTTCCAGTACGGGCAAAGGCGTGAAAACCCATCACCCTTTTTACGTTTTCATATATATAAAGCTGTAAAAGCCACGGAATGATCCAGGCTGGATAGAATTGAAATATATATATATATATATATATATAAATAGTGAAAGGTAGTGGGTTTTCACTCCGAGGCCCGGACTAGAAAGTAAATATATATTTAGATAGAAAAATAGTCAAACCAGGACTGGGAAGATAACCAAGTTTGGTGAATGGTGCAAAAATAGTAAAAAGGCCACAGAATGATCCATGCCAAATTGGAATGTAAATATATATATATATATATATATATATAGAAAAGTAGTCAACCAGGACTGGGAAGATAACCCAGTATGGTGAATGCTACATATATATGCATATATATATATATATATATAAGCAGTAAACTAATGCGGATTTGACATCCGGGCTTAACAAAATTGAAAAGTTAGTATATATATAGTTAAATAGATACAAAAAAAAAAGCCAAACTCGAATTGGGAAGATAACCCAGTCCAGCAAAGTTGCTCAACACGAAGATGCAAGTATATAAACACTACTGGAAGCGACGGATCAACAATCCGAGTTGTAGAAATGCCAGAAAATGTGTTTAGGTACTAAAATGTACCAAAAGTTAACAAAAATGGCCACAGAACTGAGTTTCGGGCATATTTAGAAAATGAAACTTGATATGCAAGTGTATAAAAGTGCGACAAAGTAATAATAACTTTCTGATCGTAAAAATACTCATAATGGACTACTACAAGGGCTTTTTGCCAAATTATAGGCTTTGAACGTCCAAACCTACCTGTTATTTTCTGATATGTGGTAGTATGTGGGTATATCTATGTGTTAGAGTGAAAAAATTTGGGTTTGGAAGACAAGAAAATAGTTGAAAAACCAAATGGGCAGGGGTTCAGAGCATTTCTGAATTCTTTTAAATGAGCTGGGTGTGAGCTCATATATATAGACCTAGGAGCCTCCACTCTACCTGCTGCTGTCGCAGGTAGAGGTGCGGCTCCACGTGGCATGGCCCATGTGGCGGGTCTCATTGCATCAAAGTATGTGCACTCCGAGCAATGCGATGCCAGGTTCAAAACTTTCTGACTTTTGATATGAGCGTTCGTTTGAGGCGTGCTGTACCTTTCCGGAAAAGCCATCGCCGAGAGTGTCACAATGACATGGGATAAAATATTTTTCAGGTCCAAAAAGACGGGTTCATAACCAAGTCTTCTATTCCCCGCAGTTTATCCGTTGAGTTGTCTTACGATGTTTGCACTCGGGATCATTGTTATGGTTCGTTCTGACCTTGGTGGCATCAATTCAGCTTAAGTTTGATCGAATCGACTTTAAGTTGGTAAAATGACCATTTTGCTCATCCCGGGGTTGTCTTCAATGTCTGCATGGCCTTCGGCTGACTTCCTAGGGTTGTTTCAAAGGTTTGGATCCTATTCGAGTTTGTTCGTCGTCAGTGTTGTCTCCGAGGCTGACT
This sequence comes from Panax stipuleanatus, assembly GCA_020205555.1. Taxonomy (NCBI): domain Eukaryota; kingdom Viridiplantae; phylum Streptophyta; class Magnoliopsida; order Apiales; family Araliaceae; genus Panax; species Panax stipuleanatus. The sequence goes on along the minus strand of CM035126.1, from coordinate 92,037,805 downwards.
TGGTCATTCCAAGTTTTCCTCTGGAGAATGTTGTGATGCTTTAAGATTATTTCCAAAGGTGACCTGACTTCCTAGGTTAAGACCGGGGCTAACCTATACCTCCCGGGTTGAGACCGGGGCTGAGCTGTACCTCCCGGGTTGAGACCAGGGCTGACCTGTACTTCCTGGGTTGAGATTAAGGCTAACCCGTACTTCCCAGGTTAAGACCGGGGCTGACCAGTACCTCCCAGGTTAAGATCGGGGCTGACTTGTACCTCCCGGGTTGAGACCGGGGCTGATCTGTACTTTCCGGGTTGAGACCGGGGCTGACCTGTACTTCTCAGGTTGATATCGGGGCTGACCTGTAACTCCCATGTTGAGATCGGGGCTGACCAGTACCTCCTGAATTGAGATCGGGGCTGACCTGTACCTCCCGGGTTGAGACCGGGACTGACCTGTACCTCCCGGGTTGAGACCAGGGTTGACCTGTACTTCCGGGTTGAGACTGAGGCTGACCCGTACTTCCCGGGTTAAGACCGGGGCTGACTAGTACCTCCCGGTTTAAGACCGGGGCTGACTTGTACCTTCCAGGTTGAGGCCGGGGCAGACCTGTACCTCCCGGGTTGAGACCGGGTCTGACTAGTACCTCCTGGGTTAAGACCAAGGCTGACCTATACCTATCAGGTTGAAACAGGGGCTAACCTGTACCTCCCGGGTTAAGATCGGGGCTGATCAGTACCTCCTGGGTTGAGACCGGGGCTGACCTGTACTTCCCGAGTTGAGACCGGGGCTGACCTGTACTTCCTGGATTAAGAGTAAGGTTGACCTATACCTCCCGAGTTAAGACCAGGGTTGACCTGTACCTCCTTGGTTGAGATCGAGCTAAGTTGATGGTTCGGTATTAAGACCGGGGTTGATTTGATGGCCCGGTATTGAGACCGGGGTTGAGTTGTTGGCCCGGTATTGAGATCGGGGTTGAGTTGACGGCCCAATGTTGAGATCGGTGTTGAGTTGTTGGCCCGGTATTGAGACCGGGGTTGAGTTAACGGCCCAGTATTGAGATTGGTGTTGAGTTGTTGGCCCGGTATTGAGATCAGAGTTGAATTTTAGCTCGATATTGAGACCGAGGTTGAGTTGACGGCCCAATATTGAGACCGATGTTGAGTTGTTGGCCCGGTATTGAGATCGGGGTTGAGTTATTGGCCTAGTATTGAGACCGGGGTTGATTTGATGGCACGGTATTGATAACGGTGTTGAGTTGTTAGCCCAGTATTGAGACTGGGATTGATTTTATGGCCCGGTATTGAGACTGGGGTTGATTTGATAGCCTAGTATTGACACCGGAGTTGATTTGATTGCCCGGTATTGAGACCAGGATTGATTTGATGGCCCGGTATTGAGACCGAGGTTGATTTGACGGACCTATATTGCGACCATGGGTTATTTGACTGCCCGATATTAAGACCGGGGTTAATTTGGGAAGACAGTCTTGCCCTCATACAGTGTTAGTAACAGGGAAACAAAATTTCGAGTGTCTATACTCACTTGATATCGATCCAGAGCCATCTGAGACTGGAAGCTATATTGATTTAGGAAGGCATGTGCTAGCTCTTCCCAGCTGTGGATTTTGGAATTATTGAGTCGGGCATACCAAGCTCGAGCTTCCCTAGTCATACTCTTTTGGAATAACTGCATTCTAAGTTTTTCATCCTCAACATAGGATACGAGTTCTCTAATGAACACTTTTAAACGAGTGTAAGGATCTCCTAATCCGTCATACTTTTCAAAATTCGGGACTTAAAATTTTTTCTGGATATTGAACCCCTTGGAATATACATAGATCTGAGTAGTTTACACTCCCAAATGCCCCAGTTCCTTTGATGGACCGAATTATTTCTTGCTAGACCCTTTTCCTAATATCACCAGTTTCCTGATCATTGGTGATTTTAAGGGTTTTGTTGGTCAGATCCTTGTTTTGAGGCTCCGGTATCTGAGTATCTTTCTTCTTGACGGTATCCTGACTGCCACCTTATGTGGAAGATTTTATATGAACGGGTATTTGTTTACTCTGAAGACTTTTGATTTGTTCCTTTAGAAAAATAGCCAATTCAGCTATCTGGTTTTTTAGTCCTTCGAACTCTTCCCGAGAAACCGGGGTGGATTCAGGTTGGGCACTTGAAGCCATACCTGGAGATGGGCTTAGTGCCTTTTTAGACTTTAATCTGTTAACGGGACCAATTTTTTCCTACAATAAAAGTAGGTATGTTAATTTTGATGTATATATTAACAGGATGCATGCTATGAAATGTGTTATGATTTTTTGAAGTTTTTTAATATTTTCCTGTAAAACAAAGGCCAGTTGTTTTGATGACAGAATAGTGTGATAGGATTTAATAAAATTGACAGGGAATGGAATGTATATTTACATTTATTTGATAATTACATGGAATTTAAAATTTACATTGAATTGAAAGGGGAAGGCATGAAGAGACTCCTCTTCAGATTTAGTTTATCAGAGGCTAACCTATCTTAGGCTACTCTCGTGGCTTTTCGGCATGAAGTTCCGCAAATCATCACAATTTACTAGAGGGAAAATTAATCCGTTCTTTCATTTGGAGCGGATCTGAGTGGCGCATTTTCTGAGCCTCGCAGGATTAATCTCCTTTGAGTCCAGTAATCAAACGCCGACGGGTTCGCCTCCCGGTGGAGGAATCACACAACATACATTCACATAAATCGTGTCTCACTGTATAAAATGATGACATTGTGTGAAGCACTAATATTTAAAGTAGTAAGGCATTTATTTACATCCATTCAATGTAAACACAACATCCACACACACGAAGATAAAAAGTGAATTTTTGAAAAGATTGAAGTGCAGCTTAAGACCTCTACTTTCCCAAGCAGAGTCGCAACCTGTTGACGTTGAGAAAAATCTTTAGTGGATCCCCCTTTCCCTAATGTGTTTCTACCCTTGTTTGTTTTCATTCGTTTGATCTGAATGGTGAATTTTTAGGAAAAGGCCGACATACAATGTCGACGATTTGAAAGTTGGATTTTATAGAGTCACCAGTTGGTATGTTTGAAATGGTTGTACCAACTCAATCGAGTTTTATTTGAAAAGTTTTGCAAGGAGGCCCAATAACTGGACTCTGTTTGACTTGGCCTTGGAAACCGAGATTCATAGAGTTCGGGGGCTTGATTAAGGGGGGGGGGAAGGTGTTAGGCACCCCCCGACTTCCATGAAACACAGTTACTGCGTCTTTTCAATTTCCCTATTTTATTTCCAATGTGTGTGTGTGTGTGCTTGCAGTAATTAGACCTACGTGCTTGATTTGGAAGTAGTGATGTGCTTCGTTGGACCTATATACGAAGGGTTTAATTTGATGAAAAGTCCATGATAAGTACACAATATTTATGATTTTTTATTTATTTGCATTTGGTTTTATTACATGTTTCATGTGTATATGAGCTTAATATGTTGTTTATTATTTTCAGGTGAATTAAAGCTACAAGGATGGAAACAAGTTGATTTGGAGTTGAATTGAAGAGGAGTTTGACCAGCAGTTGACTTTCTCAATATTTGGAGATTCCTACATGGAATTGGATTGATATTACTATTAGAATGAGGACTTCTTTGGACTGAGATTTTATTTCCTTATTAGATTCTATTTCTTTATGGAAACTAGTTATAATTGTAATTCCTTTTAGGATTTGGATTCCTAGTTCTTATAGGATTTAGGCCCTTGTCTAGCACTATAAATAGAGGATGATAGTTAAGGTTTTATTCATTCAATCTTCTACCAACTATCATACCTCATTGAAGTGCAGACTTGGAGCATGTCAGGCTAGTTTCTTTATTCAGTTCTAAAGGGAGGTGGAACTTTGTTACAAGTAATTAATTAATTGAGTATTATTATTTATTCCTTCTTGTATGAAATTTTTTCTGATAATCTGTTTTCATTGATTGCATGCTAATTGATCTAATTAATTTGATATGGCCAATTGAGTTAATTTAATCATTATCATATGCTAGATTAAGATTGGTATTACGTGTAATTGATATCTGTCTTCATCACAAGTAGTAAATTAGTGATACTAATTGTGTACAAGCTTTTGGGTATTGCTAAGATTATCAGAAAACAAGTTAAACAAATCGAGCTTATGTGTTTGTTGCTTGGATTAGCCTAATTCTCTATTTCTTAATGCTTCTATCATATTAAATCTAGAGAGCTTGTTCTAGGTTATATGCTAGTTGATTCTGGTGAAGAGCTTGTTTCATACAGTGAATATCTAAGGAGAATTTCGGATAGCAGAGCTTATTGTTATATAGGGTTAATGGTTTCATTGAATGGTAAAGAATAATAACTTGATTAATTGATTGCTGTGCTTGGTGAAACTGAACTACAGAACTGAAGTTTTTACATATTTGGTTAATCTCTTTATTTAAATTCTGTTTTTCTTAGTTTAAAACAATTTCAAAAATCCCCCATCTTTATTTTCTGTTAAAATAGTAGAATAAATCTAAAACAAACTTACTCTCTGTGGGATCGATCCTTGCTTACTACTGTGCTAATTGTTTAAATTCGTGAAGTGAAAGTGAGGTTAATTTAGGAGTGTAAACGACAGTTCCCAAATTTTGGCGCCGTTGCCGGGGAGTGTTATTTGTTTTTGTTTATTTTTTGTTTTCGTTTATTTTTATTATTTTCTTTTTATTTTATTTTTTTTTCTTTTTGTTTTATGACTCAATCCTCTCATTCTAATTTTGATCAAGAGATAGAGAAAATTGCAGATACAAAAGAAGCTCTTGTTCCAATACTTAAAAAGGAAAAGATGGTGGTGCCGAACAACAACCGGACTTTAAAAGAACTGGCTACTCCAGACCTTGATCATCCATCCCTGTGTATTAAATATCCTACCGTAGAAGTTGCTTTTGAACTTAACTACGGACTAATTCGCTTTTTGCCTATTTTTCATGGTCTAACAGGTGAAAATCCATATACGCATCTAAAGGAGTTCCATATGGTGTGTTCCATGATGAAATCACAAGGAGGGTCAGAGGAGCAGATCAAACTTAGACTTTTTCCTTTCTCATTAGCAGATTTGGCTAAAGACTGGTTATACTATCTTCCTTCAGGATCGATACGATCATGGACTGATATGCAAAGGCTATTCTTGGAGAAGTATTTTCCTGCATCAAGAGTTGCCGATTCAAGGAAGAAGATATGTGGAATTAGTCAGTTCAATGGAGAAACTCTCTACGAGTATTGGGAAAGGTTTAAGAAGTTGTGTTCCAGCTGCCCTCCCCACCAAATTGATGAGCAACACTTGATTCAGTACTTCTACGAGGGACTGATACCAACGGAAAGAAGTATGATCGATGCGGCTAGTGGAGGAGCATTAGTAGACAAGACACCGGAGGCTGCAAGAAATTTGATTGCAAACATGGCCGCTAACTCACAACAATACGATCATGCTCCACAAAGGGTAAGTGAGGTAAGCACGAGTGAATTGGCACAACAGATTTCTAACTTAACTGCTGTAGTGCAACAATTAACAACAGAAAACGTACCGGTTGCAAAAGTATGTGGAATTTACTCAAAATCAGGGCATACAACAAATGATTGTCCCATAGTGCAAGAGGATGTAATTGTTCATCAAGTTAATGCTGTGGGGGCATTCTTCGGACAAAATCCACATCAATGTGATCCTTGGGCAGAAACTCACAATTCCGGATGGAGAGATCATCCCGACTTGAGCTATGAAGGTACTAGGCCACCAATGCAACCTATCCTTTCAAGTATGCAGCAAGATCTTCAGCAGACTCAACCTCAGTACCACACAGAAAACCAAGAAGTACCTGTCAATTCTGGGACATCTATGGAGGATATGTTCAAGGCATTCATGAGCCGAACACTACAGTTCATGAGTCAGACACAGCAGTTCCAGCAGGAGACAAGAACTTCTGTTCAAGATCTGAGGGATCAAGTTGGTCAGCTTGCAACCACAGTAGGAAGGTTAGAATTTCAAGGCTTCGGGGAGTTATCTCCTCCATTTGTTGAGAACTTTAGTACAATGGGATTTGACGAAAAGGAGCAGGAGGATTCAGTGCTTACTCCGGGAACGGACTGTAATATGGAATTTGACGAAGAGAATGAACAAGAGGAAGAAGAGAATAATTTGATAAATTCTGCAGATCTCGACAAGAAAGACGTGGATTCATCTCCATCAGTACAACTAACAGAAACAAGAAGTGCTACACACCATCGTACCTTTACCATGAAATTGGACAATGCAAAGTTCCAGTTCAACGCAGATCAGGCTAAAAGGTATCTTGATAATATTAAATCTATTTTTGTTATTGATGTTGTGGATTATTTAGTGCAGGAATCTTTTGATCGAATACAATTATACGAGGAGGATTTGGTGGCTGGAAAGGAGCAAAATCATGAAGTACACAATGTTCCTCAATTAAGGAAGAAACTGTTACCAATCCACTTGAAGTTCACAACTCCAATTACATAGAACGAGAGGGAAGATGTCAGGCCAATGACAATAAACAAGGGCAGCTGCTTGGGAGGCAACCCAAGAATTCAGATTTGATCTTTCTATCCCTTTTCTTTTTAATTTGTTAGTTGTAGTTCTTTCTTCTTTGCATGATTTTCTTACATTGGGGACAATGTAAGGTTTGAGTGTGGGGGGGAGAGATTTAGGTTTTTATTTTATATTTAGGGATATTTAATCTGCCAATTTTGAAATGAAATAGGACCATCTTGATGCCTTGAATTTTTTTTTTTAAAATTTTTTGAAAAATTTGATTTTCATAATTCTATTTTGCCTATGTGTTCGAAGGTTAAAGTCAAAAATGAGAATCAATGCTAAAAATTCAAAATCTGTTTAATGCTTAATTGGTTAATGATTGAGAAAAACTAAGTCATGATCCATAGTAATTGATTTAAATTGAATTTGTGTCTCATGAGCACTTGAACATGTGATATATGCTTAGTTGGCTAAGTTATCTGTGGAGTTGTCTATGTGCACTAATCTCATGCTCTAGAACTATTGAACTGCTTAAGCGTTTTGCAGGACCATGTGAAAAAAATAATAAGAAAAATTAGAAACCAGTGAAATTGTTGAAAAAGAAACACAAGAGAAGTCATGTGGTGGGATGAGATGGAGTGTAAAACGCACTCTCCCATAAACACGTGCGGATAAGTGAGATGGAGCATAAAATGCACTCACTTACAAAAGAATGATTGAGGAAGGTGAAACGGAGCATAAAATGCATTCACCGAAAATAAAAAAAAATTAAAATGAAAAGATTCTGATAAAAAATGAAGCAGAAAAAGTATGTTTTGAGTTTTTGAGTGGTGTGTACGGTTTTTGCTCCATGGTAACTAAGTTGAGTAAGTATGTGGATCATAGACAAGGGCTTATGTGGTTACAATTTAACTTAATAAAACTCATTGGTGAAGTGGTGAGGTACTTTTCTTTAGTTGATTGATGAAGCGTTGATCATATTTTTGTGGGTTTAGTGTTGATAATCATGATTTGATCTTAAAATCTTTTGACGTTATGGTTGAGTAGAGTTTCTGGAAATTAAACTTTTAGTTTACACGAGGACGTGTAAAAGACTAAGTGTGGGGGAATTTGATAAGTACACAATATTTATGATTTTTTATTTATTTGCATTTGGTTTTATTACATGTTTCATGTGTATATGAGCTTAATATGTTGTTTATTATTTTCAGGTGAATTAAAGCTACAAGGATGGAAACAAGTTGATTTGGAGTTGAATTGAAGAGGAGTTTGACCAGCAGTTGACTTTCTCAATATTTGGAGATTCCTACATGGAATTGGATTGATATTACTATTAGAATGAGGACTTCTTTGGACTGAGATTTTATTTCCTTATTAGATTCTATTTCTTTATGGAAACTAGTTATAATTGTAATTCCTTTTAGGATTTGGATTCCTAGTTCTTATAGGATTTAGGCCCTTGTCTAGCACTATAAATAGAGGATGATAGTTAAGGTTTTATTCATTCAATCTTCTACCAACTATCATACCTCATTGAAGTGCAGACTTGGAGCATGTCAGGCTAGTTTCTTTATTCAGTTCTAAAGGGAGGTGGAACCTTGTTACAAGTAATTAATTAATTGAGTATTATTATTTATTCCTTCTTGTATGAAATTTCTTCTGATAATCTGTTTTCATTGATTGCATGCTAATTGATCTAATTAATTTGATATGGCCAATTGAGTTAATTTAATCATTATCATATGCTAGATTAAGATTGGTATTACGTGTAATTGATATCTGTCTTCATCACAAGTAGTAAATTAGTGATACTAATTGTGTACAAGCTTTTGGGTATTGCTAAGATTATCAGAAAACAAGTTAAACAAATCGAGCTTATGTGTTTGTTGCTTGGATTAGCCTAATTCTCTATTTCTTAATGCTTCTATCATATTAAATCTAGAGAGCTTGTTCTAGGTTATATGCTAGTTGAATCTGGTGAAGAGCTTGTTTCATACAGTGAATATCTAAGGAGAATTTCGGATAGCAGAGCTTATTGTTATCTAGGGTTAATGGTTTCATTGAATGGTAAAGAATAATAACTTGATTAATTGATTGCTGTGCTTGGTGAAACTGAACTACAGAACTGAAGTTTTTACATATTTGGTTAATCTCTTTATTTAAATTCTGTTTTTCTTAGTTTAAAACAATTTAAAAAATCCCCCATCTTTATTTTCTGTTAAAATAGTAGAATAAATCTAAAACAAACTTACTCTCTGTGGGATCGATCCTTGCTTACTACTGTGCTAATTGTTTGAATTCGTGAAGTGAAAGTGAGGTTAATTTAGGAGTGTAAACGACAGCTTCCAGTCCATTTTTAAACAAAATATGAAAGTGATGTTTTGCAAGATAGTTTTCAAACCCTTTAGCTCGCATAGAAATTGAATCCTTTTGATACTTCCATTTTATTCTGCCTTCGACTACTTTTGATTTTATTATCGGGTTGCAAGGCATCCTCGACCAAATAATGTATATACAAGTGTCGGTCTCCTTATGGGCATGAAAGCCATCTAAGTGACCCGAGCACTACAAACTAATATTTACTAGGCTGAGACATTAAATTCGGATAACCTTTTTAAGGTCCCTCTGATTTACATTTACAAAAGGACATGCAGGCTGTATTTACAGTGAAAAGTTGTCTATCGTGGGAATCAGATCTAGATCCATGTGTTTAATCGTAGATCTCGTGATTCCTAGGCTCACAGAATATTATCAAAAAGTCTACACTGTCGACGTTGGAAAAAATTTGGGTCGGGTCCAAACCCGGATCTTTCTCTCTTCCTAAGTTTTGTCTACCCTTATTCTTTTTATTATGAAAAAGTTTTTGAAAACTTTTTTAGGAAAAGGCCAACATGTATTATGTCGACAATTTGAACGTTTTACAGAGTCGCCAGTTGGTAGTTTTGAAATGGTTGTACCAACTCAACCGAGTTTGTTTGAAAAGAGGCCCAATTCCTGGACACTGTCGAAACTTGATATTTGAAATCGAAATTTTGAGTTCGGGGGCTTGGTTAAGTGTGGGGAAGGTGTTAGGAACCCCACAACTCCCTTAAAAACACGGTACCGCATCTTTTCAATTTTCCCTTTTAAATCTGTAATGTGTGTGTGAATGCTGGAAGAAATTGGGCGTATGTTTAATTGATTGAAAGTATGAACAAACTTCATTGAACCTATATACGAAGGGTTTGATTTGATTTGCAAAAGTCTCTTTTTTAGACAAGATTATTATTAAAATGATGTTTTGAAAGGTTGATTTTCAAACCCTTACGCTACATAGGAATTGAAGCATGTTTGATACTTCCATTTTTATCTTTTCAGCCTTTTGGCTCAATTTAAGTGGTGATTGTAGAGCTGCGAAGCATCCTCGACCACAACCATATATACAAGTGTCGGTCTCCTCATGGACATGATAGCCATCAGAGGGACTCTGACACGACAAACCATTATTCTCATTATATTGAGACCTTAAACCCGGATAACCATTTTAAGGTCTTTCGGATGTACATTTTATAGAAAAACTGACAGGGTACATTTGTAAAGTGGAGTTTGTCCATCGTGGGAATCAGATTCTGATCAATTTGATCATGAATTCCACGATTCCTAGGCTCACAGAGGGAGGCCAATAAAATCTGCACAGTTCAAATATGTACAAAAATATATATTTACATCCAGATATCGCCAGAACCAAGGATTCATCAGTAAATCCTGGCTCGCACTTGGCCGAAGCATCTCGTTCCCACTAGATAGCGATCTAAGTGCCACGAGATAGCTTTTATAACTGAAACTAGAAAAAATGCTAGATTTAAGTAAATCTCAGCCATTCTAGCTTCCCGGTTCTGTCTGAACCTATTTTGAACCATTTGAAAGCTAGAGTTAGAGAGATTTAAAGAAATCTAGTTCGCCCGCAGGGATGTCAGTGTCTATTCATATCAAATGAATATTTAAAGCAACAATTTAATCAAAATGAGCAATATATATATATATATACGAAAGCTGTAAAGGGCGATGGATTTTCACTCCGGTGCCCGAACTTGAATGTAAATATATATATATATATATATATATATATATATATATATATTTATAAAAGCTGTAAAAAGCCACGGTGTAATCTAGGCTTAACATAATGGAAATATATATATATATATATATATATATATATATATATAAACTGAAAAGGGCGATGGGTTTTCACTCCGATGCCCAGACTGAAATGAAAAATATATATATATATATATATATATATATATATTTATAAAAGTTGTAAAAAGCCACAGAATATATATATATATAAGCGGTAAAGGGCGGTGGATTTTCACTCCGAGACCCGAACTAGAATGAAAATATATATATTTATAAAAGCTGTACAAAAGCCACGGAATGATCCAGGCTGGACAAAATTTAAATATATATATATATATATATATATAAGCGGTAAAGGGAGATGGACATTCGGACTTGATATAATTCAAAAGTTAGTATATATACAGTTAAATATACACAATAAAAAGCCAAACCCAGACTGGGAAGATAACCTAGTCCGACGAAGTTGCTAAAAACGAAGATATATGTATATAAAAGCTGTTAGAAGCGACGGATCGACGATTCGAGTTGTAAAAATGCTAGAAAATGCGTTTATGTGCTAAAAAATACAAAACGTAAGCAAAAACGGCCACGGAACTGAGTTTCGGGCATATTTAGAAAGTGAAACTTAATGTGCAAGTGTATAAAAGTGCAATGAAGTAATAGAAACTTTTTGATCGTAAAAATAGTCACAATGGACTGCTACATGGGCTTTTTGCCAGATCGTAGGCTTTAAACGTCCGTTTCTACTGGTTAATTTTTGATATGTGGTAGTATGTGGGTGTATCTATGTGTTAGAGTGAAAAAATTTGGGTTTGGAGGACAAAAGTGGGGCTGAGAAACCAAACAGGCAGAGGTTCAGAGCCTTTTTTCTTTTTCAAATGAGCTGGGGGTCACCTCATATATATAGACCCAGGAGAAGTAGCTCTACCTGCGACAGCAGCAGGTAAAGGTGCTACTCCACGTGGCGGGGCCCATATGGTGGGTCTCGTTGCATCGAAGTACGTGCACTTCGAGCAACGCGAGGTCAGATTCAAAATTTTTTAACTTTTGATCGGAGCGTTCATTTGAGGTGTGATGTACCTTTTCGAAAAGCCCTCGCCCAGAGCGTCGCAATGACATGGGATAAAACATTTTTCGAGTCCAAAAATACGGGTTCATAACCAGGTTTTGATTCCTCGCAGTTTGTCCGTTGAGCTGTCTTGCGCTGTTTCCACTCGGGATCATTGTTATGGTTCCTTCTGACATTAGTGGCATCAATTCAGCTTGAGTTTAACCGAATCGACTTCAAGTTGCTAAAATAATCATTTTTCCCCTCCCGGGGTTGCCCTTAATGCTGGCATGGCCTTCGGCCTGCTTCCTAGGGTTGTTTCCAAGGTTTGGATCCTAGTTGATTCTGTTTATCCTCATGGTTGTCTCTGAGGTTGACTTGGTCCTTCCAAGTTTTCCTCTGGATATGTTATGAGGTTCCAGGATTATTTCTGAAGTTAACCTGACCTCTCAGGTTGAGACCAGGGCTGACTTGTACCTCCCGGGTTGAGACCGGGGCTGACCAGTACCTCTCGGGTCGAGACTGGGGCTGACCTGTACCTCCTGGGTTGAGACTGGGGCTGATATGTACCTCCCAGGTTGAGATCTAGACTGACTTATACCTCCCGGGTTGAGATCGGGGCCAACTTGTCCTCCTTGGTTGAGACCGGGCTGAAGTGTGCCTCCCAGGTTGAGACCGGGGCTGACCTGTACCTCCTGGGTTGAAATCGGGGCTGACCTATACCTCCCGGGCTAAGATTGGGGATGATTTGATTGCCCGATATTGAGACTGGGGTTGATTTGATGACCCAGTATTGAGATCGGTGTTTATTTGATAGCCCGGTATTGAGACCGGGGTTGATTTGATGGCTCGGTATTGAGACCGGGGTTGAGTTGATGGCCCGGTATTAAGATTGGGTTGATTTGATGGCCCGGTATTGAGACTGGAATTGATTTGATTGCCCGATATTGAGACCATGGTTGATTTGATGGCCCGGTATTAAGACCAGGGTTGAGTTGATGGCCCGATATTGAGACCGGAGTTGATTTGATGGCCCGGTATTGAGACCGGGGTTGATTTGAATGCCCGGTATTGAGGTCGGGGTTGGGTTGACAAGACAGTTTTCCCCTTCTACAGGGTTAGTAATAGGGACATAAAATTTTGAGTGTCTACAGATTCCCCTCTTTATCATATTCATGCAATGCAATGGAATGAACATGATAGAGATTGCTAGACACTAGAAATGCAAATCCAAAGGCAAGGCAATGCATGGGATGATATGTGATGAATGCTAGATATCTGCGATGGGTTAGGATTATCATTGAATGTTCACGTCATTCTCTGCTGGGGATACCGCCATTTATGATAACCCTTGGGGCAGCACTGTCAGGCAGTTACTGGTAGGATATCAAATTTAAGCTATAACAGAATGCTTTTGTCACTTTCTGTTGGGGATAACGTTATCCGTGATATCTTTGTCGACTCTGATGGGGATGACATTATTGATGCCTCCTTGGTTTGAGACCAATGGTTTCCCACATCTGTCAATACTCTCCCTAAGGCATGTTTCCCTTCGGCTGATGTCGTTGTACATTTCTAAAGGCTCCTCAGTTGGGGATATCTCTGCAGCCGAGTTACTTCAATGGGTGTTCCCGATGCATATCTCGAAGATAATTTACACCGATAATTGGCTACAGGAGGTTGAATCATCAATCCTTTTTGTGCTCCTTCTGAGGATGTGTATAACAGATTCCATCATCTGTCCCTTGTGGGGATAGATTGATATATTGTTTTCACCACCGGATCATTCCCGATGCTTTGCTGGAGTTATTGCCAAAGGCTGATGTCACCGGACCATACCCGACGCTTCGCTGCGGTTGACCAAACGGCTGAACTATCACCGGTCTGTAACCGACACTTCGCTGGGGTTGAGACAACGACAGAACTGTCATCGGTCAATACTCAACGCTTCACTGGGGTTGTGCCAATGGTTGAACTATCATCGGTTAGTACCCGATGCTTTGCTGGGGTTGAGCTAACTACTAAACTGTCACCGGTCTGTGTCCGACTCTTCGTTGGGGTTATGCTAACCACTAAACTATCATCTGTCAGTACCCGATGCTTCGTTGGGGTTGTGCCAATGGCTGAACTGTCATTGATCAGCACCCGATGCTTCAGTAGGGTTGTGCCAACGGCTGAACTGTCATCGATCAGTTCCCGATACTTCGCTGGGGTTGTGCCAACGGCTGAGCTGCCATCGGTCAGTACCTGATACTTCGTTGGGGTTGTGCCAACGGCTGAGCTATCATCGGTCCGTACCCGATACTTCGCGGGGGTTGTGCCAACGGCTGAGCTGTCATCGGTCAGTACCCGATGCTTCGCTGGGGTTGTGCCAACGGCTGAGCTGTCATCGGTCAGTACCAGATACTTGGCTGGGGTTGTGCCAACAGCTGAGCTGTCATCGGTTAGTACCTGATGCTTCGCTAGAGTTAAGCCAACGACTGAGCTGTCACCGGTGTGTACCAAACGCTTTGCTGGGGTTGTGCCAACGGCTGAACTGTCATCGGTCAGTACCCGATGCTTCGCTGGGGTTGTGCCAACGGCTGAGCTATCATTGGTCAGTATCCGATGCTTCGCTGTGGTTGTGCCAACGGCTGAGCTGTCATTGGTCAGTACCTGACGCTTCGAAAGTGGCAGTTTTTGGCAATTTTGTGCAGTTTTTCATCATTGGTCCCTGGATATTGCTTTGGGATGAATACCAAAGGCTTTCATGAAGTCCTCTATCTGTCAGTAATCCGCTGCTTAAATGTAGGATTTCAGGACAAACCGCTCAATCACGTTGTGATTTTTATCAAATTTGACTTTTTAGCTCATATAAACTCCGTTTCAACTCGAACTGGACCGAGTTGGAGGGAGTGGGACCCACCTTAGGGAGCTGCAGGTAGGGGTGCGGCAGCCCTCAGATGGGCCCGCTCCTTCCTGCAGTTTTATATTGGGCAGTGGGGAGCTCATAAACTCATTTTCAGTTTTGAGTTTCAAACGGAATTCGATTTTCTTTTTCAGATCTACAAAGTTCGGGCAGCTTTTTTCAGATTTCGTCAGTGGCTACGCGTTCTTCACATCTCATGTAACATTTTCATACCTTCTTTTCCAGTTTTCACCGGTAGAATTGTGTAAACCACGTTGGATGCTTTTGAACGTAATGTATCAAAAATGTATGCTTATATGACTTGATAAAAAAATTTTAACTTCATAAGTATGCATATTTTACTACGATGTATGTTTTGATGTAAGAAATTTTGAATTTTGAGACAGTCAAATTTTGCTCTTTTTGATCAGTTTACTAATCCTTTTTTAGGCCTAGTGAGCCTGGATTTTCAAATAAAAATGTCCATGGTAATTTGGCTACTATGTGAAGTTTATTTTTGATTTTTTTCATAAATATTAACTGTTTCTCTTTTTGGGAAGGTGTGCTACTAAATGGCCACCTAGACATGCCTGTGTGTATGTGGATAATCCATTTTACAAAGGAGACTCTGGCAAAAAAAATTTCAAAAGCCTGAGCATTTAATAAATATTTAGTTTTGACTCTATTGGGAATTTTTGACTGACCCATGCATTTTTTAGGATTTAGCTTTTGAAAAACATGCAGTTTTGACTCTACTGCGGATTTTTAATTGACCCATGCATGTTTTAGGACTTAGAAATGCATCACGTACTGATTTAAATTAATAAGCCACAGGTTTTAGGCTTACCACACCCTTTCTGAGGTGATTTGGAGACTTTATTTTAGCGATGGACCGAGATAGACCCGGGAGTGCCAGCATGGTCGTTTCAGGAGTCAGACAGAGGAGAGCCTCCGACGTCCCTCAGCCATGGCCAGCCCGGCCGCCTCGTAGGTTAGCTGAGTCAGTGATTTGTCCGACCCAGAATGAGACACCGGTAGATATAGACGATGAGGATGCTCCATTTGTTGCTCCTGCCCCAGCTCAAGCTCCACGTGCGGAGCTTTCAGGCATTATTGTGCCAGTCTAGGATCTGCTGGGAGATTTGAGTCATCATCCCTTAAGGTTCCTCTATGCCAACGAGGTGACTGAAGCGTTTTCTATTTCGGGATTTTCTTTCTTCCTTTTGCCATTCTCTGGGCACAGGTTTTTGACATGGGTTATCTTTTGATGCAGGTTTCGGGCTTTACGCATCCTTGAGGGAACTGGTTTAACGTGCATTCCCTGTACCACACTCTGCACCAGGACTACAGGGACATTGTTGACACTTGGGGGTTTCAGGTATTTTTTCTATTCTTCCCCGCCTCTGCCCTGGGGTTTTATGAGGGCTTTATCTGAGCGCTGGTTCCACCAGACTCAGTCTCTCCACTTGTTAGACTGTGAGGTGATGATGACCCCGATGGACTGGAGGTTCATCACCGGGATAGAGTTTGAGGGTGAGCCAGTGCCTGTCGTGGCTAACATTATACCCACTGCCGTTCGGTCCCTGCTGGGTGTTCCTACCATGACGATCAAGGGTCCCTTGAGCGTTGATGCCTAGAGTGGGGCTTTGCTTGAGCCTCTGCCTGATGATCAGAGGATTAGGGATCGCATCCTACGGCGATTGTTTCTGGTGATCATCAGGGATTATTTTCTAGCAGACAACTCTGCGACGGTGTCCTTTGCCCTGGTCTGCGCCACTCGATATGTAGAGCGCCTCAGTGACTTTGATTGGGGTGCCTACACCTTTGCCTATTTTCTCTGAGGCATGCGTATGCGCTCGAAAGGTGTGACGGAGGCTTGGTAAGGGTTCTACCCATTCCTGCTGGTGAGTACATCTTTCTTGTACCTTTTTGATTTCTACATTTACATATATTAGTCTTCGTCATTGAGGGCTTTTGATATTTATATGTCCAGTTTTGGGCATATAAGAGGCTTCCTTGCCTTCGTCCTGCTACCACTTTAGGCCTGGTTACTTATCCCCAGGGACGGCGTTGGCACCACTCCACTCTGATGGAGGTCTCTGTGGCTGAAGGATTTACCTATTCCCGCCAGCAGCTTGAGCTTTTGACAGCAGGATTGATCTCATGGGTACCGTATACCTCAGACTTTTTGACAGTCGGGTTTGAGGGATGTTTCCCCACTGGCCGGGAATTTGCATTGTCGACCCGCAGAGTCCTATTTTTGATAGGAGGAGGTTGGGAGCTCTATTTAGAAGAGCATGCTATCAGGAGCATCACAGGGTAGATCCGCATTCCCATTGTTCCTCCTGTTTGGCACCATTGGCTACTAGTTCAGCCACTCACATGTATTTTGATGGAGGGCATAGATGGCTTTACCCTGTCAGAGAGTCCATACAGCCAGGAGTCATTTAGCAGCTGGTGGAGTCCTTGCACTATTGGAGCTCAGACTCGCGCTACCCAATTTATGGCAGATATGGTGCAGGGATATGTGATGATAACAGACTGGATAGCCTACCTCAGGGAGCCTACTCACTTGGACCAGATTACAGGACTGACCCAGCAGTTAGAGAGAGTTCATTTGTTTATCAGGCATCTTGGCCGAGATCCATCAAAGGCATCTTCTTTTGATCCATCCAGCTCCAGAGCGGGCCCTTCCACAGGTCCATTTTCTAGCAGTTATACAGGGGCTGATCCTCCCTTGTACCACTCTGACATTCCTGATGGCCGAGACTTTGTGTCCACAGAGGTGATGGAGCATGTTAACCACCCGAGTGTAGATATTTTGGATCTTTTTGGATAGCTATTGTAGCTATATCTTTTGATAGGCCACTTTTTTGGCTGTTGGGCGGCTGTACCCTATTTTGGTATATCACTGTTAGTAGTTGGGCGGTTGTGCCCCATATCCCTGTACTTTTTATTTTGTATTTTATTAGCAGACAGAGATGATGCTTGTAGTAGATAGTTTATTGTAGATATTCATGATATTTCCTATCTATTGCATAATGTTTATCATTATCATTATGCATGTATTATGTCATGGATATGCATTTAGACAGATAAGTTCAAATTTGACCCCTGGACGGTCTTGTGATACGATGATACAGATGTCCTCGTCCACCGTCAGCCGTATTGAGCACTCGCCACCATCCTCGGTGGCATCTTCATTGTAGTCGTGGTATGACAGTCTGCCTCTCACAGCCAGAGGGACAGTAGACTAGAGGCTAGGGCATTCTATAGCCCTTTTGGCTTTCCAGGTTACGTATGGGTTTGTGGATGGCATCTTATCATGCTGGATACCTGATCAACAGATTTTCCGTTTTGGGCTCCACGAGTTAACTCCTACCTTAGAGGAGTATGAGAGTCTTACAGGCTTGGCACTGGATCTGCCTTGCGCTCGTACAGCCATCAGTGATATGAGGAGACCGTTTATAACTATGTCGGGTTTGAGACGCCGAGTTATCACTGAGGTGATTATTGTCGGACATGTGTTATCTATAGACTTTTTGATGGATCACTTTGGCCTGTTAGACAGCTACGAGCGACATTCTGGGGATTTTATCATTTTGGTAGATGAGTGGCAGCTTGCCTGTGTAGACATCTTGTTGATGTGCATCGTGCCCTATGTTTATATGCCACTACCCTTGGACCACTTGGACGTCGGTTTGATGGCCGTGGTTCGGGCCCTTAGACAGGGTTGCACCATCCTACCAATGATATTGGCTGAGACACTAAGGTCAGCTACCTATTGCCATACCCATTCAGCGGGGTTTTTCAAAGGTAGCTCTGTCTTGTTGTACGTGTGGCTCATGTCCTACTTACTCCTGATTGGCTTCTTCAGACACCAGGGGTATTGCTTCACCCATGAGATAGCCATGTCATACTCCTTTCAGCCGGTAGAGTGTTTGGATATAGAGACATGGTTAGCTTTTCTGTCCGATATTGTGCATCATTTTTTGATTTTTCCATGCTCCGGGCTAGTCTCCCCTTACAGCTTCATCACCCATGCATCTGGCATGGACTACCTGCCCCTAGTGGGATTAAGAGGAGTGACCACTTACCATCCATTAGTAGTTTTGATCAGTTCCAGAGCCTGCACCATTTTGAGGGGGCTATTGATCAGCGAATGTCAGCTTCTTCTATGTCATCAAATGATCTGATCCCGATTTATGAGTGTTGAACTCATAGGGAAAGGGCTGATTTCTCTACTAGCCACCCGGATAGTTCCCCAGAGTACTCCACGTGGTTGGAGGCCGATATAGCATCAGTTGCATTCACCCAGTCAGCTCCGATTGTGGAATCAAATAAGGAGGAACCTATGGAGGATTCTGATTCTCTTACGGAGGATGATTTGTTCATGGATCTAACAGTAGCCTTAGTTAGTGACCCGCCTACCATTCCTGTCGGGACAGGTCCAGCTTTGGCAGATTCACTAGCTAGGATGACCTTTGAGAGAGATCAGGCTAGGGCACTGATGTTAACTGCCCTGTCTGGCAGAGATATAGCTTTTACTGACAGAGATGAGGCTCAAGCCACTCAGGATGAGGCATTGGTTGAGAGAGATGAGGCTCGATCTTCTCAAGACACTGCTTTTATCGAGATTGAGGAGACATTGATTACCAGAGATGCAGCTTTTGTAGAGAGGGATGAGATCCGATCTGCCAGAGACGCAGCCTTTGAAGAGGTTGAGGAGGTTTTGATTGCCAGGGATGCTGCTTTTGTAGAGAGGGATGAGGCCATAGCTTCCCGAGATTTTCACATTGCTGATAGTACTACTCTCCGATCATATACTCATGGCCTAGTTACCAAGATGAGTGTTTACATTGATGATCACAGTGCCACTATGCAGATAGGTTGTGGATATTTTGACCCGTATAGAGGCTGAGGGTATTGCACTCGCAGTTGCTCCTCCATCTTCAGAGAGAGATGTCATGTTGGCATTGCTGTCACGCTTGTCCATGGGTCCATAGACTAGCTTTGTTTTTTCTGCACATACTAGATCAGCCATTTTTGTCATGTACATGACACATTGTATATGTCAAACAATATTATATATCAGAGAAATATATTTTGTTTCACTTCCCTGTTGGATATGTATTATCATTGCTGAGTGATTACCACTTCTTTCATGACTTGCTGTTGTTGATGTATCATAAGCTTCTCCTTGATGGATTGACAATGAGATGTCAGAGAATATCTCTGACGGACTCGTTGACCAAGGAGGCTTGATAGAATTTAGGATTTATATGGTTTCGATGTCTTGGGACTAGTTTTTATTGGCTTTTTATTTTTTTCTCGAAGGTCAAACCGCACCATGAAGGGCTGCCTACGTACTCCCGGGATGAGGGAGATCAAGTCATTCGTAGTTCAATCTTGTATGAGAGAGGCTTGAGAAGTGTCTCTTTTGAGTTTGGTTTAATGAGTCTTTGAATTTTTTATTTAGTTTGACCGCACCAGGAATGGCTGCCTATGTACTCCCGGGTTGAGGGAGATCAGGTCATTCGTAGTTCCGTCTTCTGGTGAAAACCAAAACTGATTTGATTCGCAGGATCAGGATGCTAGTGTGCATGTGTTTCAGACATAGTACCTTTTCACGATATCTGAATTGATGAGTTGGGGAAATTTTCTCCCATCCATCTCTTGTAGTCTGATAGCTCCTCCTGTCAACACTTCCTTGAAAATGAAAGGGCCTTCCTAATTTGGGGCAAACTTTCCTTTAGCTTCATCTTGATTGGCCAAAACTTTCTTCAACACCAAGTCGCTTTCTTTGAATTTCCAGATTTGAACTTTCTTGTTGTAGGATTGAGTAATCCTTTGCTGATATAACTGCTTGTGGAAAATGGATGTAGCCCTCATTTCATCTATCAGGGATAGTTGATGATACCGCTCTTGCAACCACTGGTCTTCTTCTATTTGAGCGTCAATTAACACTCTGAGGGACTCCATTTCTACTTCTATGGGAAGGACTGCTTCCGTGCCATAGACCAACGAATAAGGGGTAGCCCCAGTAGAAGTACGCATTGACGTCCTGTATGCTAACAGGGTTAGAGGCAACAGGTCAGGCCATTCTTTGTGATTGGCGAAAATTTTCTGCATGATCTTCTTGATGTTCTTGTTGGCTGCTTCGACAACACCATTCATCTTGGGCGGATAGATGACGGAATTAAGATGCTTAATGTGGAACTTGCTGCATAGTTCTCTCATCATCTAATTGCTTAGGTTCTTGGCATTGTCTGATACGATCACCTCCGATTGTCCATATCGACAGACGACATTGTTTCTGATGAAACCAATGATGACCTCTTTGGTGACTTTGGGAAAAGAGGCAGCTTCAACCCACTTGGTAAAGTAATCGATCATGGTGAAGATGAATCGATGACCATTGCTATCTTTGGGCTTTACTGGGCCTATCACATCCATTCCCCATATGGAGAAAGGCCATGGCTAACTCATGTTGTGAAGCTAATTTGAAGGAGCGTGGATGGCATTTCCATGTACTTGGCATTGAAAGCATCTCCTGACGTGATTGTCGTAGCCAGCTTTGAGAGAGATCTAATAATGCCCTGTTCTGAATATTTTCTTGGCCAGCAGATGATCACTCATATGTGGACCACAGATTCCACCGTGGACTTCATCCATCAATCTCTGGACTTACTCTTTATCGAGGCATCGTAACAGGCCTATTTCAGCATCCTTTTTGTAGAGTGCATCTCCGCTTAGATAGAACTTCGTAGCCATCTTGTGAATCAGTTTTCGTTCAGCTTGGCTTGCCCCAGCGGGTGTAGATCTATCTCGGAGATATTCCTTGATGTCTTGATACCAAGGCTGTTTGATAGGAGGTATTTCATCTGATACTTCTCCAATGTAATTCTCGTATGTCAGGATCTTTTGGTTTGTGATTTTGATGTCGGGAATCCCACTCCTATAGGATATGCAGATCAAGGAAGCCAACGTCACCAATGCATCAGCGAAGTCATTCCTACCCCAAGGTATATGGATGAAGGTTATGTCTTTACATTCCATAGATATTTTGACGACCTGCCGATGATAGGGCAACAAATGCAGTTCTTTGGTGTGATATGCCCCAGTGGTTTGTTTAATAACCAACTTAGAATCTCCAAAGACCAATAAATGTTTAACACCCATGGACTGGGCTAGTTTCAACCCCATTATACAGCCTTCATACTCAGCCGTGTTGTTGGTGTTGATAAACTACAGCTTGGTAGCCACAGGATATTGTTCTCCCGTACCAGAGATAAGGACTGCCCCAGCTCCAGCTCCTTCTATGTTTACTGCTCCATCGAAATATATTTTCCATGGTTGGACTGTATTTTCTTGAAGACCTTGCTGAATTATCATGATCCCATCATCCGGGAAGTAAGTCTCCAAAGGTTCGAACCCTCCTGATGGTGCTTCGGCTAGTTGATCCGCAATGCCTTAACCTTTGATGGACTTCTGAGTCACATAGATAATGTCGAACTGTTGGAGGATCAACTGCCATTTGGACAGTCGACAATTCAACATTGGCTTGTTGAATACGTATTTCAGCGGATCCATGCGAGAAATGAGGTAGGTCATGTGCAAGATAGTGTTGTAACCTCATGGCGGCCCATGCTAACGCACAACATGTCTTTTCGATCAGGATGTACTTCTGTTCACTGCTACTGAGCCTTTTGCTGATGTAGTAGATAGCTCTCTCCTTACTACTATCGTCCTTCTGTCCCAGCATACAGCCCATTGCATTGGTATTGAAGGGCAAGTACATAAACAGTGGAACTCCATCCCTTGGGGGTACCAAGACTGGTGCTTTGATCAGCTGCTTCTTGATGGAAAGGAAGGCTTTCTGATAATACATATTCCATTTTGTGGAGGAATTCTTCCTTTGTAGCTTGAAGATGGGTTCACAAGTTGCTGTGAGCTGGGAAATGATCCTACTATGAAATTGATCCTTCCCAAGAACCCGCGTATCTCCTTCTCTGTTCGAGGTACTGGCACCTCAGTGATGGCTTTTATCTTGGCAGGATCCAGCTCAATGCCTCTATTTCTCACCAGGAATTCTAACAGCTTACCTGATTTAATGCCAAAAGCACATTTGGCTAGGATTCAACTTGAGGTTGTACTTGTGCAACCTATTGAACATCTTTTTGAGATGGTTAATATGATCGTCCTCCTTCCGGGATTTGATGATGATGTCATCCACATAGACTTCTATCTCTATATGCATCATATCATGAAACAAGGCCATCATGGCTCGCTGATATGTCGCTCCGGTATTGATGAGGCCGAAGGATAGTCGTCTGTAACAGAAGGTTCCCCATAGAGTGATGAAAGCGATTTTCTCCCGGTCTTCTTCAGCAACCATGATTTGATGGTAACCAGCAAAGCAATCCACGAAGGAATACATGACATACTGCGCCGTATTGTCGATCAGGATGTGGATGAAAGGTACCGGGAAATTGTCCTTTAAGTAGGCTTTGTTCAAATCCCTGTAATCCACACATACTCGTACCTTCCCTTCGGGTTTAGGCACGGGGACTATGTTTGACAGCCACTCCGGGTATGTGGATACCATGATAATGTTGGCTTTGAATTGTTTAACAACTTCTTCTTTGACTTTCCCACTCCATTTAGGTTTCAATCTCCTGAGCTTTTGCTTGACTGGCTTGAATCCATCTTTGATGGGCATTCGATGGATGACAATATCAGTTGACAGGCCAATCTTGTCTTCGTGTCACCATGCAAACACATCCTGAAACTGTGTTAGGAGTTCAATCAGATCAGTTTTTTGATCTTGGGTGAGGTCTAGGCCTATCTAGATTTCTTTGAGGTTTTCGGAAGTTCCTATGTTGATAGGGGTGGTTTGGTCAAGGTTTGGTTTGGGTTTGTCTTCGACCCATTCTTTAATCTCCTCAGGAACCTCATAGTCATCTTCCTCCTCTTGATCAATATTTATCAAGTCAAAGTTCATCTCTACATCAAAGTTGTAGTCACTGTGACAGGTTGGCATCTCATCAACTAGGGACAAACAAATCCAATTTTGGAGTCCTGAAAACAAAATGCTTTCACTTTAATATATGCAACTGCTTAACTATACAAAGCATTTGGCAAAGCATGACAAAAGTTACTGCTATAGCTATGCAATCAAAAATAAGCAGTAAATGAAAGCATATTACAGGGCAGACAGACTCTCTGCCCTTTTACCCTTTTCGACTGAGGCAAAGGATGCTGCTCCAGTTATCCAGGGTTAGATCCTTATGAATAGGAAGGATACAAGATTCAAGGTTATCTGCCTCATCTCTGATGCTGACTAAAACATCCTTTAGATCAGAGCTGGGGTTTTTCTTCGAACTGCCCCCTTTTTTCTTTCTTGATGTGAGGAATTTGGATCTGATCCTCCTCGTCACTATCTGGGATATCATCATTCATTCCCTCATAGTGTTTGAGAACACGCATGTTAGCAAATGGATCTCGTCCTTCGTATAAGAATTTTTTTTTTCTCTTTTTGCTATCCCCCTCAAGCTTTGGGGTCTTTCTCTCACTTACCGGTATGATTGGAGGAAACAAAATTACTGATACAACAGCAAGGATCTTCCTCATCAGCTTCACAAATCTAGCATCAGTGAGGTTTGGCAATAGTATGGTGGCAGCATGAGCCTTAGGATGCTTATATGGGTTACGACGGCTTGACCCGGATGAATAACCCAATTCGGCTCTCCCTGACTGGCTTGGGATTTGTACTGGACTCTTAATACCTCGTTGATTCTTTCCTAACCCTTCTTCAGGGCAAAAACCCAAAAATACCATCTCCTGGCCCACTGTCATCACTTCAGGAGAGACTTTAGGCTTCAAGGCTGGTGCCCCCACTGGTAGGTAATGAGTATCGCTTACCTCCAATGCTTGAAAACTAGCAGGTTCAATCCCTGCATCCAGGCTGATCACCGGCAAGTCTCCCTATATACAGACAGGGTATTTCGGTTCGGACATTCACCATAATTAGGTTGCTGTAGCGGGACAAAATTAATTGAACCGTGATTCTGGGGACAGAATCCTTTTAAGGGGAGAAAGATGTGACGAACGAGAATTTTGTAATTTATTTTAATATTTATTGAATTAAATAAATATTTTTTGATGTTTTAATTATTGAGTTAAATAATTAATTGATGGAATTGTGGTAGATTAATTTAATTATATATGTTACATTGATTAAATTAATGTGGAGAATTTTATTATTCAAAGTATGTATTTAATTGAGCTTATTTGATTAAATGAATTATTTAATAAGCATAATGTTATTCTAATTAATTTAATAATTAATTAGAGATTTAATGATTTGACATAATTAATAAATGAGAATTTTAATTATGTGACTATGTGATTTAATGTAGAATTATTCTATTTTATTTAATTGATTTAGATAAGATCGTTTGATTAATAAAGGTGTGACATTATTACACTATATTATAAAGTATGTAATTAAAATAAAGGGAAAGGAAGGATAAAGGAATAGCCAAACAAGGCCCTATGAGAAGTTGGAGCAGTTAACCCATTATGGGGTTAACTGACCATTACCACGTCAGTTTTTATACATATATTATATCGTATATATATATATATATATATATATATATGTATATTATAACTTATATTAGCCTTATATATCATATCAGTTTGTATTACGTAGCTTTCCTTCAGAGAAAAATAAAGAGAGAAATACAGAGAGAGTTTAAGAGAAAATTTGAGAGAGAATTGTGAATTGAAGAAGAAGTAGAGAAGATCTTAATCATCCTTGAATCATCATTACAAACTAGCAAGGGTAATCTCTTCAACCCAAACTTTAATTTACGTTCTTATAATTTTTCATTAAAACTATTTCAAAGTTCTCTGTGACTAAGGTTATTGATGAGTGATAGTTATATGATGATATATATATTAGTATATGTCCATAATATGCTTTATATCATATATTCATGTGTTAGAGTAATTAATTTCATGTAAACATGCTTTAATCAGAGTTTTATGATTTACATAGCATGAAAAGTATGAAGAACACGTATTTGACCTTCCCGTACAAATTGTATACCATGAATTGTTTGTTTAACTTAAAAATGACAGTAGATTATGATTATACATGCTAAAATAAAGAAAAGCAAACTTAAACGGACGGATTCGGAGTTATAACGAATCCGTGACGATGAATTTCATGTTTTTCTTCAAAACATTCAAAAATACCACAAACAGTGAATTTATGTGATTTGATTTGAGTAATTGCATGATATAAAGTGTTAAACGCATGTTAGAATCATTGTATGATGTTTCTATGAAGTTTATACTTCATGAGAATCACTGTGTTGGATTAATTTGAATTTATTTGGCCTTAACTATCAAAAAATCACAAACTGGGGCTGAACCGCCAAGGCACACCTGCCCCAACGGGTCTAGACCCGCCCCAGTGGGCCCTATGCAGCCTCACACCAGCCCAGTGGTCCTAAAACCCCGCCCCAGAGAGGGTGATGCAGAGAAAAATTATTTTAGGGCCCGCTTGTGTGATTTTAAGCCATAGCATGATGAGTTAACCTAACCTAAAGAACTTGATAACATGAAGAACATATAAAACAATACTATAACATGTTGTTGACACATATTATATATGTTGAAGTTTTATGTTAATAAACTATGTGAAAACTTGAATATTGTCGTCGTAAAGTGTGATTTTCGACCATCTAAGAGTTACACTTGTGTAGTATACATGTTGTGATTCAGAGTTGTGTTATGTGGTTAGTTATCAAGTTACGATTTTTAAATCAAGTTGTAAGTTGAACTTGAGTAAGAAGTTTAACGGTTAAACATAGTGGTTATGTAACTAATCAATGTCATATACATAATGTAATGTGTAGGACGTTGAGGAAGTGAATTGTAGTTTTATTTGTAGCTTGTGCACGAGACAAGTGTTCTATCACTAACTCATTATTGTTAAGTAAGTTTCCTTACCTAACTCATTTACGATATTGCAAGTTTTCTTATCTATACTCTTTAAGTTGAATAAGTGTTCTATTCCTTATTCTTATGTCAAGCAAGTTTCTAAACTCAAACTTTACTTTTATTGAGCATGTTTTCAATTCTTGAAATACTATCATGATACAAGTCCTTATACTTGTTAATCAAGTTGAGATTTCATATGAGATATTATAATACCTTTAAAGCATGATTCTAGTTATACAATACTTATTCGATTGTATACTCTTGAGAAGTTATCATTCAATTTGAATATCGTTTATTGTTGAACCTTGTAAGACTAGTGAACCCTTATTGATTCCACTAGTCTGTTGTTGATGAACGTTCTAAATTCTAGAACTATTAGCGAGCTTATCCAAACTAAACTTCCTTTGGTGCGGACTCTGATGTCAAACTGAGATGAACAACCCTGTAAGGGGGATTATTTATGTTTTAGCATTGAGATATTGTGCACAGTATGGTACTAAGGGCTGATCCCGCTAAGTACGAGAAGTAGAGTCCATATAGTCTTATGACTGTTAAAGATTTAAAGTGAAAATACTTGACAACCTAGGACATAGTTCAAGGTCTTATGACCCTCAGAAGTTCTTTTGATTCTTGTTATTCATTCTTGATTCAAAAGACGAGTTGTCTTTCTTCAGAAGTCTTTGATTCACTCGCATAATATTATATTGTTATATTGTTATACTTGTGGGAAATCGTGTTCACTCTTGCATAATAACATTGCAGTTAAGAACGAACGGTCTGACGAGCCTTCCACTAGCAAAGGCAAGGGAAAGATTAACAAGTGATTGAAGACTTGTTATTTAAATTTGAGAATGTTTATTTCTTAGACTTGATGTTATTTAAAGACTTAAGACTTGTTTATTTGTTTATGTTTTCGCACAGAGATTTAAGGTTAAGTTTGACCTGGGATTGGTTATGTATTTATTATTCAGATGTTGTAACCCCATAAAGGGAGATGATGGAGTTTTCTATCTATTTCATGGTTTATTTTTATTAGGGGTAGATAGATATATAAGATTTGTATAGTTAACACCAAATCCCGTGGAAATTGAAGTACCCAGATTAGGGGGTGTCACAGATAGTATCAAAGCTGTAGGTTATGAACCTTATGATAGTAGTGTGCATACAAGCCAATCATGTATGATGATAAAGCACATACTTTGTAAACAATTTTATTTATTTATTAATAAAATATTAATTTAAGGCATTTAATTATCTACATGGTGCTGTTTTTATAATATGTAAATAACCTATAGTTTTAAGCAATGCTTTTAGAATTATGATGAGATCATGCTAATAAGATCTAAATTCTTAGAAAGCTTAAAAACTAAAATAGTTCCCAATTGTGGGATTACTAAAATGGGGATTAGTAAATCCGGATAGATTGGTACATATGTTGCTTGCTCATTGGATGAGGATGACGGATCTCATAGTCATTTGTGTGGAGACACTAAAGCAAGTATGTTGGTGCTTATTGGAGAATAAGTTCACTGAACGTGACTCGCTATGGAATACCTAATGGAGTTTTACTCGCCTGTCAATAGGAATTCCTAATGTGATAGTAGTACAAGTGATCCTTGGACTTAAGATCATCATAGTATCTTGTATGTAACAAATTATACTTTGACTTATTCCTTAAGGCTTTTTAAGACATATAGGGTACGCTTGGGTATATTGAGTTACATATGGAGATAATGAATGATCAATAAAGAATCTACCACCTCTAATAAAAGAGGAGATATGTCCTATTTGAGTCGTTAAATGACAACCTAGGAATCCTTGGCCAAGGTAGAATGAAATTAGAAAGAGGTTTCTAATTTGCATTATTTGGAGTTGTGCATTTTCTAATTGAAATACATATGATTAAATAAATTAAGACTTGACAGTAAATTCATGTCTTATATTTAATTGGGACATTGTATGGTGGAAGAATTGAATTGTACGGTAACTATTAACTCACAGGTTCTTTTATTATTAATGTTGAAATCTATATTATTTGGAAAGTTTTTGATCACTAGGGAGGCTTATCCCTATTGTAGAATAAATGTTATTTATTTAAATAGATTATTAGTTTAATTTATTTATTTAAATAAGATTAAAATTGTTCTAATTGATTTATTCACAACCGGTTTAATATGGAGAACCTAAAGGGTCACACCATAAAAAAAGAAGAATTATTTAAGAAGAAAATGGCATGATAGTAATAATGCATTAAGTGTAATTAATTTAATCTATAGTGATAGAATAAATTAAATAGCTTAATGTTTATTATTTAATATTTTAGAAATATTAAATATAAATTAATAAGAGGAGTCTTATTAATATTAATATTATTATTATTATTATTTTAATTCTAAAGAAGTTTAGGAATTAATATCAGTACTCTCTCTCAATCCTAATAAGATAATTAATTAAAAGTGATTAATTAATTAATTAATTAAAACCCTATTCTAATTGGATCAGGAGGGTTAACCTAATATCTATATAAGAGTGTCTTCATCTTCCTTGGTGGATCACCGTTAGAGGCCAAACATTTGGGTGGCTGACATTGATCAAGGGAAGGAGCCACTACAGAGGAATCAAAGGAATCAAAGGAGTAGAACTTGTACCTGAGGAAGCTTGGATCTTCAAAGGTATAATTCCATGTTCTCTTTTCTGTTATTGATAACTAGCACAAAGCATGATCATGGTTATGGGTTTGTATAAATTTTGAAAACCTATGTTTCGCGCTTCCGCCCTATTTATGTGATTTGATTTCATGATTGCGTTACGTACAAACCCAACAGTGGTATCAGAGCCTAACTTTGTGCTAATTATCAATTTTATGATTCCATGTATGAATTGATGTGAGAATTGGATCGAATTTTCTAGACAAAATCGTTTTCTGCAAGTTTCTGCGAAGAACGGCGCAGCTACGCAGCTGCCCAGTTCATTACTGGCGCAGCTGCGCCGGTCTGCAGTTATTGGCGTTTCAGGATACCCGCGCAGCTGCGCAGCATTCCAGTTCATTCTGGGCGCAGCTGTGCCGGTTCCTAAAGAGACTCTAAAATTTGATTTTCATTAATTAAGTAAACTGTTTATTTAATTAACAAAGTTTTAAAATAAAGATGTTTATTTTATCTGAAATATGATTTCAGATTGCTAAAATTAAAGGAGTTTAATTTGAATTTATTTTGATTAAAATAAAAGAGTTTATTTTGTTTCAAAAAAAAAAATTTAGCAAAACTTTTGTCCATTAAATGACATCGATCCATATATGGAATAGCTTTATTATTCATGAGATGAATGTATATTTATTGATGCATATGTTGATGTATATGATAATAAATAGGGTTGATTATGGACTATGACCAATGTGATTGGATTTTATTTTGGATGAATGCTTGAATGAATGGGTTTTATAAAATAGGGTCTGCGTACCTCGTCTTCTCTAATTTTATTCTCGATGTAAATTCTATCTCCTTCCTATGTACTTTCCCTTGACTGCTGATCAAGGTTTCTATTTAATTATAGTTTATGTAATAGAAATAGTTAGAATGATCTTGAAGAAACTGGAGACCAAGGAGCAAGGAGCGCGTGAAGACCCATTTGTATGGAGCCCGGGTTTAAATGTAATAGTTATATTTAAATTTAAATTCTTGCACTCCTAGGTTTGACCTTTTGGTTCACTTGGTGGCTCTAGTGAACCAAACTAGAATAAAAGTCCATAATCAATCCGGGTAGAATATAGTATTCTATATTGCATGATATATATTATATATATTATATTTTATGCAAATATACTTCGCATGTTTAATAAAATGACGCATATTTTATATATATATATATATATATATATCTGTGTGTGTGTGTGTGTGTGTGTGTGTGTACGCATGCGCGCTAAACAAGATGAGACAAATAATAACAAACCCCTCAAAGAAATAATATTAAGTCCGAAGCGTTCAAATGATATTTGAAATATCGAACGTCGCCTTATAGCATGATTAATTAATAGAGTATTAAATATTTAATATGAGTTTGTTATGCTATCCACAAGGCGAGTATTGAGTATTTAAGATGTTAATTAATCACATTTGATGTTTATCAAGAAAATTGAACGATCTAGTCTTGTTGTGCTATCCACAAGGACGAATATTTTTATTTTTTGAATTTATGGAAGTGCTAGGCTGGACTTAACTTAAATCATTTTAGTTCGGATGTGCACACACATGACCATTATGATTTAAGAGGCAAAATAAAAGGAGTTACATGGTGATTGTAATTGACAAGAGTTGTCTACCTATTTATTTTTATATCGCTTGTTGTGCTATCCACAAGGTTATATACATTTGAAATGGGATCCTTAATCTCACTAGCAAATCTTTAATTAGATGTTGCCGAACTATATAAATGAAGGTAATATAGTTTGATGAAAATAGTGGGAGATACCAATTTAAAATAAAGACCTAAATTTATTTTGGTATGCAAAGTTAATAAAATAAATGTTTGCTAAAAATATTGTCTTTTCACATGTAGAATTTTAAAAATGTCAAAATTACTAATCTCACTACGAAGCATACTTGATGCAAATAAGCTTACCGGGCCGAATTATGAGGACTGGCTAAGAAATCTGAGAATTGTTCTCACTACTAAAAAGATTTCTTATGTCCTAAATTCAACTATCCCTGAATTTATTTCGAAAACAGCCTCTGAGGAAGAGATTGCCACTTTCAATAAGTGGCAAAATGATGCATCTGTGGCTCAATGCATCATGCTCGCATCTATGAATAACGAGCTTCAGCGTCAACACGTAAATATGGATGCTCCTGCTATGCTGCTTCACCTCAAGGAGTTGTATGGTGGACAGAGTAGGACTACTAGATATGAGATATCTAAGGAGCTCTTCATATCTCGGATGACCGAGGGCACTGCCGTCGAGACTTATGTTCTGAAGGTAATCAATTTGATTGAACGCCTTGGACAGCTTGGGTTCGTCATGGATGGGGAGTTGAGTCAAGACTTGGTCTTGCAGTCACTCCCTAAGACCTTCGCAGTCTGTGGTTTATTTTCACATGAATAAGCTAGATGTCAGCTTGCCTAAGCTGCTTAACATGCTGAAAAACTGTAGAAGGTCACTTCTCATCCAAGAAGAACCATGTCTTGATGGTGGATTCTTCCAATAAAAGGAAGAGGCCCAAGGTGTCTTCTGAAAAGAAGAAATCCAAGAAGGCTAAGGGAAAGGGGAAAGAAAAGGAACAAAAGAAACTTGAACCAGCTAAAGGAATGTGCTTTCATTGCAACGAGCCGGAACATTGGAAGAGGAACTGCAAGAAGTATCTAGCAGAGAAGAAGCTTGGAGAAGCTTCAACTTCCAATCAAGGTTTGTTTATGATTGAAATTAATTTTTCTGAAAGTCATAATTCTACTTGGGTATTGGATACCGGCTGTGCTTCTCATATATGTAATATTGTGCAGGGACTGGTCAGAAGTAGAAAGCTGAACAATGAAGAGGTGATCCTACGAGTGGGGAATGGAGCAAAGGTTGCTGCATTAGCTGTAGGAACTTATTGTTTAGCAATGCCCTCGGGCAAGACCATTTATCTTAATAATTGTTATTATGTTTCGAATATTATTAAAAACATTATTTCAATTTCTGTATTGGATATGGAAGAATTTGACGTTATTATAAAGAACAATGGTTGTTCTATTTATAAAGACGATGTTTTATATGGTATTGAAAATTTGCTGAAATGGACTTTATATACTTGACTTGCAAGAAAATATATTTCAAATTGAACAAACTAAGAAAAGGAAAAGAGATGATATTAATTATACCTACATGTGGCACTGTAGACTCGATCATATCAATGAAACAAGATTATCCAAGTTGCATAAGGATGGGCTCCTAAAGCTATTCGATTATGAATCATATCCAACTTGTGAATCTTGTCTCATGGGTAAAATGACTAAATCTCCTTTTAGTGGAAAAGGAGAAAGAGTTACAGAGTTGTTGGCATTGATTCACACAGACGTTTGTGGACCTATGACAACAAGTGCACGGGGTGGGTATTCTTATTTTATTACTTTCATTGATAATCACTCAAGATTTGGATATGTGTATTTAATGAAATACAAATCAGAATCATTTGAAAAGTTCAAAGAGTTCAAAAGTGAAGTAGACAAACAAACCGACAAGAGTATTAAGATACTTCGATCAGATCGAGGTGGAGAATACTTAAGCGGTGAGTTTCTCAATTGCCTCAAAGAAAATGGTATAATCTTACAATGGACTCCTCTAGGTACACCACAGTTAAATGGAGTATCTGAAATGAGAAATTGAACACTGTTGGACATGGTTCGATCCATGATGAGTTTTATCGACCTTCCAATTTCTTTCTGGGGTTATGCCCTAGAAACGGTTGCATACCTACTTAACAAGGTACCTACCAAATCCGCCCCAAAGACTCCATATGAGATGTGAAAAGGGAGAAAACCAAATCTTAAGCATGTTAAGACTTGGGGTTGTCCAGCTTATGTCAAAAAGTTTGAAAATGATAAGCTACAGATTAAATCCGATAAGTGTAGATTTGTGGGATACCCTAAAAAAACCGTAGGGTATTATTTCTATCATCCAACTAATCAAAAGGTGTTTGTTGCGAAACATGCTGCCTTCTTGGAAAAAGAGTTTATCCATAAAAGGGTCAGTGGGATTAAGATACATCTTGAAGAAGTTGAAGAACCACAAATTACCACGGATCAAAGTCAGGTACCTAACCAAGTAGAAGAACCTATTGTACCACACCCTGTTCGTAAATATGGAAGAGTACCAAAGATACCTGAGAGGTATGGATTCGTTATAGAGGATGACGATGAGGTACATATCATGAATGATGATGATCCATTGAATTACGAATAGGCTATGAGTAATAAAGACTCAGGGAAATGGCTTGAAGCCATGAAATCTGAAATGGACTCCATGTATGAGAACAAAGTATAGACTTTGGTTTCACCACCTGAAGGCATTAAGCCTATTGGGTGTAAATGGGTTTTTAAGAGAAAGACTGGAGCAGACGGGAAGGTAGAGACCTATAAGGCCCGACTGGTTGCAAAAGGTTTCAAACAAAGACAAGGAGTTGACTATGATGAAACCTTCTCACCAGTAGCCATGCTCAAGTCCATTCGGATTTTACTTGCGATTGCAGCTTATAACGACTATGAGATCTGGCAGATGGACTTGAAAACGGCCTTCCTCAATGGGAAACTTGAGGAGGATGTGTATATGACACAACAAGAGGGATTTATTTCAAAAGTTGGAACAAATCAAGTCTGTAAGCTACAACGATCCATTTATGGGTTGAAGCAAGCTTCTCGTAGAGGGAACATTCGTTTTTATGAGACAATCAAAGAGTTTGATTTTATCAAAAATGAGGATGAACCATGTGTATACAAGAAGGTTAGTGGAAGCACAGTATCATTCCTTGTATTATATGTTGATGATAAATTACTGATAGGGAATGACATTCCTATGTTACAATCAATTAAAATTTGGTTATCTAAAAACTTCTCCATGAAGGACTTGGGTGAAGCATCCTATATTTTGGGGATAAAGATCTATAGAGATAGATCTAAAAAGATGCTCGGTTTATCCCAAGGAACGTACATTGATACGATGCTAAAGAGGTTTAGCATGGAAGATTCCAAAAGAGGTCTCATGCCGATGAGCCATGGAATACATTTCTCCAAGAAACAGGCCCCAAAGACACCTGAGGAGAGAGACCGTATGAGTAAGATCCCTTATGCTTCTGCAATAGGATCTGTCATATACGGTATGATATGTACTAGATCGGATGTTGCTCATGCACTTAGTGTAACGAGCAGATACCAGTCGAATCCAGGAAAAGAGCACTGGAAGGCAGTGAAAAATATCCTAAAGTACTTGAGAAGGACTAAAGATATTTTTCTTGTCTACGATGGGTCTGAATTAAAACTCGAGGGATTCACGGACTCAAGTTTTCAAATAGACCAAGATGACAGTAAATCTGTTTCAGGGTATGTGTTAACCTTGAACGGAGGTGCAATGAGTTGGAAAAGTTCCAAGCAGCAAACAGTTGCTGATTCAGTGACAAAGGCAGAGTATATAGCTGCAAGTGAAGCTGCAAAGGAAGCTGTTTGGATGAAGAAGTTCATAATTGAACTTGGTGTGGTTCCTAGCATTGGAGAAACAGTTCCCGTATACTGTGACAACACCGGAGCGGCTGCACAGGCTAAGAAACCCAGGTCTCATCAGAAATCCAAACACGTGTTGCGGCGATTTCACTTGATCAGGGAGATCATTGAAAGAGGAGACGTCACCTTGGAGCGTGTGGACTCTCAAGAAAACATTGCAGATCCATTTACTAAAGCTCTAACACAACAGCAGTTTGATCGTCACTTAGAGAAGATGGGTATGAGATACCATGGCGATTGGCTTTAGTGCAAGTGGGAGAATTATAGTAGTGTGCATACAAGTCAATCATGTATGATGATAAAGCACATACTTTGTAAATAATTTTATTTATTTATTAATAAAATATTAATTTAAGGCATTTAATTATCTACATGGTGCTATTTTTATAATATATAAATAACCTATAGTTTTAAGCAATGCTTTTAGAATCATGATGAGATCATGCTAATGAGATTTAAATTCTTAGAAAGCTTAAAAACTAAAATAGTTCCCAATTGTGGGATTACTAAAATGGGGATTAGTAAATCCGGATAGATTGGTACATATGTTGCTTGCTCATTGGATGAGGATGACTGATCTCATGGTCATTTGTGTGGAGACACTAAAGCAAGTATGTAGGTGCTTATTGGAGAATAAGTTCACTGAACGTGACTCGCTATGGAATACTTAATGGAGTTTTACTCGCCTGTCAATAGGAATTCCTAATGTGATAGTAGTTCAAGTGATCCTTGGACTTGAGATCATCATAGTATCTTGTATGTAACAAATTATACTTTGACTTATTCTTTAAGGCCTTTTAAGGCATATATAGGGTATGATTGGGTATAATGAGTTACATATGGAGATAATGAATGATCAATAAAGAATCTAGCACCTCTAGTAAAAGAGGAGATATGTCCTATGTGATTCGTTAAATGACAACCAAGGAATCCTTGGCCAAGGTAGAATGAAATTAGAAAGAGGTTTCTAATTTGTATTATTTGAAGTTGTGTATTTTCTAATCGAAATACATATGATTAAATAAATTAAGACTTGACAGTAAATCCATGTCTTATATTTAATTGGGACATTGTATGGTGGAAGGATTGAATTGTACGGTAACTATTAACTCACAGGTTCTTTTATGATTAATGTTGCAATCTATATTATCTGAAAAGTCGTTGATCGCTAGGAAGGCTTATCCCTATTGTAGAATAAATGTTATTTATTTAAATAGATTATTAGTTTAATTTATTTATTTAAATAAGATTAGAATTGTTCTAATTGATTTATTCACAATCGGTTTAATATGGAGAACCTAAAGAGTCACACCATAAAAGAAAGAAGTATTATTTAAGAAGAAAATGACATGATAGTAATAATGCATTAAGTGTAATTAATTTAATCTATGGTGATAGAATAAATTAAATAGCTTAATGTTTATTATTTAATATTTTAGAAATATTAAATATAAATTAATAAGAGGAGTCTTATTAATATTATTATTATTATTATTATTTTAATTCTAAAGGAGTTTAGGAATTAATATAATATCAGTACTCTCTCTCAATCCTAATAAGATTAGGATATAAATTAATTAAAAGTGATTAATTAATTAAATAAATAAAATCCTATTCTAATTGGATTAGGAGGGTTAACCTAATATCTATATAAGAGTGTCTTATATCAGAAATAAGGTACGTGAATTTTTCCAGAGGTTGGGAGTACACATATTCTATAGAGATAAAAACAAGGGTTAAGCCAATAACCCATCTTCCTGAGTTCTTCATCTTCCTTGGTGGATCACCGTTAGAGGCCAAACATTTGGGTGGCTGACATTGATCAAGGGAAGGAGCCACTATAGAGGAATCAAAGGAATCAAAGGAGTAGAACTTGTACCTGAGAAAGCTTGGATCTTCAAAGGTATAATTCCATGTTCTCTTTTCTGTTATTGATAACTAGCACAAAGCATGATCATGGTTATGGGTTTGTATAAAATTTTGAAAACCTATGTTTCACGCTTCCACCCTATTTATGTGATTTGATTGCATGATTGCGTTACGTACAAACCCAACACCTTAGGTGGGGAAAAATCTTAGGATAGTAGCCTTCGAGAACATAGTAAAGATAAACTCTTATCGAGTTCTAAGAAAGATAATAACTTACCTTATGTTCTATGTATTTATACTTATGTACTCGAGTACCGATTAGGATCACGTAATAATTAAGACTTAAAATTTTGTTTGTCAGGATGTCGAATGTTTGGGGATCCAGTCAGCCTAGGGAGGTTGTACCCTGTTGTTGGGCTTGTGTAACGACAATTAACGCGCAAGTATACGCGGTCAACAAGTAATATAAGATAAGTAGGATGTCGTACCCACGAGGACGAAGTCTTAAATGCAAATCAAATACTAATCTAAGTTCTATACTGTCTTATCTAAACAAATAATTGGAGGTGGTATTTTAAACTATGCGATTACAACTAAAGGAAGCGGGAGAAATAGATGTAATAGGGAGACAAGCTAGGATTATAATTCCCCTAATGCGTCGCCTAATCTCATAACTCTCCACATTACAAACAAATCAAGGAATGGTCAGCCGAGAATAGAACTACGCATATGCTTCTGTCGAAGGCCAAATGCACATCCCTAGCTAGATGAATCACAATATGTCTATTGATGATAATAACTAGACTAGGGTCATTAAGCTCAGTCTCAAGGCTACACAAGGCAAATAGAGATATGTCTATCCTATTAAGCAGTTTATGCACATATTCCTTTAGGCAAGGGCATAACAAGTGTTATTGTATTTTAAAAGCCAGATATTAATGTCCAATATTCAATATCCATTAATATCACTACCAAACACTCTGTCAAGCATTTAGTCAATAAGTAAGAAATACAACAACCCATTCCCAAAATGATTCATTAATATAAATAGGAGAGAAAGTTAATTAGGCTAAACACTAGGTTACATTGCAATTCTAAAAAGGAATTAGTTCATAACCATGGTGCTAATACACATTTCTATCACATTCAACATTGCTCAATAATACACAAATAACTGAGAGATTTGGAATAAGAAAACTCCTGTTGTAAGGTTTTCTGTCTCCAAGTCTTCTCTTCTCCGTGTAACTCCTGAGCTGTGTATGATGCAATCACTATTCTCCCCTAAAACACAGCTTCTTTCTGCTCTAGAATCTCCAAAAATATTCTCCGTTATCTCACTGTCTGTCATCGTTTATCTAGCCGCTCTCTTCTCTTTTTTTATTAGGTCATTAAAAGCGAGCCACTGGCTAGACACCGGAGGCGACGCTGCGGCGCGGAGCCTATAATAGCTTGGTGGCGCTGCGGCGCCACTTACGCTGCAGCGCGAGATTAAGAAGGACCAGGGCCGCTGCAGCGCCAGATAACATCAGCATGGACAAAGAGGCGGCGCTGCGGCGCGAGCTTCAGACTAGGCTCTGGCGCTGCGGCGCCAGAGTGTAGAAAATGATAATATTGCCCCTGCAAGCTAGAAATGACCTGAACAGCTCTGCATCATACAGGAAAAGCATAATAACAACAAAAGAAATACAAAAGCACAACAAATAACATAAATCAAGCAGAGTCTTAAGCTTTAGAGAATCTGATTCGCGATATAAATACTACTTATCAGATACCCCCAAACTTAAGCTTTTGCTTGCCCTCAAGCAAACTATCTAACATCCACACCTACATTACTGGAAGACGCGAATGGAAACTACTACTATAGAATAATACCACGGCTTCAAAGCGTACTAATAGAGCCTCTCCGAGAATAGGACAAACACTGACATTAAAGGGGGTTTAAAATCGAACATGCAATGATGAGACTGTACTCGATCCATTCTATGTGTGTGTGAAGACCAACCATCCTAACTAATCATAACTCAAAAAAAACTCGCACAGTTGATTGGTAAAACCAGTATGCTTCGTAACTGAAACAATCAACAAGCATTAAGACTAAGATGCAAGCACAGGAAAAGATCAAAAGGATCTAGCATGAAGACTGTAAAATCTGACTCGGACAGTCCTTAATTACCTTAGGCTAAACAGAGCTACCCATTAATGAGCTTTTGATCAGTGACTCCCAAGCCAGACGAATTTAGGGCACTAGGTGTGGAACACCCCTATGAATCTAATAACTCGAGCAGCAAAGGCCACGTAATCAACATAAGCCAAATTAGACTTTACGAAATCTGAAGATTATTTGACGAGTGCATTTTATGCTCCATCTCAACATCGGTCTTGCGTTTATGGGCGAGCGCATTTTACGCTCCATCTCGACCCATCGCAAGACTTTCGATATTCAATCTCCTTTTCAATTTTTTTTATTATTTTTTTATTATTATACAACATGCCAGAATCCAAGATCCAAAACTGTATATGCGTCGAAGTCTTTTATTACCTTGCAGAAATGAAAGATTATAAGAATGAACATACTCTCAAAGTAATAAACGCGCGAAGTAAAATCGAAAAATAACTAGTTAGCACAGTTGGTCGGTGCTTGCTAAAAAGGACAGATCAATAACAGTCTCAACTTATCGATTGAACAACCCCTAGCTCATACATGCTTGACATGACTCTAAGAGATAAGCATAATTACATGACGCTTGTCATTAGCCACGATCAAAATTAACGATCAAAATTAACAGCTATAACACCCTCACCCAGCATATTTACAGTTACAGAACGGGGTGAAAAAAAGGGGAATCAAAATAAATTAGGCATGAAGCAACAAAAGAAATAACACCCTGCCCAAATAAGGAGAAGCCATAACACATGGCATCAAGTAAACCAATTATCT
This sequence comes from Panax stipuleanatus, assembly GCA_020205555.1. Classification (NCBI taxonomy): domain Eukaryota; kingdom Viridiplantae; phylum Streptophyta; class Magnoliopsida; order Apiales; family Araliaceae; genus Panax; species Panax stipuleanatus. The sequence continues at coordinate 91,998,160 of CM035126.1, read as the reverse complement.
GCACAAACCCCAAAATATGGCTATAAACATAACAACCAAAAAAAATGACATGAAAGCTAAAGCGAACGCAAAATACTATATACAAAATAAAGCACAAGCATTTAAATATTATAAACCAAAACATTCATTCACATACTTAATAAAACCAACGTACCAATGCATCTTAACAATCATCCACAAACATAGCACAAACATAACAGCAATTCATATATAATAATACATAAAAAGGAAATCTCCCCCAAGCTTGAAATCTGCCAATGTCCTCACTCGCCTTCACCCTCTAGGAGCACCATCACCGCCACCATCATCATCGCCATCATCATCGGCACCCGCTGGCTCCTCCTCGCCATCCTCTCCTCTGGCTGGAAATGGTGGTGGATAAGGCGCAAAAATTGGAGGCTCTGGAAATTGAAAGGGCATGGACTCTGCGCCATCTCCTCCCTGAGCATAATAGATACTGGAAACTGTATTTGCGAACTCCGCATGATAGTGATTGAATTGGCTCTGCCATTGAGCCACTGTATCAACCTTGCAGTGGTGAAAATTAAGGCTGCTTAAAATCTCTGCCAAGGCCCCGGGTGGCATAGCCTCAGAAGATGGGGGCTCAGGCGCTTGAGCAGAGGTACCAGCCTCCGATGAGGGAGGCGACAGAGGTCCCGGTAAATATCCCTAACCCTTTGGGTGCGACGTAGGCCCCCCATCCCATACTCCATAACGGGCTATAACGTGATAATCAATGACAGCCATAGGCGGCTGAGTGATATCGTCTTTCTCCCATACCACACCCGTCCTTTTGCATAGGCGTGTGATCAAAGACGGGTGAGGGATTCCCTAATTGACGTTGCTCCTAATGGCCTTTTTAATTGAATCCTGGATAAGAACCCCTACATTAACCTTCAGCCCCATGACAATTGCATACAGCAATACTGCCCTCTCTCTTGTTACATCGCTCAGGTGGCGTGTTGGCATGATATTGGCATAAATGAAGGAGTACCACGCCTTACCATAACGACTTAAGGCTTGATGGGGGAAAGAGGTCTTTTCACTGTGGAATTCATTGGTTTTCCATACGGTACCAGGCTTGCAGAGCTTGGTTATAATCTCATCTGTACTGTAACTCCGCATCCCAGACTCCAGATAATCCTTACCATCGTAGTTTGGAGTCCCATACACAGCATTGATGGTACGACTGTCAAATTTGATCAACTTACCCCTAACCGGTACCGAAGCAGGACCATCAGCATTAGCATTTGCGTAGAATTCCTTTACCACCGAAATAACTGCAGATTCGGGCGGCTTGGTGAAGTGAATCCATTTCATAGTCACAATCATGGAATTCATATCGCCGTCCATCTTGTCATCTGGCCTTAGCCCTCTCTCAGGCACCAAACTCCTCTTTGAAAAATTTTGGGCATATCGCTTCCAGGCTTCCTCACTTGGGAATTTTACAGCATCCCAAAGGGGAGGAGGGGTTCTGGATGACGGAGGAGGACCTATACTAGTGCGAGGACGCTTTGAACCCATAGCCAACAAAACTCCAAGGACAACAAAAAGAAAATCAACAAACAAAAATCCAAACTCTGCTCTGAAGAAATCCTTTACCTCGTATTGCTTATAAATAGGATGAAGGAGAAGTAACGGCAGGACGGTTGATGGCCCCAAACGGTCAGAAATCGAAAGAGTGGCGGTTGATTTGCTGCACTCTTTGGAAGAAAGGGAGATGTGTGTGAGAGAAAAGAGGGATGAACATGAACTGCTGTAAACTGAATCCCAAAAGCCTCGTTAAAACTCAAAAATACGGCACTGGCGCTGCGGCGTGGCGCATGGCGCTGCGGTGCGAGTAAGGTTCATCTTGGCGCCGCGGCGTGACATCTTGGCGCTGCGGCGCGAAGAATTAGGAAGGCCTCAACGCTGCAGCGCAACTCTCCAGTAGCTTCCACCATATGCCGGCGCCACGGCGTGAAAATTTGTAAAGGGGCTGGCGCTGCGGCGTGAATAGGAATTTGGAATATTGAGCATGGCGCTGCGGCGCGAAACTTAGGTTAGCACCTGGCGCTGCGGCGCGAGTACTTTGTTCTCCTGTATTCCTGCAGCAAACACCCAAAACCTGAATCAATACACATTTTAACTACTAAACTTAGCAAACATCCTAACATACTAATTTAACATCTACAATAATTCTAAGGAAAACCAAATGCACTAATGATAACTAAAGAAAACAACATTAAATAAAATCATAAGGATATTTTTGATACTGAGATGGGGTTGCCCCCCCCCCCCCCCCAATCAAGCGCTTGATTTAGAGTCATCGGCTTGACTTTCACCCCGCCTTACACCGGGTCTCCCAAGGTGATGGAAGTGTTTTGCCGGTCAACCTCGCCGCCCCAATAGTGTTTCAAACGTTGTCCATTAACTTTGAAGGTTTTGTCTGAATGAGGGTCTTCGACCTCAATAGCCCCATGAGGATACACCTTAGCAATTGTGAACGGCCCCGACCATCGGGACTTTAACTTCCCCGGGAATAATTTCAGCCGGGAGTTAAAAAGAAGCACCTTCTGGCCTTGTTCGAAGTTCCTTTCGACAATTTTCTTGTCATGCCACTGCTTTGTCTTTTCCTTATACAACTTAGCGTTTTCATACGCGTGCAGACGAAACTCGTCTGATTCATTGAGTTGTAATAGTCTTCGTTCACCCGCTGCATCCATATCGAAATTAAGCTTTTGGATAGCCCAATATGCGTTGTGCTCTAGCTCCACAGGAAGATGACAAGCTTTTCCATAAACAAGCCTATACGGAGACATTCCGATAGGCATTTTATAAGCGGTGCGGTATGCCCACAAGGCATCATCAAGCTTCTTTGACCAGTCCTTCCGATTAGGATTAACAATCTTCTCCAAGATACGCTTAACCTCTCGATTAGAGATTTCTGCTTGGCCACTTATCTGCGGATGATAACCTGTGGCTATTTTATGGGTCACCCCATACTTAGCAAGAAGGGCTTCAAAATATTTGTTGCAAAAATGTGACTCTTCATCACTGATTATTGCCCGAGGAGTGCCGAAGCGAGTGAAAATATTTCTCCTTAAGAAATTAAGCACCACCTTAGCATCATTAGAAGGCAAGGCGACTGCTTCTACCCATTTGGAGACATAATCAACCGCAACAAGAATATAGAGATTGTTGTAGGACGACGAGAATGGCCCCATAAAGTCAATACCCCATACATCAAATAACTCTACTTCAAGGATATTGTGCAGAGGCAATTCATGCCTTTTTGAGATGGTTCCTACCCTTTGGCATCTATCGCAGTGCAACACATATAGGTGTGCATCTTTGAATAGGGTAGGCCAGTAAAACCCAGATTGGAGTACTTTAGCAGCAGTTCTTTGGCCCCCAAAATGTCCTCCATAATTAGAGGAATGGCAATGATGGAGCACACCTTCAATTTCCTCCTCTGGCAAACATCTCTGCAGAATCTGATCTGAACACTGTTTGAATAAAAAGGGCTCGTCCCAAAAGTATTGTTTTGCATCATTTAGGAATTTCTTCCTCTGTTGATAGCTCAAGATGGGAGGAAGCGCTTGACAAGCGACGAAATTGGCAAAGTCCGCATACCACGGGGCTTTACTCTGGACGCCAAATAGTTGTTCATCCGGGAAGAAATCATAGATGTCTTTGATTGCATCTCCCGAATGAGGAGGGTTTTCCAACCTCGACAAGTGATCTGCTACCTGGTTTTCTGTCCCCTTTTTGTCGCGGATCTCCAGATCGAACTCCTGTAGAAAAAGGACCCACCTTATCAGCCTAGGCTTTGCATCTTTCTTCTCTATCAGATATTTGATGGCCGAATGGTCTGTGTACACGGTCACTTTTGTTCCAATGAGGTAGGAACGAAATTTGTCGAAAGCATAAACCACTGCCAGCAGTTCCTTCTCGGTTGTGGTGTAATTTAACTGAGCATCAGTTAATATTTTGCTGGCATAGTAGATCGTGTGGAACACTTTGTCCCTTCTCTGTCCCAACAATGCCCCAATAGCAAAATCACTGGCGTCACACATGAGCTCAAATGGGAAAGTCCAGTCAAGAGCTACCACAATAGGAGTTGAAATGAGTTTTTCCTTCAATAGTTCAAATGCTCTGAGGCAGGCTTCATCAAACTGAAACAGCATATCCTTTTCCAATAGTGAACATAGCGGTTTGGTTATTCTTGAGAAGTCCTTGATAAACCGCCTATAGAATCCTACATGCCCAAGAAAACTCCTAACCCCTTACACTGATGTAGGCGGTGGTAGACTATTGATGACATTAATTTTACCCTTGTCTACCTCGATACCACTATCAGATACTCTGTGGCCCAGAATAATGCCCTCTTTTACCATGAAGTGGCACTTCTCCCAATTCAATACAAGATTAGTTTCAACACATCTTTGGAGAACGGCAGTCAAATTCACCAGACAGTTATCAAATGAACTCCCGAATACAGATAAATCGTCCATGAAAACCTCGAGGGTCTTTTCGACCATGTCAGAGAAGATGGACATCATGCAACGTTAGAATGTTGCAGGAGCGTTACACAACCCAAAGGACATTTTTCGAAAGGCAAAGGTCCCATACGGACATGTGAACGTTGTTTTCTCCTGATCTTCGGGAGCAATAGAAATTTGATTATAGCCAGAATAACCATCTAGCAGACAATAAAAAGCATGCCCAGCAAGTCTATCGAGCATCTGATCAATAAATGGCAGAGGGAAGTGATCCTTACAGGTGGACTTGTTCAACTTTCTGTAGTCCATACATACCCTCCATCCAGTCACCGTTCTGGTTGGAATCAACTCGTTATTCTCATTGGCTACTACTGTCATACCGCCCTTTTTTGGCACACATTGAATGGAACTGACCCAAGGACTGTCCGAGATAGGGTAGATAATGCTCGCATCTAGCAGCTTAATGATTTCCTTCCGGACCACCTCTTTCATTATTGGGTTCAACCGCCTCTGATGTTCAATGGTCGGCTTGGATCCTTCCTCCAGTAGGATTTTGTGCATACAAAGGGATGGACTGATCCCTTTAATGTCTGAAATCGACCACCCCAGTGCCGTTTTATACTGTTTAAGCACTAGCAATAGCTTCTCTTCCTGGCCTTCCTCTAAAGATGCAGATATTATAACAGGTAAAGTGGATGAATTCCCCAAGTATGCATACTTAAGATGATTGGGCAGGGGCTTTAACTCGAAGATAGGAGGTTCTACAACAGATGGTTGGGCCTTGGAAGTAGATGCTTCTGGATCATTCAGCGACTCAAACTGTCTTTGGAACTGTGTAGATCTCTGGGGTGTATCCAGCCAGTTAGCACGTTCAATATGGGTGGCCTTTTCCTTAGTACTGGTACCTCTTAGTGTAGCTTCTAAAGGGTCTGTCATGCATGTTTTTAAGAATACTTCCCTGACTGCATCATCAATCACTTTAATCTGGAAGCAGTCTTCAGGGGTGTTCGGATATTTCATTGCCCTAAACACATTGAAAGTTACTTCCTGATCCTGTACTCTCATAGTCAGCTCCCCTTTCTGCACATCTATAAGGGTTCTCCCCGTTGCTAAGAATGGTCTACCCAGTATTATCGGGACCTCCCTATCTTCCTCAAAGTCCAGGACAATAAAGTCCGCTGGGAAGATTAACTTGTCCGCCTTAACAAGCACATCCTCTACTATCCCCTTCGGGTAAGTGAGAGATCTATCCGCCAATTGCAAAGTAACACTTGTGGGTTTGGCTTCATTTAGTCCAAGCTTCTTATATATTGACAGAGGCATCAAATTTATACTCGCCCCCAAATCACATAAGGCCTTGCCAATGAATTGGTCCCCGATAGTGCATGGAATCGTGAAACTTCTAGGATCTTTCAATTTTGGCGGGAGCATGTTCTATAGAATAGCACTGCATTCCTCAGTCAGAGCCACTGTTTCATAATCTCCCATTTTCCTCTTCTTCGATAATATATCTTTCATGAATTTAACATAGCTCGGCATTTGCTCCAACGCCTCTACAAACGGGATGTTTATGTGAAGCTTCTTGAACACTTCTAAAAACTTAGAAAATTGCTTATCAAGCTTTTGTTTCTGCATGCGCTGGGGGAATGGCAACTGCGGGATAGGAGGACTAGCTGTGTTCACTGTAGGGGTTGGTGATGAAGGGCTTTCTTGAGCATTTACCTCACCCCCAGACTTATCATCACTCTGCTCCACAATAGGTTCCTCTATAGTCACTTCTTCTTGCACTACAGGACTCTCTCCACCCTTGTCACTTATAGTTCTCCCACTCCGGAGTGTAACTGCTTTGCAGTGTTCCTTCCCATCCCGTTTCGGGTTGACATCAGTGTCACTCGGCAATGTGCCTTGCGGTCGACCATTCAAAGCAGAGGCCAACTGTCCCATTTGGATTTCAAGGTTCCGGATGGAAGCTTCTTGATTACTTCTCCTTGTCTCATTTTGGGCTATATACCGTGACAGGAGATCTTCCAAACTAGGTTTTCTTTCCTGTTGAGGTGGTGGATGGTGGAACTAATTATGAGAACTCTGTGGTTGTTGGTTGTACTAATTTTGAGCTTGAAAACCCGGAGGGTTTGAGAAATTGGTCGGAGGTTGTGCTTGATGGTTATTTGTGTTGCCCCAAGAAAAGTTTGGATGATTCCTCAAGCCCGGATGATAATGAGTAGGGAGACTTGCATTTTGCTGCCACCCGTAGTTGGAAATAAATTGAACTGACTCGGGGCTTATGGCACACTGATCAGTTGGGTGGCTCCCTTGACATAATTCACACGATACTGCGACACTCTGAACATTCTGCACAGCTTGCACTCCCATGGTGTCGAGTCTTTTAGTTAGCGCTGCAACCTGAGCCGCTAATTGCGTGACTGGATCAACCTCATATATTCCTGCTGCTCTTCTATGGGCCTGCCTATCATTTGGCCATTGATAATTATTGGCCGCCATTGTTTCCACCAATTCATACCACGCTGTGTGATGCTTAGACATGAACACTCCTCCAGAAGCGGCATCAATACTCGATCGAGTAGCTCCGGATAACCCATTATAGAATGTCTGGATGGGAAGCCATTCTGGCAGTCCATGGTGGGGGCATTTTCTCAGAAGATCCTTGAATCGCTCCCATGAGTCGTACAAAGACTCTGACTCAAACTGAATAAAAGAGGTAATTTCGTGCCTGAGCCAGGCGGTTTTAGCGGGTGGGAAGAACTTTGCCATGAACTTTTGAGCCAAGTCATCCCATGTGGTTATGGAGCCTGACGGGAGTGAATGTAGCTAGCTCTTGGCCTTGTCCTTCAAAGTGAAGGGAAACAATCGGAGTCTGATGGCATTGTCAGACACTCCGTTACACTTAAACGTATCGCAGATCTCCAAGAAGTTCATCAAGTGATCATTGGGGTCATCATTTGGTAATCCCCCAAACTAAATATTGGAGCACATTTGGATAGTGCCCGGCTTGATCTCAAAATTGTTTGCTTGGATTGCGGGCCTAAGAATACTCGCTTGCAAATCTGTGATGTGAGGCATAGCATGCGCCCTTAAAGATTTTTGAAGTTCCTCAGCCATTGTAACAGGAGTATGTATGTCCCGAGCTTTTTCTCTTTGCAGGCGTCTGTACGTTCTATCAACCTTGGGATCGAGAGGTATTATATTCTGACCCCTTCGAGGTGGCATACGCCGTTGAGATCACCTGAAAAGAAAATTAAACAGATAAAATTAGTCTAAATTAAGATCGTATTGACTTAGCTTTAATATTGATAACAAATAGTACTAAGTCCCCGGCAACGGCGTCAAAAACTTGTTGTTGGGTTTGTGTAACGACAATTAACGCGCAAGTATACGCGGTCAACAAGTAATATAAGATAAGTAGGATGTCGTACCCACGAGGACGAAGTCTTAAATGCAAATCAAATACTAATGTAAGTTCTATACTGTCTTATCTAAACAAATAATTGGAGGTGGTATTTTAAACTATGCGATTACAACTAAAGGAAGCGGGAGAAATAGATGTAATAGGGAGACAAGCTAGGATTATAATTCCCCTAATGCGTCGCCTAATCTCATAACTCTCCACATTACAAACAAATCAAGGAATGGTCAGCCGAGAATAGAACTACGCATATGCTTCTGTCGAAGGCCAAATGCACATCCCTAGCTAGATGAATCACAATATGTCTATTGATGATAATAACTAGACTAGGGTCATTAAGCTCAGTCTCAAGGCTACACAAGGCAAATAGAGATATGTCTATCATATTAAGCAGTTTATGCACACATTCCTTTAGGCAAGGGCATAACAAGTGTTATTGTATTTTAAAAGCCAGATATTAATGTCCAATATTCAATATCCATTAATATCACTACCAAACACTCTGTCAAGCATTTAGTCAATAAGCAAGAAATACAACAACCCATTCCCAAAATGATTCATTAATATAAATAGGAGAGAAAGTTAATTAGGCTAAACACTAGGTTACATTGCAATCCTAAAAAGGAATTAGTTCATAACCATGGTGCTAATACACATTTCTATCACATTCAACATTGCTCAATAATACACAAATAACTGAGAGATTTGGAATAAGAAAACTCCTGTTGTAAGGTTTTCTGTCTCCAAGTCTTCTCTTCTCCGTGTAACTCCTGAGCTGTGTATGATGCAATCACTATTCTCCCCTAAAACACAGCTTCTTTCTGCTCTAGAATCTCCAAAAATATTCTCCGTTATCTCACTGTCTGTCATCGTTTATCTAGCCGCTCTCTTCTCTTTTTTTATTAGGTCATTAAAAGCGAGCCACTGGCTAGACACCGGAGGCGACGCTGCGGCACGGAGCCTATAATAGCTTGGTGGCGCTACGGCGCCACTTACGCTGCAGCGCGAGATTAAGAAGGACCAGGGCCGCTGCAGCGCCAGATAACATCAGCATGGACAAAGAGGCGGCGCTGCGGCGCGAGCTTCAGACTAGGCTCTGGCGCTGCGGCGCCAGAGTGTAGAAAATGACAATATTGCCCCTGCAAGCTAGAAATGACCTGAACAGCTCTACATCATACAGGAAAAGCATAATAACAAAAAAAAAATACAAAAGCACAACAAATAACATAAATCAAGCAGCGTCTTAAGCTTTAGAGAATCTGATTCGCGATATAAATACTACTTATCATACCCCGAGTGTCTATTGAGGAGGAGCCCTGAGATGTTCATATAGTCTGGGAGCAATTGATTCATAGATAGCCATCTCCTTTGATCATAGTCGTTGGTTGGGAGTATGAGCCAGTGTTCGACTCAGAGGAGGACTCTGAGGAGATTGAGATTCAGGCTAAGGCAGCCGAGGAGGAGGAGGAAGACCCTGAAGAGTTCCCACCGAAGTTTATCAGTGCTGAGATATACGATGAGCTGTATGACCGTAATATAAAGTTACGAGATAGTATTCAGGAGGTAAAGGAGCAGACGGTTACTCAACAGACTACCATCCAGCAAAAGGATGGTGAGGTTGAGACTCTTTACACACGTCTTGGAGATGTAGAGTGGGAGTTAATTCATGAGAAGGACTATGGTGAGCAGAAGTCAAAGGAGATTAAGAAGTTGAAGAATGATTTGAAAGAGAAATTAGCAAGGCTTTCCATAGCAGAGAATGCTTGGGTGAAGGATTCACGACGTGCAGATCTTGCAGAGGATAATGATCGTACAAAGAAAGCAAAGATTGAGGATACGAATTATACATCTTAGAATGCAATTTACAAGGCCTAGGATCGAGTTATGAGATATCCAGTTTAGTTCGAGGGTCTACCTTGGTATATGCTAGATCGCATGACGATATTACGCATTATGGAGGAAGAGCGCAGTAAAGCTATTAGACGCCTTAGTAGGCAGTGATAGGAACAGTTTGATTATGTGAATACTTCTTTGAGTAGTTAATAATGTAAATTCCGATGTGATTATAAATAATGGAATATTTTGATGATTTAAATCTTGAAGATTCTTTATCTTGGGATAGTTAATGTAAATAGCAGTGATGATATCTTCTTATGTTTAAAACTTTTGATTAAATAAAATGCCAGAGTTTATTTGAGATGTTATGTGCTAAATGTTATCTTAAAGTATTTAAGTTCAACCTTAAATATTTAAAGAATTGAATAAAGATCTAATAAGCGTATATCTTAACAGAAATATATCGCCGAGTAGAAGAATCCAACCGTCAACCGACCCAAGAAGTGTCAACAAATAACAACAACGACGCCAATGCTAACGCTAACCCCGATCAACAGTTGGTAAATTTATTGGCTGGAGCGATTAACAATCAACCACAAGCTCCACTGAACACCTCGTTCAAGGACTTCAAGGCGGTGGGACCGCTAGAGTATAAAGGATCCATGAGTCCGATAGAAGGTCAGACATGGGTCATGGAAATGGAAATTTTTTTGACATTGCTAGGATCGGTGAGGACCTGAAGACCACTTACGCTATATTTATGCTGAACTCAGAAGCAAGTTATTGGTGGCAGGCAAATAAAGTCCGGGGAGGAGAAGGTGTCATAACCTGGGAAAGGTTCAAAGAAATGTTTTTTGAGATGTACTTTCCGACCAGCTCACAGAATTAGATGGAGGTACAATTTCTAGAATTGAAGCAAGGCAACATGACTGTAACAGATTACAAAACGAAATTCAATGAGTTAGCTAGGTTTGCCACATACCAAGTGCACACCGACGAGAGAAAGGCAAGGAGGTTTGAACAGGGACTGAAGCCCTGGTTATATAGCAAGGTGTCGATGTTCTAGCTAAACACCTTTACTGGAGTGTTAGAGAATGCCATCCTCGCTGAGGGTGGGAGCGATGTTGTACCCAAGTACAACCAGGATCAGAAGAAGAAGAAGAAGAAGAGTGAAGGAGAAAGTGTTAAGGCAAGTGGTAGCAACGCGGGAGGAAACAACAATCAGAAGAAGAGGTGGACTGACAACACACCAAGCGGGAATCAGCAGGGAAGCCAGAAGAAAAGGGTTGAAGCTTGCCCGACCTACAGGAAAAACCACCTGGGGGTCTGTATGAAGGGTAAAAGAGTTTGCTACAATTGTGGTCAGGAAAGCCACATAGCATCGAACTGCCCTAACCCTAAGAAGGGTGCATGCTTGACGTGTGGCTTGAAAGATTATTTGGCAAGAGACTGTCCCAAGAAGGTATCTGGAGGGGCAGGAACAGGAGGGAAAAGGGGAGGCAGCGGTGGAAATACTCTGACTGTCACGGGACCAACCGCAACTAACAGACCAACTGCCAAGACATTTAACAAGATAGTATAGGATGCTGTGCAGTCTCGCGATGTGGTGTCAGGTATCATTCCGATCAATAAAGTTAATGCTTATGTATTATTTGATTCAGGTGCTACTTGCTCAATCATATCCGATGATTTTTCTAAGAACTTAAGATTACCTAAGGACGAGTTAGAATACCCTATAAACATAGAGATTGCAAATAAATAAGTGATCCCTGTAAAGTATGTACACAAGAACTGTAGGGTAGATATTAAGGGTAACGTTATGAACGTAGATCTTATCCCTATTAGACTTGGGGACTTCAGCAATATTCTGGGAATGGATTGGCTATTCAATTATAAGGCTATAATTGATTGCCAAAGAAAGTGTATTAACCTTATGACTCCGTCAAAGGTTGTATTTTATGGCAGTAAATCGCCTAGACAAGCAAGTTTTCTGATGATGATGCAGGCTAGGAAGTTGTTAAGACAAGGCTGTGTAGGATATTTAGCCTACATAGTCGATAGTCGTAAAGAGAGTTTGAAGCTAGAAGATATATCAGTCATGACGGACTTCGTAGATGTGTTTCTGGATGATCTTCCAGGACTTTTGCCAAATAGAGAGGTTGAGTTTGTGATCAATTTGGCGCCAGGAACGGCTCCAATATCAAAGGCACCGTACCGGATGGCTCTGGTAGAGATGAAGGAATTGATGTTTCAGCTACAAGAGCTATTGGACAAAAAATACATACAACTGAGCGTATCGCCGTGGGGAGCGCCGATGTTATTTGTGAAGTAGAAGGATGGGACGATGCGGCTTTGCATCAAGCTATAGAGAATTGAACAAGGTCACAATTAAGAACAAGTATCTGTTGCCTAGGATCGACGACCTATTTGATCAGTTGAAGGGAGCGAGGTACTTCTCGAAGATAGACATGAGAAGTGGTTATCATCAATTGAAGGTAAGGCCAGAGGATGTTCCGAAGATAGCATTCAGGACTCGATATGGTCACTACGAATTTTTAGTGATGTCGTTTGGTCTAACGAATGCTCCTGCAGCATTTATGGGCCTAATGAATAGAGTGTCCAAGCCATTTTTGGACAAATTTGTAGTGGTGTTTATCGATGATATTTTAGTGTACTCGAAGACCAAGGAGGAACACGTAAAGCATTTGAAAGTAAAGTTAGAAAGCGTTGAGAAGAGAGAAGTTGTATGCCAAGTTTTTAAAATGCAAATTTTGGATTGAGCAGTGGTAATTTCTTGGGCATATAATTAATAAGGACGGAATCTCGGTAGATCCCTCCAAAGTCGAAGCTATAATGAACTGGGATCAGCCGAAGACCCAGTCGAAAGTGAGAAGTTTTCTTGGATTGGCATGTTATTGCAGAAGATTTATTCAGGATTTTTCCAAGATCGCAACTCTGCTGACGAATTTGACTAGGAAAGCGATGAAATTAGTTTGGACGGAGAAGTGTGAGGAAAGCTTCCAAGAGCTTAAGAAGAGGTTGAGTACGGCACCTGTGTTATCTCTTTCGGATAACACATGAAATTTTGTGGTTTATAGTGATGTGTCGCATAAAGGACTAGGCTGTGTGCTTATGCAAAACGGCAGAGTCATTACGCATACGTCACGACAGTTGAAGGATTACGAGAAGGATATCCGACCCACGATTTGGAGCTGCAGTGGTATTTGCTTCGAAGATCTGGAGACACTATATCTATGGGGAGAAGGGTGAAATATATATAGACCACGAGAGTCTGAAATATATTTTTACACAGAAGAATTTGAATATGCACTAGAGAAGATGGTTTGAGTTGATAAAGGACTATGACTGCGAGATTTTATACCATCCGGGTAAAGCAAATGTGGTTGTCGACGCCTTAAACAGAAAGGGTCGGGAGAAATTGATGATGTTAACCGCTCAGGAAGAACTATTTTCAGCAATGGAGAAGCTTGAATTGGAAGTAAGATGTCCGATGGAGATTGACGAAAAGCTATTCCAGATACAAGCTGGTATAACTTTGCTGGATAAGGTTAAGGAAGCTCAACTTTAGGACGAAGAATGTGAGAAGATAAGAAAGAAGATATCTGAAGGAACCGAACTGAGATTCAAGATGGACAGTGAGGGACTGTTAAGATTCGAGAGCAGAGTTTGGGTACCGCCAGTACAAGAGATTAAGGAGGAAATTTTGAGTGAGGCTCAAAGTTCACGGTATTCGATTCACCCCGGCAGTACCAAGATGTACCAGGATATTCGACAGCATTTTTGTTGGCCAAATTTGAAATGAGATGTTTTAGAGTGTGTTGCCAAGTGTCTGACATGTCAGAAAGTGAAATAAGAACATCAGAGGCTGAGTGGTTTGCTACAACCACCAGAGATCCCAGAATGGAAATGGGAACATATTACGATGGATTTCGTGGTTGGCCTCCTCGACAACTCAGAAAGGCTACGACGCAGTATGGGTTATTGTTGACCGATTGACGAAATCAGCATACTTCCATCCAATCAGAATCAAATTCAATCTAGACCAGTTGGAAAAGTTGTATGTGAAAGAGATTATTTTGAGGCACGGAGTTTCGGTGTCGATTATTTTCGACTGAGATCCGCGCTTCACATCGAATACGCAGTTCAAAATGAGTACGGCATATCACCCTCAGATAGACGGGCAGAGTTAAAGAATAATCCAGACATTGGAGGATATGTTGAGAGCGTGCATCATGGATTTCAAAGGCAATTGGGATAACCACATACCACTTGTGGAATTCGATTATAGCAATAGTTACCATGCTAGTATTGGCATGCCGCCGTACGAAGCGTTGTACGGCAAAAAGTGTAGAACTCCACTATATTGGGATGAAGTTGGCGAGAGACAGTTACTAGGACAAAAATTGGTACAGCAGACAGCAAAGATAGTCAAAGCGATCCGGACAAGATTGGTAGCAGCTCAAAATAGGCAGAACAAATACGCCGATCCACACCGCAAGAATGTTGAATTTGAATCGGGTAGCTTTGTATTTTTGAAAGTCTCTCCCTGGAAGGGAAAGATCAGATTCGAAAAGAAGGGAAAATTGAGCCCGATGTTCATTGGACCCTTTGAGGTGCTGCGAAGGATTGGAGAAGTTGCGTATGAGGTAGCCTTACCTCCGGCGCTAGACCATGTCCACAACGTCTTTCATGTGTCAGTGTTACGACCATACAAACCCGATTACAAATATGTTATTGAATATGAACCCCTACAATTTGGAAAAAAAAAACGTATCCTATGAAGAAGTTCCTGTTCAGATTATTGACAGAAAAGAACAAGTTCTCAGAAATAAAATGATACCTTCTGTTAAGGTAATCTGGAGAACCCACAACGCTGAAGAAGCTACGTGGGAACTCGAAGAACATATAATGAAGAATTATCCACATTTAAATGCTTAATTTATGTGTAAGTGATTCTAGAGACAGAATCTTTGTAAGGGGGGGAGAATGTAACGGGACGAAATTAATTGAACCGTCATTCTGGGGACAAAATTCTTTTAAGGGGGGAAAGATGTGATGAGCGAGAATTTTGTAATTTATTTTTAATATTTATTGAATTAAATAAATATTTTTCAATCATTTAATTATTGAGTTAAATAATTAATTGATAGAATTGTGGCAAATTAATTTAATTATATGTGTTACATTGATTAAATTAATATGAAAAATTTTATTATTCAAAGTATGTATTTAATTGAGCTTATTTGATTAAATAAATTATTTAATAAGCATAATGTTATTCTAATTAATTAAAAATTTAATGATTTGACATAATTAATAAATGACAATTTTAATTATGTGACTATGTGATTTAATGTGGAATTATTCTATTTTATTTAATTAATTTAGATAAGATCATTTGATTAAAAAAGGTGTGACATTATTAAACTATATTATAAAGTATGTAATTAAAATAAAGGGAAAAGAAGGATAAAGGAATAGCCAAACAAGGCCCTATGAGAAGTTGCAGCAGTTAACCCATTATGGGGTTAACTGACCATTACCACGTCAGTTTTTATACATATATTATATCTTATATATATATATATATATATATATATATATATTATAACTTATATTAGCCTTATATATCATATCAGTTTTTATTACGTAGATTTCCTTCAGAGAAAAACAAAGAGAGAAATACAAAGAGAGTTTAAGAGAAAATTTGAGAGAGAATTGTGAATTGAAGAAGAAGTAGAGAAGATCTTAATCATCCTTGAATCATCATAACCAACTAGCAAGGGTAATCTCTTCAACCCAAACTTTAATTTACGTTCTTATAATTTTCCTTGAAAATTATTTCAAAGTTCTCTGTGACTAAGGTTATTGATGATTTATAGTTATATGATGATACATATGTTAGTATATGTCCATAATATGTTTTATATCATATATTCATGTGTTAGAGTAATCAATTTCATGTAAACATTCTTTAATCAGAGTTTTATGATTTACATAGCATAAAAAGTATGAAGAACACGTATTTGGCCTTTCTGTACAAATTGTATGCCATGAATTGTTTGTTTAACTTAAAATTGACAGTAGATTATGATTATACATGCTAAAACAAATAAAATAAACTTTAAACGAACGGATTCAGAGTTATAACGAATCTGTGACGATGAAATTCATGTTTTTCTTCAAAACTTTCAAAATTACCAAGAATAGTGAATTTATGTGATTTGATTTGAGTAATTGCATGATATAAAGTGTTAAAAGTATGTTAGAATCATTGTATGATATTTCTATGAAGTTTATACTTTATGAGAATCACTATGTTGGTTTAATTTGGATTTATTTGGCCTTAACTGTCAAAAATTGCGAACTGGGGCTGAACCGCCAAGGCACACCTGCCCCAGCGGGCCTAAACCTCTGCCCCAGTGGGGGTGATACAGAGAAGAATTATTTTTGGGCCCGTTTGTGTGATTTTAAGCCATAACATGATGAGTTGACCTAACCTAAAGAACTTGATAACATGAAGAACATGTAAAACAATACTATAACATGTTGTTAACACATATTATATAAGTTGAAGTTTTATGTTAATAAACTATGTGAAAACTTGAATATTGTCGTTGTAAAGTGTGATTTTCGACCATCTAAGAGTTACACTTGTGTAGTATACATGTTGTGATTCAGAGTTGTGTTATGTGGTTAGTTATCAAGTTATAATTTGTAAATCAAGTTATAAGTTGAACTTGAGTAAGAAGTTTAACGGTTAAACATATTGGTTGTGTAACTAATCAATGTCGTATACATAATGTAATGTGTAGGGCGTTGAGGAAGTGAATTGTAGTTTTATTTGTAGCTTATGCACGAGGCAAGTGTTCTATCCATAACTCATTATTATTAAATAATTTTCCTTACCTAACTCGTTTACGATAACGCAAGTTTTCTTATCTATACTCTTTAAGTTGAATAAGTGTTCTATTCCTTATTCTTATGTCAAGCAAGTTTCTAAACTCAAACTTTACTTTTATTGAGCAAGTTTTCAATTCTTGAAATACTATCGTGATGCAAGTCCTTATACTTGTTAATCAAGTTGAGATTCCATATGAGATATTATAATACCTTTAAAGTATGATTCCAGTTATACAATACTTATTCGATTGTATACTCTTGAGAAGTTATTATTCAATTTGAATATCGTTTATTGTTGAACCTTGTAAGACTAGCGAACTTTTATTGATTCGACTAGTCCATAGTTGATGAATGTTCTAAATTCTAGAACTATTAGCGACCTTATCCAAACCAAACTTCCTTTGGTGTGGACTCTGATGTCAAACTGAGATGAACAACCCTGTAAGGGGGATTATATACGCTTAAGCGTTGAGATATTGTGCACTGTTAAAGGTTTAAAGTAGAAATACTTGAAAACCTAGGACATAGTTCAAGGTCTTATGACCCTTAGAAGTTCTTTTGATTCTTATTATTTATTCTTGATTCAAAAGCCGAGTTGTCTTTATTCAGAAGTCGTTGATTCACTCACATATTATTATATTATTATATTGGTATACTTGTGGGCAATCGTGCTCACTCTTGCATAATAACATTGCAGTTAAGAACGAACGGTCTGACGAGCCTTCCACTAGCAAAGGCAAGGGAAAGATTAATAAGTGATTGAAGACTTGTTATTTAAATTTGAGAATGTTTATTTCTAAGACTTGATGTTATTTAAAGACTTAAGACTTGTTTATTTGTTTATATTTTCGCACAGATATTTATGGTTAAGTTTGACCTGAGATTGGTTATATATTTATTATTCAGATGTTGTAACCCCCAATAAGGGGAGATGATGGAGTTTTCTATCTATTTCATGGTTTGTTTTTATTATGGGTAGATATATATATAGGATTTGTATAGTGAACTCAAAATCCCATGGAAATAAAAATACCCGGATTTGGGGGTGTCACAGTTGCCGTTGATAATGTATTTGAGTTGCTGATGGAGGGTGGATGGCACTGCCCTTGCTGTGACACCCCCAAATTTCATGATCGTCACGGGATCGCTCGAATTCGGTCCGTCACGTGCTCATTGTAATACATCACAATAATAATACGACTAAATGTCGCATCGCACAGCGGAATAATACACAACTAATACCGAATAGATTATATTTAAATAATATAATTTATTCACGTCCCAAGGTCTCGTAACTTAAACAGTGATTACATAGCTTAGACATATCTTAAGCATAAATAACCTTAACTAGTATATAATATCATAAGTTCTTTATTACAATCATAAGTCCTACATAATTAAAGCTACTCAGTAGCCTTTTCCTTGCCCTTATCTGTGCCTGAAGGTCCGCACTGCTCTGCCTTAACTGAAATGTTTTAGGAAAAGCAAGAATGAGCACAAATTGCCCAGCAAGTAATATACAATAAGGGTGAGTAATATAATTCTCAATTCTCGAAAGGGTATAGCAAGGTTTGATAGTTCAAGGATAACAAGAATATCGACAGTTCTCAATAACAGTCGCTAAGGACATAATAATATCAACGTGATTCAATAATAAATTAATTCAAGATTTCAAGATAACTGAATACTGAGCAGTCATTAAGGACTATGAACTTCCACAGGAATTGACAGTAATAAACTGAAAATCCAACAAAAACAAGTACAACAGGTGATCAGCCTAAAGTACCCTATATTATGCATAACAATTAATCATACTCAAGTGCGCACGTCGGTTCTCCGACAATTATATATTCCCTTCAAAGAAGGTTGTTCTTCTCAGTCAAATACAAGATCCCGCACCAATCAATTGGTTTTGGGTCGCTTTTCAATAATATAAGTTTAGCCGAATCAAATGGTATAGACACTTTCACAATATTCAAGAACAATACCAAGTTAACATGAATAATAGCTTTAATGAAATAAGAGTTCAAGTTTGCTAATTCAATTCAAACGAGTAAGTAAATAAACTAGCTCGCAATATACAAGGATAGAACACTTGCACCGTAAAAGAGTGTAAGTTAGGAAACTTGTACTTTAAAAGAGTGTAAGTTATAGAACTTGCCTTTAGCGTAGTTTATCCACGAAAAGCAAATCAATACTTTCGAATTCCTATCGTAATATAGTTACGTATATATATGATATTCATTAGTCATATAATTTAACTTCACATTTTATCTTCTAATATACGATCAACACATAAGCTAAGTTTTAACCTAGCTACACAGTTATTTAGTATCTAATTTCTATCCTTAACTTCCTCTTTTCTCAAGTTGATCATATTCATACATCATTACTATCATGTGAGACTACCACAATTAGCAAACATACTCGCATATTATTAATATCACATAAGACCACAATCAGTACTAAATATATTTCATTTTAGCAAGTTATGGCATTCTCATAAGTTAACCGTCAAAATCGGGTTCAAGTAACATCGTAGCATATAGCCATTCTTGAGTTCATTGTCACAAATTATAACTTACATTTTACATGGTATTAAGGGATAGAAAAGCCATGTGGTTATCATGCTTTATAACTCGGCTATATGTTTACATAGATGTCACATAATCTGTTAATACACACGCTTATAGTGTTCACATTATTTATTCATAACTAGTATTGTTTAGTACTTGGGAGCATGCTTTAAACTCATGTTATCATTATGTCTACCACATACGAATCATGTTTAGAGGCATATCAAACCCGAACATGCCATCTTAACCCTTTAGAATCTAGATACTCACGTGATGTAACTATCTTTTTGAAAACATGTTCAAGGTTTACGTTTCAAACTTACACTTTTACTTAGCAAGGTTCACAAATGAAGTCCGCATGCTTATGTCATGCTATGAAACATATCTAAACAAGTTAACATGCCTTTCGTGCATTCTTAAACCATATTAACATGCTTGCACGGTCAGAATATCAACATGAATATAATTTATCAAAGTTTTTTTTCAAAATCTACTCTTTCGTTAGAAATATTAAATGATGGAATTCGCATGCTCACATTTCATCATGAAGCTTATATATGCAAGTCAACACGTATTTCATGTGTTTCTAGGTCATACCAATATGTCTCATAAGTCAGAACCTAACTATGGCGCTTATATATCAAAGTCCATTCTCAAAGCTTCTAAGTTCACTTCGGAAACCAAACGCTTTTTGTTAACCATGTATGCTAATATACTAAATCACGCTTACATTGCCTCATTATATTTATATATATATATATATATATATATGTTACACAAGTTAGTATGCTTGTTTAAACCAAACCACATAATATATACACAACAGAAATCAAGTAGGAGGCAGGGAACTGCTGTAGGCTGCTAGCACTGCTGCAGGCTGCTGGCGCAGCTGCGCCGGCTCCCAGCCAGTGGCAGACAGCTCCAGAAAACGGCAGTTTCAAAACCCAAACACAGAAATTCTAAACGAATTCGATTTCTAATTAACCACATTACTTCCTTATCACATTATAAGACTATATAACCACCAAATAATCATTCTAACAACCAATTGTCATCAAATTTCACAAAATCAAACATTTAAGTTTTGACATAAAGATGAAAATGGAGTTCTTGACAGAAAAATGAGAATGGAGAACAACTACATTCCAATCTCAACATGTATATAAGTCCATGTAACTACTAAGCAAGCTTTGTATAAATCAATTAGCATGCATAGCGTCCATAACCAACAATTAAGAAATCTCAGAAATTTTTGCAGAAACAGAAATGGAGAATGAAGAACAAGGAATGTATATTATACCTCTGTAAGTGATTGAACTTGCTGCTATTCAATTCTTACAACTCTAGACTGATATTATATATGCTCTCAATTTATCAAACTCAATCAATTCTCAGCAATTAGAAATATGAAGGAGAAAAGTTCTTATTTATAGAGAAATCCTTACATAGGCAATGAAATTATACCACAAATCAAACCAACGTAAATTTGAATTGTATAGAGGTTAATGGAGAGTTGGTAAGGGTTGTTGAATCAAATCGTTGTGCCCACTCCCCATATAATTATGAGCTAGGATTGAGCTTGGGAGAAGAATGAGGAAGTAGACTAGCCTTTGAGGTTTTCACATGAATGAGAGGAAGGAGGGGTATTGGTAATTCCATGTGGGACATAATACTCAGCATTCTAGAAATTGTATATACACAACACTTATGCCAAAACATGTTACATGTATACATACTATATAATTAGGCCACAATTATAGTTACAATGTAATTCTAATGATACTAACATGGATTCATATAATGTAGTAAATGCAATTTGAGCATATATAATCTATGTACATTTTATCATACTGGTATAGTTTTATCAGGTATCCTCACATTACATCATCTTCTTTATTAAAGATAATTGTTTAATAATTAATAAAGATAACATAAGATAGCTAAGTATTATTAAATTATCTACCACATACTCATGATGTCTCACTTTAATGCATATTCACATTGTTACCTAGGCATCATGATGTATTCATAACACATAGTTTTAATATGTACAATCATATAGTATAGTTTAAATATACTTGCACATAACAATTAATATAATCTTATTATGTTAATAACTTCACTTATTTGTTTCATTATTCGTAATGTCAAATAAATAAATTATTCATTTTATCAATTAATTAATAATATAATTAGTCCATTCCTCGTAATTATTAATAACACTTAATTAATAATCATAGGATTAATTATCATATTAACAAATATAATTCCCATCATATTTATAACCAAGTGGTTTATTATTATTATTATTATATTTCTTGCAATAATAATAATCACGTATTATTAATCAATCACGGTTAATATTCCATAACCATTAATTAATATTCTACAATAACAATTAACAATTAATATAGATTAATTGTTCACTTAACAATTCTTTCGTTAATTAATATAACCATTAATTTTTCTCATCACTGTGCCACACAAGGCTTCCCGAGTTTATGATAACTCCACGTTTTTCCTCAATTATTATTATAATTATTCAATTTTATATAATTGATCAATCCTTCTCACAACACAAAATTATTTATATTCAAATAAATTCTCATTTTCATTAATATATTTATTTAATAATATTAGAAAATTCTCGGGTATTACACCTGCCATATAGATCCATGGCCTGTCCAGCGATAAGTTGTATCCGGTGGCGATGTTGAGCACCTGAAAAGACACATAAAAAGTGTGCAGACCAATCTCCAATGGAAGCTCTATTTCTCCTGTAACGACCCCAAAATCCATACAAAATAATTCTCATTCTCGATCCTTAACAATACAACTTTATTCTAACTTTACATCATTATTCGATATTAAAATCACTAAAAATGCAGAATATTTAAAAAATTTATATATTTCCTTTTTTATTGCCTTGAATTTCAACCTTTATCATTACATGTCTGATTCAAATTTATTACATGAATCGCTACATTGAAGTTACTATACAAAGTCTTATATCACAAAGCAATATCCACTATACATCGGATAGCTCAACTTTACAACTCAACAATTATGTTACAATAAAAATATTAAATGTATTTCTCATCTAACATAAGTAATTTTCTTGAATATTGATCTCTATAATTCAAATAGCACGTATCATCACCATGAAACCTTGACCTGCAAAAATAGTTATTTGCAAGAGTGAGCTCGACAGCTCAGCAAGATCTAACAGCTTTCATGCATCACGTAGCACATAAATAACATGCTCATCTTATACATCATATTCATTAGACTAACATATCATGCATGCTTCAATTCATATAACAAGTAAAAAGATTGAGTTCCTTACTCAATCAGTATTCTTTACTCAATCAACGTAGTCATAAATTGACTTTAACGTTTCATGCATACAACATGTATAACATATCATGCTCTTTGCAATACAATTTAAAATAGTTCATCATCAAGTTCACATATAAAATAAGAACTGAAAGACTTGCTTGGCTCGTAGATTACCAATTAATGAAAAATAGTTTTTAATAATCTGCACTTCATGAATCTTACACAACGTATTACCAAACGCATCAATTATTAGTCACCTAGCAACGCTTAGCAAACGTCTAAGTAATTTCTACTTTACACTCATAATTCTCTCCCATTTATTTGTTTAACACCCACTGTCAAACTTATATGTATAATTAATAATATAAATTAATTATCACATAACTAATTCTCCTAATTAGTTAACCCATTTAGGTTAACTCATTCCTCTTTAACTAATAGGTTTAACAATTAGTTATCACATAGTTAATCACATCACATGATCATATTACATCTTCACATAATTAATCAACTAATAATTAAATTATAATTAAATAAATTTAAATTTAAATTACACATCCTCAATTATAATTAATTAAATTATAATTGTAATTTATATTAATTAAATTATAATTAAACAAATTATAATTTAAATTAAACATTTATTAATCAAACTCAATTTATGTATTTATATTAATTAAATTATAATTAAATCAATTATAATTTAAATTAAACAATTATTTTGATTATAATTAATCAATTTCAATCCATGCACTCATTAAATTATAATTAAAATGAATTATAATTTAAATTATACATTTACCTTAATTAAAATTACTCAAACTATATTCATTATAATTTAACAAATTATAATTGAAATTAAACCTTTACTTTAATTATAATTATTCAAATTATAATCATACAATAAATTTTATTAATAGAATTCATTACTATTATTTAGCATTTTAAGGTATGCCCAACATGTCAGCAAATTTAACACATAGGGTTAACTTTTCATGATCTAAACAAAGTTGCACAAAACAAACCAAGTTTTCTTTTCTGCACACCCTCCGCCGGGGCGGGGGTTCTATACCTTGCAAGGCCCATCAAGGCAGGCCCCCCGTAGCAGCTCAATTTTGGTTCACAAACTGTGCAGAGAAAAAGCTAATTTGGCATGTTTCTCCACGCCAAATTCTGGTTTCAGTCAACATAATTCATATCAATTTTATAGAAAACATAAATTTTAAGTTTCTAACATGTTTTAATATGTTTAATAATCAAATCACATAATCAAAACTCTTAATTTTGAAAATTTTGTATAAAAACTATTTTCTAATGTTCTTGATAAAATTGAGCACTGAAAGTTTATTTCTCAATCAAAATACACAATTCAAATCGCATTGAATCCGTTTATAAACATGTTATCATTATCTAACATCAATTTACCCAATGATTACTAATTAAACATAAATTTTAATTTTCAAATACCAATTAACAAAAATTTATTTCATTGTAACTTTTTTGGTGAACATGAATTCTTTATGTTCATCATATACACATGAATTAAACATCCTAACTAAGCATACAAATCAATTGTAAGCATATATGAATACAATTTATACATGAATTTCATGTTTATCTATATTTCCATGAAAACTTATTTTTACAAAGAACAAGAACATGAATAACATCAAACATGGTTTTGAAATACAAAGGTTAGAATTATACCCTTGATGCTTAGTGAGGAAGATGATGATGAGGTTTAACAAGGACTTTCTCTCAAAGCCTTCCTCCTTTCATCTTCTTCTTCTCTCTTCCTTTCTCTCTAACTTTTCTTTTCTTTCTCTGTATTTTTCTCTTCTTGTTTTAACACTGATAAAACTCTAACTCTTTCATAATTCTAACTAACGTAATATACATATAATATAATATACATATATTATACATATAAAACATAAATATAAGATATATAACTTCCACTACATATTGGCATTTATTAAATATAATAAGAATCATTAATATATAAGTTACAATTTGAATTTTTAAAACCCTAAGGCTTATTTGGCAAAATAGCTTATTTTTAAAAACAGGTTTTTAGTAGTTAAGGCCACGTTTGGCAAAACGAATTTAAAACAGTGCAAGGGCCTTATTTGGGAAAACAGTTTTAAAAACTCTTTTAATTCTTTTAATAAATCCTTTAACACATATTTTTAATGTTACACTTTAATTAATTAAATCTTAACATTCTAATTTAATTAATTAAAAGTTAACATCAATTAATCACATAAAAATTATCACATAACAATTATAATTACTCGCTAATTATAATTTCATGTAACAATTACCACATAACTTCATCTAATTTAATTATCCCAATTAAATTAGAACTATAACATAAAATTATTACATATTAATTAAATTAATTATTAAATATTCATTTAATTAATATATTATACTTATTAAATTACTCCATAACCAACACATAATTATTTATTTAACTCAATAAATAAATCAATTAAAATATTTATTTAATTCAATAAATATTAAAATTAATATATAAAATTCTTTTCGCACCAAATCACATATTTCACAATATATAACACATATACACATACACGTACTCGAACATTTTAAAATAAAAATTTTATTTATTAAATTCTCATTTATTAATTCTTAAAAATCTGGGTTGTCACATCCTTCCCTCCTTATAAGGATTCCGCCCTCGGAATCAACGAAACCTCTCTTACTCAATTTTCACGAAATCTCTTTTAAAATTTTATTGTTGAATAACTTCAACACATTATCTCAACAAAAGTATTATATATATACTAGTCCATTCATTCCTTCAACAAGTTTTAGGTTTTATTACATAACCTTCAATTAAACACAATTATATCAAATATTATATATTCTTTAACCCGTTCATTTCCTTTCTAAGGATCATTACCATATGCTTTATTCGTCGAATTCATATACTTTATAATTCACTATCTCGTAAGTATCCGGGTTATCACATTCACCCCTTCTTCTAAGAATTTCGTCCTCAAAATTTTTAATCATTAATCTTCGTATATCAATCTATCAAAATAGATTTTACGTTAATCCTTATTCACTGTATTGTTGCGTTCCACAACTACTTCTTTCTAAGGAATATTCTTCTTGCCACATTCTTCTTTAGAATAATAAGAATCTTTCACAATTGCTCAATAATTGGGAAGCGATATAAATAACTCAGGAATTTAAAAGATTCTTAAATCATGCTGAGGGGTCATAAGACCTTAAACTCATCTCTAGGTTTAACAGTGCTTCACCCCCTGTACTTCACACTATAAACTGCTCTAACAAAATGTTTAACAATCACACAGACTTTAAACATCCTGCATCGGTGCTCTAGGTGATCAGACTATCGCATTACTACGTCGTGCACAAATGTAGTACATCGTAACGACTATATGCGTTACACTCGAAACTATTATCTCCGATAACATGTCCCCTTTTATAGGGTTGTTCACCTCATCTTCTTAACATCTGAATCCGCACCAAAACAATTTGGTTTGGCATAGTTTGACAAAGAACGCTCGAATTTCATAAACATCTTTCCATACTTGTCTAACTGAATCAAGTAGCATAGACTTCTAGCAACAACGGACATCAATCGAAATATATATATTTATATATATATATATATATATATATATATATTTGTAACTAAAAAAATTAAAATTTTATATAGTATAAGGAAACTAAAAATTATAAATCTTTTTATAATATCCTGATATCGTACCGTAGTAATGGTGCGTTGAGGATTTCGTTATTACATGACGTCGTCATACTACATCATACCATAGTGGGCTGACGATCCTACGATCACATCCAACACTAGGTTTAACCGCATTGATGACTTCCTCGATTATTATTCCTACATCATATCAAATGATGCATAGAATATATAAAATACATTTTAAAATTTTCAAATTATTTTTGTCTAGCTGAAGCAAGTAGCATAGACATGTGAATAATAACACTATTTTAAAAATTCATTGGTTTCATCATTTGATCCAATATTTTTTAAGAAAATAGAAGTGCAACATCAGCACGAAGTTAATAAATTTCAAAAATATAGCAAAGCTAGGAGATTTAGAATATAAAATTTTTTTCCATCAATTTAAATCTTTACTCCACCGTTTCATTACTTAAACATTCTATCAATCTTCAACAACATCAATGTTTTCTATACCATAACCTTTCTATACCCAGTATAGTTCATCAAACTTACCTCACTTTGGATGTTTAGGAACTTACCACAATAATATGAGTTTTAGAACTTGTCCTAGCAATACGTAGTCAAAGAACTGATCAGAGACTGTCCATATGCTTAGGGGTTCAAAAATATACATATGATTATGAGTCACGAACTTACCATAAGTATGAGTTTTAAGAACTCGAACCTAATCTTAATATCATCTAATCTAATCTTAATATCACCTCTAACTATCAACTATAAACATGAGACAAGAATCACCTTCTCACCATATATATATATATCGATAGCGCGACACCACATTTCAATGATTATCCCTGTGATAAACCAAGTGTAAGCACAAAACCCCTGCTCATACAAAGGTTTGTACAACTCAGCCACCACATGAGCTCTCAGTTGAAATCCCACTTTACTCTATCTTGCTCATAATTTGCTCTATGCTCGATACAGATTTCCTGTATCTCATCATTTATAACTCCTCGTGAGTTTATCTCGTACTATATCATAGTACATACTCGTTATAGCATCAAACTATAACTATTCAATCATTATCGACCATCTGTCTTTTATAACTTTAAAAAATCACGATGTGATCTTATTCTATAATCATCTCCCTTATGATTCTTTTCTTATCTCAGGATCATTTTGTTTTACAATCTTCTTATCTTTACCTATTCATCACATCATATCATGATTCGATTATGCTTTTAATCTTATAGACTTTGTCTATTCATCATTATTCGTCATCTTTATTATTGGAGTTAGGCAACTCCTTATTCTTATCTTTATCTCTCTCCAAGATTCATCTTTGAATCTTCTTGTTCATTTAACAACTCTTCCTTTAAGAATTCAAATTTCATTCATGTTACCCAATATTTTATTCGAGTTTACTCCTCGTCATTATTATATTCTTCTTATAACATTTTTAGGACTCAACTCATCCTATACTTCTACGTATGTAAAAAGAGCCACCTTTTTATCATACGTAACTTAAACTTAACTTCTTATAACCTAAGGTCATAGCCTAAGGTACTCATACCTAAGGTGTATAACCTATCAGCTTTGATACCAACTGTAACGACCCCAAAATCCATACAAAATAATTCTCATTCTCGATCGTTAACAATACAACTTTATTCTAACTTTACATCATTATTCAATATTAAAATCACTAAAACTGCAGAATATTTAAAACTTTTATATATTTCCTTCTTTATTGCCCTGAATCTCAACCTGTATCATTAAATGTCTGATTCAAATTTATTACATGAATCGCTACATCGAAGTTACTATACAAAGTCTTACATCACAAAGTAATATCCACGATACATCGGATAGCTCAACTTTACAACATAACAATTACGTTACAATCAAAACATTAAATACATTTCTCATCTAACATAAGTAATCTTCTTGAATATTGATCTCTATAATTCAAATAGCATGTATCATTACCTTAAAACCTTGACCTGCAAAAATAGTTTTTTGCAAAAGTGAGCTCGACAACTCAGCAAGATCTAACAGCTTTCATGCATCACGTAGCACATAAATAACATGCTCATCTTATACATCATAATCATTAGACTAACATATCATGCATGCTTCAATTCATATAACAAGTAAAAAGATTGAGTTCCTTACTTAATCAGTATTCTTTACTCAATCAACGTAGTCATAAATTGACTTTAACGTTTCATGCATACAACATATATAACATATCATGCTCTTTGCAATACAATTTAAAACAGTTCATCATCAAGTTCACATAGAAAATAAGAACTGAAAGACTTGCCTGGCTCGTAGATTACCAATTAACAAAAAATAGCTTATAATAATCTGCACTTCATGAATCTTACACAACGTATTACCATACACATCAATTATTAGTTACCTAGCAATGCTTAACAAACGTTTAAGTAATTTCTACTTTACACTTCATAATTCTCTCCCATTTATTTGTTTAACACACTGTCAAACTTATATGTATACTTAACAATATAAATTAACTATTACATAACTAATTCTCATAATTAGTTAACCCATTTAGGTTAACTCATTCCTCTTTAACTAATAGGTTTAACAATTAGTTATCACATAGTTAATCACATCACATGATCATATTACATCTTCACATAATTAATCAACTAATAATTAAATTATAATTAAAGAAATTATAATTTAAATCACACATCCTCAATTATAATTAATCGAATTATAATTGCAATTTATATTAATTAAATTATAATTAAACAAATTATAATTTAAATTAAACATTTATTAATCAAACTCAATTTATGCATTTATATTAATTAAATTATAATTAAATCAATTATAATTTAAATTAAACAACTACTTTGATTCTAATTAATCAATTTCAATCCATGCACTCATTAAATTATAATTAAAATGAATTATAATTTAAATTACACATTTACCTTAATTAAAATTACTCAAACTATATTCATTATAATTTAACAAATTATAATTAAAATTAAACCTTTACTTTAATTATAATTATTCAATTATAATCACACATTAAATTTTATTAATATAATTCATTACTATTATTTAGCATTTTAAGGTATGCCCAACATGTCATCAAATTTAACACATTGGGTTAACTTTCTCTCAAAGCCTTCCTCCTTTCATCTTCTTCTTCTCTCTTCCTTTCTCTCAAACTTTTCTTTTCTTTCTCTGTATTTTTCTCTTCTTGTTTTAACACTGATAAAACTCTAACTCTTTTGTAATTCTAACTAACGTAATATACATATAATATAATATACATATATTATACATATAAAACATAAATATAAGATATATAACTTCCACTACTTAATGGCCTTTATTAAATATAATAAGTACCATTAATATATAAGTTATAATTTGAATATTAAAAGCCCTAAGGCTTATTTGGCAAAATAGCTTATTTTTAAAAACATGTTTTTAGTAGTTAAGGCCCCGTTTAGCAAAACAGATTTAAAACAGTGCAAGGGCCTTGTTTGGGAAAACGGTTTTAAAAACTCTTTTTATTCTTTTAATAAATCCTTTAACACATATTTTTAATGTTACACTTTAATTAATTAAATTTTAATATTCTAATTTAATTAATTAAAAGTTAACATCAATTAATCACATAACAATTATACTTACTCGCTAGTTATGATTTCATGTAACAATTACCACATAACTTCATCTAATTTAATTATTCCAATTAAATTAGAACTATAACATAAAATCATTACATATTAATTAAATTAATTATTAAATATTTATTTAATTAATATATTACACTTAATTAAATTACTCCATAACCAACACATAATTATTTATTTAACTCAATAAATAAATTAATTAAAATATTTATTTAATTTAATAAATATTAAAATTAATATATAAAATTCTTTTCACACCAAATCACATATTTCACACTATATAACACATATACACATACACGTACTCGAACATTTTAAAATAAGAATTTTATTTATTAAATTCTCATTTATTAATTCTTAAAAATTTGGGTTGTCACATTTCCCATAGCTTGTCGGCGAGACCCATCGAAAGCCTGGATGACCATATGACTGGTTTTGATCCGGTTCGGGTTAATACTCATCCTCTCTAAGGTGTCATAAGGATAGATGTTTAGGGACGATCCTCCATCTATCAGCACACCTCCGATCACATACCCTGATGACATCACCGCTATGTGCAGTGGCTTGCGATGACCAGTCCCCTCTGCAGGTATATCATTGTCAGTGAAAGATATCACATTGTTGTTGAAAATGTGTTCTACCACGTAATGGAATTTCTCGGCCTCCACGGTACGTGGCAGATGGGCTTCTTCTAGTACTTTCACTAAAATGTTGTGATGATCCACCGATGATAAGACCAAATCTAGGATGGACATCTACTTGGGTGCATATTTTAGGCTTTGCACCACTTTGATTTAATTGTGTCCCATTTTGCTAAGGAACTCTTCGATTTTCTCTTTAGTCACTTTTTCTTTGGCCTTGATGACTTGTTTGATCACCCGCTGAGGCAGGTACAATGGATTCTCCATTGGTAAAATGGCAATGTTGTTGGAGGTAGAACCTTCATCATTACCGTAATTCCATGGGACTCTCTTCAAACTGATCACTGGATATTGGGGTCTGAATGGTAATATCAAAGGCTCGGGCGCAGCCAACTTCACAGGATTGTGTTTTTCTTGGCTCCATTTCCCTGGTATCGTTAGGGGTGTAAGAGCTGGCTCCTTATCACAGGAAATAACAGCCACTGTATCCTGACTCCATGCAGTGGGAATACAGAGAGTTTCTTCATCTGGGAGGCCATAATCCCGATTCTGTTTTATCAGTTCACCACTTTCAACCATATTCTGAATTAAATGACGAAGTGCCCAGTAGTCCTCAGTAATGGCTAGGTGCATTGGAGTGGTACTGGCAGATTTAGTCAGGTTTGAATTTCCTGGATCGCGAGTTTACCGGGGGTAATAAGTCTGCAACCATTCCCTCATTGATTAACATCTGGAGGATTTCCTTCATCGGCTGGTTTAGGTTGGTGAAATTCCTCTGGTAAGTGAGCTCCCTATCAGCTTGGAACTACTCTTCTTTAGCCATCTTATCGGCCTAGGGTTCATGCTGATGAAAACGATAATGGTCTCTCATAAGAATGGGACTGATTTCTGGTGTGGAAGGAATGGCATCAGACTAGTTGGTCTGGTTTATCAGTTTTCTGGTGACCTAATGTTGGTATACGACCACTTTTGCTAATTGTCCAATCTGCTCCTTGATATACTTGATCTCCTGTTCTATCAAGTATCGCCTTTCTGAGACTTCCCAACTGTCTGGGCTGGATTGAGTTGATTCTCCAATGTATTTGAGGTATTTGGATCCTTCTCCATTTTGCGTGCTAATCATGTTGATACCCTCCTCTTTGTGCTGAGGGAAGGGATTATCCTGCACCTGCGGTTGCTCTAGTTTTGTTACCACAATCTCTTCGTTGTCAATCAAGTCTTGAATTTTGTGCTTGAGAGACTAATAGTATTGTGTATCATGTCCCGGGGATCCAGAATGGTAAGCACACTTTTTGCTTGGGTCAAAATTTTGTCCACTGGTATTTGTTGGTGGGAGGAGTTGCAAAATCTTTTTCTGTGTCGTCAACAGTTTTAGCACATTCTCAATGGAATCCCCTAGCGGGGTGAACGTTCTTCGGCATCTGGCCTCCAAATTTTTCTAGAATGGCGGGTTTGAAGGTTGTGCAGGAGCTTGGAAAGGGGAAAAGTTCCTCCTCTGAATGGGCATGTTTCTTGACTCGCTCCTCTGATTCTGTCCTTGCAGTACTAAGGAAACTTCTTCGTCTTTCTTCTTGTGTGTCCTCCGGGGATTACTCCCGTAATTCCCGGACTGGATATGTTCGGCAACAACTTCTAAGGCAGTCAGATCCTTTATCTTTCCAGACTTGAGCCCTATTTCTGCCATTTCACCGTGCTTGATCATTTCTGAGAATGGCTTTCCTATGCCTGCTAGGACCCTTTTATAATACGGGGCTTCTTGAATGTTGATGAAATTTATGACTATCTCGGACTCATTCATAGGTGGAGTGACTTGTGCGGCCATTCGTCTCCAGCGTTGAGCATATTCTCTGAAGGACTCAGTACTTTGTTTCTTGATTTTGGTTATTTGATATCTGTCCGGAGCCAGTTGAGACTAGAAGCTATATTGACTGAGGAAAGCATGCACCAGCTCTTCCTAGCTATGAATTTTAGAGTTGTCCAGGACGGGACATACCATGCTCTAGCCTCTTCGATCAGACTTTTTTGGAATAACGGCATTCGAAACTTCTCGTCCTCTGCATATGATCCGAGTTCTCCAATTAACACCTTTAAGTGAGTGTAGGGGTCTCCAAATCCATCATATTTCTCAAAATCAGGAGCTCTGATTTTTTTGGGATAACGAGCCCCAGGGAAAATGCATAAGTCAGAATAATTGACACTGCCAAATGCCCCAATACCTTTGATAAACCGGATGGTTTCTTCCATCTGTTGGACTTTCTTTAGAATGTCACCAGCTTCCTATTCTGTGTTAAGGACGGAGATTTCAAAAGTTTTGTTGGTTGTATCTTGATTCTGTGTCTCAGGACCTTGAGTATCATTTTTCCCGGTATCTTGACCGCCACTGGGTGTTCCTGGTTCTGTGTGACCCTGTGCTTGTTTCCCTTTAAGAGCCTTACTTTGTTCTCTAAGGAAAAGAGCCAATTCGGCTATCTGGTTCTTCAGCCCTTCAAACTCTTCACTAGAGACAAGGGTGGATTCTGGCTGAGCACTGGAAGTCATGTCCGGAGATGGACTTAGTGCTTTCTTAGACTTAGATCTAGTGACAGGACCAATTTTTTACCTACAACAAAACGTAGGCGTGTCAATTTTCTGAGATAGGTAGGGATAAAATGCATGTCATGATATGTTTTTAAGGTTTTTTAATCTTATCCTGCAAAACAGCGGTCAAGTTTGTTTTGATGACAGGATAATATGACAAGATGTATACAACAGGGAATGTATATTTACATTATACTATTTACATTGGAATTGAAAACTTGACATTGAATTTAAAAGAGGAAGGCATGAAGAGGCTTCCCATCGAATTTGGTTAATCAGAGGATGACCTATCTTCAGCTATTCTCACTGCTTTTTCGGCATGAAGGTCCCCAGATCATCGCAATCTACTAGAGGGGAAATTAATTCGATCTTTCAACTGGAGCAAATCTGAGTGGTGCTTTTTCATGAGCCCCAAAGACTTAGCTGTCCTTAAAGACATTACTCTATCACCGACAGGTTTGCCTCCTGGTGGAGGAATCACACAACATACATTCACATACATCGCGTCACAACGTATGCATATGATGACATTGGTGCGAAGCACTAATATGGGTTCGAAGCACTAATATGGGTGCAAAGCACTAATATAGGTGCGAAGCACTAATAAAGCAGGAAAGCTTTCATTCG
This sequence comes from Panax stipuleanatus, assembly GCA_020205555.1. Classification (NCBI taxonomy): domain Eukaryota; kingdom Viridiplantae; phylum Streptophyta; class Magnoliopsida; order Apiales; family Araliaceae; genus Panax; species Panax stipuleanatus. The sequence continues at coordinate 91,964,340 of CM035126.1, read as the reverse complement.
CATTCATTTAATGTAAAGACGCGGCATTTCAAACATTCATTCAATGTTAAGACGCATCATTCACACATACACAGATATGAATGGGAATTTTTGAAAAGATTTGCACCCGGCCTAAGCCCTCTACTGTCCCCAACAGAGTCGCCACCTGTCGACGTTGGAATAAATTCGGGTCGGGTCCAAACCCGGATCTTTCTCTCTTCCTAAGTTTTGTCTACCTTATTCTTTTTATTATGAAAAAGGTTTTGAAGGGTTTTTTAGGAAAAGGCCCACATGTATCATGTCGACGATTTAAACGTTTTACAGAGTTGCCAGTTGGTAGTTTTGAAATGGTTGTACCAACTCAACCGAGTTTGTTTTAAAAGGAGGCCCAATTGCTGGACACTGTCAAAACTTGATCTTTGAAACCGAAGTTTTGAGTTCGGGGGCTTGGTTAAGTGTGGGGAAGGTGTTAAGCACCCCACAACTCCAGTTAAAACACGGTACCACATCTTTTCAATTTTTCCTTTTAAATCTGCAATGTGTGTGAATGCTGGAAGAAATTGGGCCTATGTTTGATTGATTGAAAGCATGGACAAACTTCATTGAACCTGTATACGAAGGGATTTGATTTGCAAAAGTCTCTTTTTTAGACAAGATTATTATTAAAATGATGTTTTGAAAGGTTGATTTTCAAACCCTTACGCTAACATAGGAATTGAAGCATGTTTGATACTTCCATTTTTATCTTTTCAGCCTTTTGGCTCAATTTGAGTGGTGATTATCGGGCTGCGAAGCATCCTCCACCACAACCATATATACAAGTATCGGTCTCCTCATGGGCATGATAACTATCGGAGGGACTCTGACACGACAAACCATTATTCTCATTATATTAAGACCTTAAACCTGGATAACCGTTTTAAGGTCTTTCGGATGTACATTTTACAAAAAAACTGGCAGGGTACATTTGTAAAGTGGAGTTTGTCTATCGTGGGAATCAGATTCTGATCAGTTTGATCATGAATCCCACGATTCCTAGGCTCACAGAGGGAGGCCAATAAAACCTGCACAATTCAAATATGTACAAAAATATATATTTACATCCAGATGTCGCCAGAACCAAGGATTTTTCAGTAAATCCTGGCTCGCACTTGGCGAAACATCTCGTTCCCACTAGATAGCAATCTAAGGGCCGCGAGATAGCTTTTATAACTTAAACTAGAAAAAAGCTAGATTTAAGTAAATCTCAGCCATTCTAGCTTCCCGGTTCTATCTGAACCTATTTTAAACCGTTTGAAAGCTAGAGTTGGCGAGATTTAAAGAAATCTAGTTAGCCCGCAGGGATGTCAGTGCCGATTCATATCAAATGAATATTTAAAGTAACAATTTAATCAAAATGAGTAAAGCAATATATATATATATATATATATATAATTATATATATACGAAAGATGTAAAGGGCGATGGGTTTTCACTCTAGTGCCCAGACTTGAATGAATGTAAATATATATATATATATATATATATATATATATATATATTTATAAAAGCTGTAAAAAGCCACGGTGTAATCTAGGCTTAACAGAATGGAAATATATATAGATATATATAAACTGTAAAGGGTGATGGGTTTTCACTCCGATGCCCGAACTGAAATAGAAATATATATATTTATAAAAGTTGTAAAAATCCACGGAATAATCCAGGCTAGACTGAATTAATATATATATATATATATATATATATATATATACACTCAAAATTTTCATTGCCCCATCACCAACATTGTAGAAGGGCAAAGCCGTCTTTTTAAATCAACCCCGGTCTCAATACCGGGCCTCCAACTCAGAACCGGCCACCAATGCCGGTCCGTCAATTCAAATCCGATAACCAATATCAGTAAATCTAAATCCGACCACCAATGTCGGTAAGCCTAAATCCAATCACCAATATCGATAAACCTAAATTCGACCACCAATGTCGATAAACCCAAATCTGATCCCCAATATCGGTACTCTAGTAAAATTCGATCAATCACCTATATCGGTACTCAATCTAGCTCCGATCTCCAATCGGACATTCAATTTGTTGCTAGAAACAAAAGCATGCAATCAAATTACACAAACGCAACGGAAGGGATGAAAAATCAGATTTTAAAATTTTCTTACAAACCCTTAACCATGATCTTTCTTGTGCATCAATTATAAGTCAATACGTAGAAGGAGAGGATGGAATTATACCTTTGAAGATCCAAGCTTCCTCAGGTACAAGTTCTACTCCTTTGATTCCTCTGTAGTGGCTCCTTCCCTTGATCAATGTCAGCCACCCAAATGTTTGGCCTCTAACGGTGATCCACCAAGGAAGATGAAGAACTCAGGAAGATGAGTTATTGGCTTAACCCTTGTTTCTATCTCTAGAGAATATGTGTACTCCCAACCTTTGGAAAAATTCACGTACCTTATTTCTGATATACGACTCTCTTATATAGATATTAGGTTAACCCTCCTAATCCAATTAGAATAGATTTTTATTTAATTAATTAATTAAACACTTTTAATTAATTAATATCCTAATCTTATTAGGATTGAGAAAGAGTACTGATATTATATTAATTCTTAAACTCCTTTAGAATTTAAATAATAATAATAATAATAATAATAATAATAATAATAACAAGACTCCTCTTATTAATTTATATTAATATTTCTAAAATATTAAATAATAAACATTAAGCTATTAAATTTATTCTATCACCATAGATTAAATTAATTATACTTAATGCATTATTACTATCATGCCATTTTCTTCTTAAATAATTCTTCTTCCTTTTATGGTGTGACCCTTTAGGTTCTCCATATTAAACCGGTTGTGAATAAATAAATTAGAACAATTCTAATCTTATTTAAATAAATAAATTAAACTAATAATCTATTTAAATAAATAACATTTATTCTACAATAGGGATAAGCCCTCCTAGCGATCAACGACTTTCCAGATAATATAGATTTCAACATTAATCATAAAAGAACCTGTGAGTTAATAGTTACCGTACAATTCAATCCTTCCACCATACAATGTCCTAATTAAATATAAGACATGGATTTACTGTCAAGTCTTAATTTATTTAATCATATGTATTTCGATTAGAAAACGCACAACTCCAAATAATGCAAATTAGAAACTACTTTTTAATTTCATTCTACCTTGGCCAAGGATTCCTGGGTTGTCATTTAACAAATCACATAGGACATATCTCCTCTTTTACTAGAGGTGGTAGATTTTTTATTGATCATACATTATCTCCATATGTAACTCATTATACCCAAGCATACCCTATATATGCCTTAAAAGGCCTTAAGGAATAAGTCAAAGTATAATTTGTTACATACAAGATACTATGATGATCTCAAGTCCAAGGATCACTTGTACTACTATCACATTAGGAATTCCTATTGACAGGCGAGTAAAACTGCATTAGGTATTCCATAGCGTGTCATGTTCAGTGAACTTATTCTCCAATAAGCACCTACATACTTGCTTTAGTGTCTCCACATAAATGACCATGAGATCAGTCATCCTCATACAATGAGCAAGCAACATATGTACCAATCTATCCGGATTTACTAATCCCCATTTTAGTAATCCCACAATTGGGAACCATTTTAGTTTTTAAGCTTTCTAAGAATTTAGATCTCATTAGCATGATCTCATCATGATTCTAAAATCATTGCTTAAAACTATGGGTTATTTACATATTATTAAAAACAGCACCATGTAGATAATTAAATGCCTTAAATGAATATTTTATTAATAAATAAATAAGATTGTTTACAAAGTATGTGCTTTATCATCATACATGATTGGCTTGTATGCACACTACTATCAAATCCAGCTCCGATCACCAATTGGACCGTCTATCCAGCTCTGATCTCTAATCGGACCGTCAATCCAGCTCCAATCTCCAATCGGAGCTTCAATCCAGCTCCGATCCCCAATCGGACCGTTAATCTAACTCCGATCTCCAATCGAACCGTCAATCCAGCTTCGATCTCCAATCGGACCGTCAATCCAGCTCTGATCTCTAATCGGACAGTTAATCCAGCTCCGATCTCCAATCGAACCACCTATCCAGCTCCGATCTCCAATCAGACCGTCAATCCAGCTCCGATCTCCAATCAGACCGTCAATCCAGCTTCGATCTCTAATCGGACCGTCGATCCAGCTCAGATCTCTAATCGAACCATCGATCTAGGTCTGATCTCCAATCGGACAGTCTATCCAGCTCCGATCTCCAATCGGACCGTCAATCCAGCTCTGATCTCCAATCAAACCGGTAATCCAGCTCTGATCTCTAATCGGACCGTCAATCCAGCTCCGATCTCCAATCAGACCATCAATCCAGCTTCGATCTCCAATTGGACCGTCAATCCAGCTCCGATCTCCAATCGGATCGTCAATCCAGCTCCGAACTCTAATCGGACCGTCTATCCAGTTTTGATCTCCAATCGGACCGTCGATCCAGCTCTGATCTCTAATCGAACCGTCTATCTAGCTCCGATCTCCAATCGGACCATTTATCCAGCTCCGATCTCTAATTGGACCATCTATCCAGCTCTGATCTCTAATCAGACTATCAATCAAGCTCCGATCTCCAATCGGACCTGCAATCCAGCTCCGATCTCTAATCGGATCGACAATCCAGCTCCGATCTCTAATCAGACCGTCAATCCAACTTCGATCTCCAATCGAACCGTGAATCCAGCTCTGATCTCCAATCGTACCGTCTATCCAGCTCCGATCTCCAATCAAACCGTCAATCCAGCTCTGAATTCCAATCAGACCGTCTATCTAGCTCCGATCTCCAATCAGACCGTCAATCCAACTCCAATCTCCAATTGGGCTATCAACTCAACCCCGATCATCGATCGGGCCTTCAAGTCTAGCCCCTATCTCAATATTGGGCCTTCAAACCATCCTCGGTAGCAACCTAAAAGGTACAATGCAGCCCCGGCATCAACCCGGGAGGTACTGATCAATCCCGATCTCAATATCAGGCCGCCAAGACAGCCCCGGTCTCAACCCGGGAGGTACAGGTCAACCTAGACATCAATCCAGGATGTGTCAAGTCATCCCCAGTCTCATCCCAGGAAGTACAGGTCATCCCCGACGTCAATCCGAGAAGTGCAGTTCAGCCCTAGAGACAACCTTGGGAAGCCAAATCTGTCAAAAGCTGTGCCGACACCACAAGCAACCCTGGGAGGGGCAAAACAGTCATTTTACCATCTCTCAACCGATTCAGTCAAACTCAAGCTGAATTGATGCCATCGAAGTCAGAACGAACCACAACAACGATCCCGAGTGCCAACAACGTAAGACAGCTCAATGGACAAACTGCGGGGAATCGAAGACCTGGTTATGAACTCATCTTCTTGGACTCAAAAATGTTTTCACCTATGTCATTGCAACACTCTTGGTGAGGGTTTTCCGGAAAGGTATCGCACGCCTCAAACGGACGCTCCGATCAAAAGTTTAAAAGTTCTGACTTCAACTGCGCGTTGTCCGGAGTGCACGTACTTCGAGATAATAGAACCCGGCATATGGGCCCCACCTAAAGGAACCGCACCTCTACCTGCGACAACAGTAGGTAGAGCTAGACCTCCCTGGCCTATAAATAAATGTGCACCCCCCTTCATTTTTAAGTTTTCTAGACACATCGAAGCTTTGCCAGTTCAATTTCTCGACTTTTACACCTCTTCCAAACCCAAATATTTTCACTCTAACACGTAGGTATACCCATATACTACCACTTATCAAAAAACCATTGGTAGATTTAGACGTATAGAGCCTACGATTTGGCAAAAAGCCCATATTGCAGTCCATTATAATATTTTTATGATCAAAAAGTTAATACTAATACTTTGCACTGTTTTCCACTTACACATGAAGTTTCATCTTCTAAATATGCCCGAAACTTAGTTTCGCGGCCATTTTCGTCAAAATTTGGTACATTTCTGTACATAAACTCAAATTTTTGCATTTCTACAACTCGAATTGACGATTCGTCGGCTCCAGTAGCTTCAATGCCCTAGCACACACATTCTGGCAACTTCGTCGAATTGGGTTATCTTTCCAGTCCGAGTTTGACCTTTTTTTGTATATATTTAACTGTTTATATACTAACATTTCAATTCTGTCAAGCCTGGATGTCAAATCCGAGGTAGTTTATCGCTTTTATATATATTTACGCATATATAAGCGACTCTCACCATAACTGGTCCTCTCACCAATATTGGTTAACTACATTTCTGTCAATATATGTATATTTATATATTTTTAGTCCGACCTGAATTACTTCGTGGCCATTTTACTAATTTTGCACATTTCCCCATACTGGGTGCTCTCCCCAGTCACAGGGTTACTACTTTATGTCAATTTCAATTCCAGTACGGGCACAGACGTAAAAACCCATCGCCCTTATTACAGTTTATATATATATATATATATATATATATATATATATTTGAATTCCAGTCTGGGCTTGCGAGTGAAAACCCATCGCCGTTTTACAGCTTTTTGTATATATATAATTATATATATTGCTTTATTCAACTGCTTCATTTAATATTCATTTGTATATGAATCTACACTGACATATCTGCGGGCGGACTAGATTTATTTAAATCTCGCCAATTCTAGTTTTTAAAAGGTTCAAAACCTCCAAATTGAACCGGGAAGTTAGAATGGTTGAGATTTCTTTAAATCTAGCTATCTTTCTTGTTTCAGCTTTAAAAGCAACCTCGCGTCCCTTAGATCGCTATCTAGTGGGAACGAGACGTTTTGGTCATGCGCAGCAAGGATTTACAGATAAATCCTTGGTTCCATTACTACATGAGGATATATATTTATATACATTTCTGTGCAAATTTTAACTGTGTAGGTTGATGGGCTACTCATATGTGAGCCTAGGAATCGTGGGATTCAAAATTAAAATATAATTTATTCACGTCCTAAGGTCTCGTAACTTAAACAGTGATTACATAGCTTAGACATATCTTAAGCATAAATAACCTTAACTAGTACATAATATCATAAGTTCTTTATTATAATCATAAAGTCCTACATAAACAAAGCTACTCAGTAGCCTTTCCCTTGCCCTTGTCGGTACTCGAGGGTCCGCACTGCTCGGCCTTAACTGAAATGTTTTTAGGAAAAGCAAGAATGAGCACAATTTGCCCAGCAAGTAATATACAATAAGAGTTTGTAATATAATTCTCAATTCTCGAAAGGGTATAGCAAGGTTTGATAGTTCAATGATAACAAGGATATCAACAGTTTTTAATAACAGTCGTTAAGGACAGAATAATATCAATGTGATTCAATAATAAACCAGTTCAAGATTTCAAGATAACTGAATACTGAGCAGTCACTAAAGACTATGAACTTCCACAGGAATTGACAGTAATAAACTGAAAAATCCAACAAAAATAAGTACAAAAGGTGATCAGCCTAAAGTACCCTATGTTATGCATAACACTCAATCATACAAATGTGCGCGCTTCGGTTCTCCGACAGTTATATTTTGTTCTTCTCAGTCAAATATAAGATCCCGCACCAATCAATCGGTTTGGGTCGCCTTTCAATAATATAAGTCTAGCTGAATCAAATGACATAGACACTAATTTCACAATATTCAAGAACAATACCAAGTTCCACATGAATAATAGCTTTAATGAAATAAGAGTTCAAGTATGCTAATTTAATTCAAACGATTAAGTAAAGAAACTAGTTCGCAATATACAAGGATAGAATACTTGCATAAAGTAAATGCGTCGGTTAGGATACTTGCATCCAAAGAGATAAGGTTTAGATACTTGCACCGTAAAAGAGTGTAAGTTAGGAAACTTGCACTTTAAAAGAGTGTAAGTTAGAGAACTTGCCTTTAGTGTAGTTTATCCACGAAAAGCAAATCAACACTTTCGAATTCCTATCGTAATATAGTTACGTATATATATGATATTCATTAGTCATATAATTAACTTCATATTTTATCTTCGAATATACGATCAACACATAAGCTAAGTCTTAACCTAGCTACACAGTTATATAGAATATAATGTCTATCCTTAACGTTCCTCCTTTTGAGTTTAAACACATTCTCATATCATATAAGATCGCAACAATTAGCAAACATGCTCTCATATTATTAATATCACATAAGACCATTATTAAGACTAAATGTATTTTATTTTAGCAAGTTATGGCATTCTCATAAGTTAACCGTCAAAATCGGGTTCAAGTAACATCATATAATATCACGTAGCATGTATACATGTTTAAAGGATACTTTTATGTGTATACAACCTTTCCTTGTTCCAATCATACATGCAATAGATTCTAAGTTAATACTTTCAATAATTTAAAGCAATTCAAGGTCATGGAATTCACAAGGCCTATCATGCTAGCTCTTTAAACACATAAGGTATTCATATACTTTGCATTAGGCATACTTATGAGTATTCACATTTCATACATGTAACTATTACAGTTATTAGTTGAAAACATGCTTCATGTACGCTCAATTTTAATCATGACATCTAGCATGGTATGTATACATGCATGACGTTCATGAAGTCAATAGTATTATCCAACACGTTCATAAACTTCAGAATTTAAACTTCAAGTTAACATGTCAAGGTGTACGTTTAAAAATTGTATTCTCATTAGTAAAGCTAACTTATAAGGCCTTACATGCTCATGCTATCTAGATTCATATGTTAACATATTTGACATGCATTTCAAGGTCATATAACATGCTCAAAAAATCAGAACCTAGAATCCTAATATAACATGTTAGAGTCCATGTTCAACGCTTGAGTTTTCGTTGGAAAGGTTCACTATTGAGGTTCATATGGTCAAGTTACATTATGAAGCTTAGATACGCAAGTTAACATTCATATCATGTGTTTCTAGGTCATACAAATATGTTTTAAAAGTCAGAATGTCAATATAAAGCTAATATATCAAAGTTCCTCTTTTCATAACTTTCAGTTTTCTTCGAAATACTCAACTAAAACGACTAGCATGGATTACTATAACCTAGTACCCTTATTCCATATGTTATTGTGAGTTATATGCATATCCTAACAGTATAACATGCTCAATACATCAGAAGATATAAAAGAAATCATCAACAATTTCTGCAGTAGCTCGCGGCCGCGCCCAAATCGTACTAGGGAGACGCGCGGCTGCGCGGCTCCCGTTCCAGTCCAGAGAGCAGCTAGCCTCGACAAACATTATCCCAAATCAGAAAATTACTTCACGAAAACTTTTTTAAGCAGCCACATTATGGTTTAAACATGTTTATAAGTCTATATAACAACTAAGAACATGTCCTAATCCAATCTAGCATGAATGGTAATCAAAATCAAGAATTGGAAACTTTGACAGTAAACAAAATGATGAACCAAGAACGAAGGATTTATACCTCTGTAATGCAAAGTAAGCTTACTGAAATTGAAATCTCTCCCTCTGTGATTATCTTGCTATTAAACTCATAACACTCTCAATTCAATACTTAGACAAAATCTCAGCAAATGAAATGTGAAGAGAAGGGGCTTAATTTATAGAAATTATATTATCCAGACAATGCTTATACACTCCAATACAAACTAACGGATTGCCAAATTGCATGGAGGTTAAGAGATGGTAGGTAATTGGTTGGTAAATCTCATCATCAAAATCACTCCCCATTGATCATGAGCCATCTAGATTGCTGAGTTTAAGGAGTAGAGAGTAGGTTAGCTTGGAGTTTTCACGTGTGAGGAAATGTGACTATCAATATGGGACAAGGCAAAGCAATCTCAACATTTTGTAAATCTCACATACTAAGGTTACATATATAAGTCTACATAGGTTACAATGTAATGTCACAATGTATTTCCATGAATAAGTAACATTTCGATGTAGTAAATGTAGTTTGTACATATATAATCCATGTACATTTTATCTTACCGGTATAGTTCAATCGGATATTAACACATTACACTGTATCCTTTATTATTAAATTCTACTAATCAACAATTGTTTATCATATATTCATGATGTACTATTTTAACGTACACTCACATACAATTGTCACATAAGCATCATAATGTATTAATTAGTCATGATATATAGTTTCAATATGTACAATCATACAATATGGTTTAAATATACTAGCATGGTCACACATAAATGTTCCTCTACATTATATACTATGGTTGTATTCCATATACTTTATATTATTAATTATTGCATGCTTGTACATAACAATCAATATAATCTTATTATATTAATAAATTTACTTATTTGTTTCATTATTTATAATATCAAATAAATAAATTATCCACCTTAACAATTAATTAACAATAATATTAATTAATCCATTCCTCGTAATTATTAATAACACTTATTTAATAATCATAGGATTAATTATCACATGAATATAGATCTTATTATATTTATAAATACGTTGCGTATTATTATTATATTATTTGCAATAATAATAATACACACATCATTAATTATCATTAATATTTTATAACAATTAATTAATATTCTACGATAATAATTAACAACAATTAACAATTAATTAATTGTTCACTTAATAAATCCTTCGTCAATTAATATTTCTCATCACTGTGCCACACAAGGCTTTCACGAGTTTATCGCAACTCCATAATTTCTCAGTTATTATAAATATTCAATTTAATAAAATTGAGTTAATCCTTCTCATAACACAAAATCATTTATATTAAATAAATTCTCATTTCCATTAATATATTTATTTAATAATATATAAAAATTCCCAGGTATTACACCTTCCCCCCCCCCCTTATAAAAATTCCATCCCGGAATTGCTATAAGGTTACACAAATAGATGGGGATAGTCCTTCATCATCCTATCTTCTAACTCCCACGTTGCCTCCTCGACATTGTGGTTACGCCAAAGTACTTTTACAGATGAAATAATTTTATTTCTCAAGGTTTGCTCTTTCCTATCTAGTATTTGGACAGGAATTTCTTCATACGCCAAGTTCTTCTCCACTTGAATGGGCTCGTAAGAAATCACGTGCTTGTAGTCGGCCTTGTACGGTCGCAACACAGAAATGTGGAACACGTTGTGGATGTGCTCCAACTTGGGTGGTAACGCAACTTTGAATGCCACTTCGCCCACTCGCTTCAGTATCTCGAACGGGCCTATGAATCTTGGACTCAATTTTTGTTTCTTGCTGAAACGGATTTTTCCCTTCCATGGAGATACCTTCAAGAATACGAAACTGCCGACTTTGAAGTCTCGGTCCTGCCGATGCAAATCTGCGTATTTCTTCTGGCGATCTTGAGCTGCTACTAATCTGACTCTTATCACTGTCACCAGGTCTGAGGTTTGTTGTACTAGCTCTGGTCCGAGTATTTGTCGTTCTCCGACTTCATCCCAACATAATGGCGTTCTGCACTTTCTTCCGTAAAGAGCTTCGTACGGTGGCATGCCGATACTCGCATGGTAACTATTGTTATATGCAAATACAACCAAGGGTAGGTGGTCGTCCCAATTTCCCTTGAAGTCCATCACGCAAGTGCTAAGTATGTCCTCTAGCGTTTGTATAGTTCGCTCACTTTGTCCGTCTATCTGAGGATGATAAGCGGTACTCAACCTCAACTGCGTTCCCATTCTCTCTTACAAATTCTTTCAAAAATTGGACGTGAAGTACGAATCTCGATCAGAGACAATAGATATCGGTGCTCTATGTCGTGAGACAATCTCCTTTACGTACAGACTCGCTAATTGGTTCAAACTGTAGCAGATCTTGATTGGTAGAAAATGTGCGATCTTCGTTAGTCGATCCATAATAACCCAAATAGCATCATAACCTTTCTGTGTAACTGGAAGTCCTACCACGAAGTCCATGGTAATATACTCCCATTTCCACTCTGGTATTTCTAACGGTTGTAGTAAACCACTTGGCCGTTGATGCTCTTCTTTAACGCGTTGACAAGTCAAACATCTACTGACGCACTCTGCGACTTCCCGTTTCAAATTGGGCCACCAAAAATGTTGCCTTAGATCTCGGTACATCTTCGTGCCTCCCGGATGAAAGGAATATGTCGTATTGTGTGCCTCGTGCAAAATCTCTTCCCTCAACTTGGTTACTGTTGGTACCCACATTCTTCCTTCAAATCTTAAGATACCGTCTTTATTCATTTGAAATTTCTCTTTCTCATTTTCTGTTATCCTCTTTCGGATTTTCTCACACTCTTCATCCTTTTTCTGGGCTTCCTTCACTCTATCCAATAACGTCGAACAAGCTTCCATTACAATTAACTTCTTACCAGACGTTTTTGGTCCTTTCACTTCTATCTCCAATTTCTCCATCTCTCTTATCAATTCTTCCTGAGTCGTTAAATTAAACAACTTTTCCCTTCCTTTCCTGCTCAGAGCATCGGCAACCACGTTTGCCTTTCCCGGGTGATAAAGAATATCGCAGTCATAGTCTTTGATTAATTCTAACCACCTTCTCTGCCGCATGTTCAACTCCTTCTGTGTGAAGATATATTTCAGACTTTTGTGGTCCGTGTATATCTCACATTTTTCCCCATACAAATAATGCCTCCATATCTTTAACGCAAAAACTACTGCCGCTAACTCTAAGTCATGAGTAGGGTATCGCTTTTTGTAATCCTTCAATTGTCGTGATGCATACGCAATGACTTTGCCGTGCTGCATAAGCACACAGCCAAGTCCCTTGTGCGATGCATCACTATACACCACAAAATTTCCTGCATCAGCTGGTAATGATAACACAGGTGCTTCGCTCAATCTCCGTTTTAGTTCCTGAAAACTTTCTTCGCATTTGTCGGTCCATACAAATTTTACCATCTTTCTAGTCAAATTGGTCAACGGGGTTGCTATCTTAGAAAAATCTTGGATGAATCTTTGATAGTACCCAGCTAACCCTAAAAAACTTCGTACCTCCGTCGGGGTTCTCGGTTGTTCCCAATTACTTACTACTTCAACCTTCGTAGGGTTTACAGAGATTCCATTCCTATCCACCACGTAGCCTAAGAATTGAACCTTCTCCATCCAAAATTCGCACTTGAAAATTTCGCATACATCTTCTCCTTCCTTAGTGCCTCCAAAATAATCTTCAGATGTTCGGCGTGTTCTTCCTCTGTCTTCGAGTAGATCAAAATGTCATCGATAAAAACCACTACAAATTTATCCAAGTATGGCTTGAAAACTCGGTTCATCAAGTCCATAAATGCTGCCGGAGCATTAGTCAATCCAAATGACATTACCAAAAACTCGTAGTGTCTATAACGGGTTCGAAACGCAGTCTTTGGTATGTCATCATCCCTCACTTTCAGTTGATGATATCCTGTTCGTAGGTCAATTTTCAAGAAACACTTTGCTCCCTTCAGTTGATCAAACAGGTCGTCTATCTTTGGTAGCGGATATCGGTTCTTGATCGTTACTCTGTTCAATTTTTGATAATCGATATAGAGCCTCATCGATCCATCCTTTTTCTTAACGAATAACACTGGTGCTCCCCAAGGAGACATACTCGGTCGAATGTAACCTTTATCCAGCAACTCTTGTAATTGTATCATCAATTTCTTCATTTCTACTGGCGCCATACGGTATGGAGCTTTCAAAATTGGTGTCGTTCCCGGTGCTAAGTCTATTATGAATTCAATCTCTCTGTCTGGCGGGAGACCAGGCAGATCGTCCGGAAACACATCTTGAAATTCATTAACTATTGATATATCCTTAATTTCTACTCCCTTTTTCCGAGTATCAACGATGTAAGCTAGATAACCTACACATCCTTTCCTTAACAAGTTCTTGGCCTGCATCATCGTAACGCAACACGATTGTTTAAGCGATGAGCTACCATAAAACACTACCTTAGACTTACTCGGAGTCCGAAGGTTCACACATTTATTCTGACAATCCAACCAATCCATTCCCAGTATTACGTCAAATTCTCCCAATCTAATAGGAATCAAGTCTACGCTCAGTTCATGTTCTCTAATGTTTGCGCGATAATTTTGATAAACGTATTCTACAGGGATTACTTCCTTATTCGCAACTTCTATGTTCAAAGAATTTTCTAATCGTTCTCGGGGTGTACTAAGTTTACTAGCAAATTCTTCAGATACAAAAGAATAGGTGGCACCCGAATCAAATAATACATAAGCATTTATATCATTGATTGGGATTATACCTGACACCACGTCCTTCGCAGCCACGGCGTCCTGGACGGTCATGTTAAAGGTTCTGGCGGTTGGGCGGTTGGATTGTGCCGGCCCGCTGATCATCAGCTTGTTGCCTCCTTGCTGATTGCTACCCCTCCACTTCCCTTCTTTGGGCAATCCTTAATACGGTGCTCAATTGAGCCTCAAGCAAAACACCATTGGATCTTCTTTGGCTTCGGACAGTTGGGCGAGATGTGCCCTTCCTGTCCGCAGTTGTAGCAAGTGTCACGTCCCTTCCAGCACTCGCCCTGGTGATTCTTTCCACACTTTGGGCATCCTTCAGCCCTCTTCTTGAAACCTCCACGAAAATTCCCTGATTGATTATTGTTGTTTTTATTCTCCCATTTTCTCTTTCCCAAGTTGCTTCCAACGCTACTGCTTCCTCCCGTACGGTTCTCTCCGTAACGATTGAGATTTTATATTTAATTTTAAATATTTATTGAATTAAATAAATATTTTATGTGATTTATTTATTGAGTTAAATAAATAAATTATGTGATTTATGGAGGTATTTAATTAAGTGTATATATTAATTAAATGAATGTGCAATATTTAATTTAATTAATGTATATTAATTTTATATTATAGTTCTAATTTAATTGAGATAACTAAATTAGATGAGATATGTGACGAAGTGTTACATGGATTATAATTAGCGAGTAATTATAATTATGTGGCAATTTTATGTGATTTATTGATGTTAGATTTTAATTGATTAAATTATTATTGATATTTAGTTAATTAAAATGTGACATTAAAGTATGTGTTAAATAAATTGTTAAAATAAAGAAAAATGATTTTAAATAATTTTAAACAAACAAGGCCCTTGCTTTTGTTTTAAAGGACTGTTGCCAAACAGGGCCCTTACACTAGCTTAAACCTAATTTACCTAAACCATGCCTAAGTTAGTAAAACTAGTTTCTAATTTTCCTGTTGCCAAACAAGCCAAAAGGACTTTTGAATTTTGTAACTTACGTTGTAATTAGTAGTTAGTGCATATACTTATTATATGGGAGTTACATATATTATATATTACTTGTGTTATATATTATATGTATATACTATCTGTACGTTAGTTTTTCTAAAAGCCTAAGTCTAAACTAGAAGAAAACAAAGGAGAAAGAAGAGCAGAGAAGAGAGAATACAAAGAAGAGAACTTTGAGAAAATAAGAAGAAAAATATACATCATCATCTCCATCTTTTCTTCTAATTCAAGCTAGTAAGATTATACTCTTAACCATAGAATCAATTCTTATGTGTTGTATTTCTTCTTGTCAAATTATGTTTTCATGAAGTTGTATAATTATGACTATGTATATATGATGTTCATATGTTTTCATATGTAATTGTATGCCATGGAAAGATTTTCAAAAATCAGTTTTAAAATTATAATCCTGATATTTTCATTCTCTGTAAAATGTGTTTTGGAAGTTGTATAGCATGATGGATATATATATATGTAATTGTGTTCATATCATGTCTATATGTGATAGTATGCTTAATTAGTTGTTTAATTCATGAAAATATATGATATAAATGGAGAATTTATGTTTTTCAAAAGTCACAGTGGAGTGTCTGGGAAAAATAAAGTGTCTCATAGAAATCAAAATATATGTTGATTGTTGGAATTAATTGTGGAATATGTTATTATGTTTAGAAATTAGTTGATTGGGATTGGAATTGTGAGAATTGGTTTCAAAACAAATTCACAGTGTTCAATTTCATCTAGAACACTGACATTGGTAATTTCTTTAAATTTTTGTAAAAATTAAGCGTTGTAATCTTGTATCAGTGTGTTCAAAACATGTTAAAAGCTTTGCACTTTGTTTCTGTAAAGTTTTATATGAAAATT
The DNA here is from genome assembly GCA_020205555.1 of Panax stipuleanatus. Lineage (NCBI taxonomy): Eukaryota > Viridiplantae > Streptophyta > Magnoliopsida > Apiales > Araliaceae > Panax > Panax stipuleanatus. The sequence continues at coordinate 91,948,214 of CM035126.1, read as the reverse complement.
GTTGGCTGAATTGTAAACTCATTGTAGAGAATTAAGCCAATTTGGCTTTTCTCTGCACTGTTCGCAAAGCTGCTCTGTTTCTGTTCGCTGCTGCGCAGCTGCGCAGGCAGTAAGGGTAGAAGAGGCGCAGCTGCGCTGCTGGGTTTTCTTAGGATTGACCCCTGCGCAGCTGCGCTGGTGTCAAGGCTAAAGGTGGCGCAGTTGCGCCGTGTCCTGGGCAGGGATAGTGACTTTAGTTTTTGTGCAGTGTTATTTCTAAGCTTAGTTTAATTATTCTATGACAATGAGTATATATCTAGTTGCTATAACATGTTGTTAATATGAATGTGACGATTGCATGTTTGGAAAATAAAAAGAAAAGGATTTGAAAACCTAATATAGTATTTAAATTATAAGTTATAATTTTTTAATTGAACTACTTAATTATAATTTGATTAATTATAATTAAGAGTAAATGTTTAATTTAAATTATAATTTTTGTGAAATTATAAGGTATAGAAGTTGATTTATTTTAATCAATTAGATGTTAATTTAAATTATAATCTATGTGATTACAATTTAATAAATGCATGTTTAATTATGGATTATAAATTGATAATTGCATGATTAATTATAATTTGTGTAATTATAATGCATGATATAGTTTAATTGATTATAAATTATAAATTGTTGATAATTTAAAAGGTAATTATAATTTAAGTAATTATAATTTGATTGAGAGTTTAAATTATAATTGTTTAATTATAATTTAGTTAAATACATAATTAATTTAATTATGTGAGTATGTGTGTGATGTAATTAATTATGTGATAGTTGATTATTTATTTAATTAAGAGTGAGTTAACCATGAGGGTTAACCACTTATGTAAATTAGTTATGTGTTAACTAATTTAGGTTTTTGTGACTTAATATATATGTGTAGGAAGTATTAAAGTACGTGAATTGTGTTAAGTAGCTTGCGCTTAAGGCAAGTTTTCTAAACCCTAAACTTGTTAATTCTATGCAATTTCTTTGAGTTCATATATTCATTGTTGAGAATGTTCTTTCCATTTCTGTATTGACCAATTGTTTATTTAATTGAAATGAACTGAACTTATTGTTCAAGTAATATTCAGTTTATAATTTTAAATGCTTTAAGTTTACTTCTAAAGCATATGTTAATTCATAATTCTTTTATTTATGAATTATTGAAAGTCGATTCAACTAATCCTTAGTTGATAAACGTGAATTCTAAATTACCTTTGTAAGCTTATCCAAACCAAACTTTCTTTGGTGCGGACTTGAATTCAAATTACTGAGTTGAACAACCCTAATTATTAGGGGATTTTAGTATGCATAGCGTTAAGATGTTTGTGCACAATACATGGTACAAAGGGCTGATCCCCCTAAGTACGAGTTAAGGTCCATAGTCTTATTGACCGTTAAAGGTTTAAATAGAAATATTTATAACCTAGGACAAGAGTTCAAAGGTCTTATGACACTCAGATAAATTCTATTTTTGAATTGTAATTGCGATGAAAGAATTATTATTCAATTCTGTATTGTTGAAGCGAATCATATTATTCAGATTCTTTGAAAGATATCCTTTCATATATATATTATTGTTAAACTCCAGTGAGCTGTGGTTTGCTCACTCTTGCATTAAATAACAATTTCAGTAAAGGTTGATAATGCTGATGCTCCGTCTACAAGTAAGGGCAAGGGAAAACAAAGCAAGTGAAGACTTGTTTTTATGTAACTGAGAATGATTGTACTAAGACTTGACTGTTATGTTTTTATTTCCGCACTTATTATACTCATGTCAGAGTAACCCGGGATTATTTTGAAAAAGTTGTAACCCTTGTTGTAAGGGAGATTTATTTATTTTAATTTATGTTGTAGCTTATTTTGCATTATTCATTGGGTAGATGTATGTTATATTAGAAAGTGAACACTAAATCATGTGGAAACGAAGTACCCGGATTTGGGGGTGTCACAGGTTGGTATCAGAGCTATAGGTTATGAAACCTTAGGTGGGGAAAAACCTTAGGTAGTAGCCTTATGGTAAGATCGAAAAGATAGTGGTGCTAGGTAAAGATAAGAAACTACCTTATGTGCCTATATGTTTACACTTTAGTATTCGAAGAGTGACGATTCGTTATCACGTAATAATAAACTTTAAAATTCTTTTGTCAGGATGTCGAATGTTGGAGAACCTAGTCAGGCTAAAGAGGATGTACCTCAGGTGCCTAAAGAGGAAGAGCCCCGTGACATACATATTGTCTGGGAGCAGCTGGTTAGGAGAGAGCCATCTCCAGTGATCAACATAGCTGGTCGGGAGCGTGAGCTGACACCTATTCTAGAGGATGAGGACGAGGACGAGTCTGAAGAGGAGGAAGAGGATCCCGAAGAGGAATTCCCATCTCACTCTACTAGTGCTGAGATGTACGAGGCAGTCTATGATAGTAATGTGGAGCTTCATGGACGAGTAGGAGATCTCGAAGAAACCATCCAGCAGCGGGATGAGACGATCGAAGAAATGGCAAGTGACCTAGGAGATGCACAGTGGAACCTAATACATATGGAGGTTGATAGAGATGCTGCTTGATTTGAACTGGCAAAGCTGAAGCAAGACATCCAGGAGGAGTCGAGGAAGCGTGCCAGAGCTGAAGAGTCAAGCTTGAGGGCTAATCAACGAGCCAATCGAGCTGAAGGTGAAGCTGAAGCCAAGAGAGCCAAGCTAAGGGAAACGGAGTATGCTTTTCATACAGTGATAGAGAGAGCTCAGGACCGTATTTTCTACTACCCAGCTCAGTTCCAAGGTTTACCGTGGTATGTGGTGAACCGAAGAACGGCGTTTCAGGTAATTGAAGAGGAACGCAGAGAGGCTGTGCGGCGTATTAATATGCCTAGGCAATAGCAGTGGTAGCAGTAGTAAAGTTTTGTTTATGTGTTGCTTTTTAGTAGTAAATAAAGTAAATCCCATAATCTGTAATAAGAATGGGATAAGTTAATAATATAATCCTGCAACTTTTCTAGTTCAGGAAGGATGATGTAAATGGCAGAAATGCTATCTGATTGATGTTTTTAAAACTACGACTAATGAATAAAAGAAGTTTATTTGATGTGCTATGTGTTCTATGTGAATTGAGTCATTTAAACGTTTAAGTATGAACTTGAATACTTAATAGTTGAATAAAGGGTCTAATAATAATATTTTCTTAACAGAAAATGCCTCCTAGAAGAAGATCAACATGTCAAAACCCCGAGGGTTTGACGAACAACAACAATAACGATGGGACGAATCCCAACTCGGTTCAGCAGTTGGTGAACCTGTTGACCGGAGCTCTTGCGAATCAGCCGCAAGTGCAGGGAACAACGTTTAAGGAATTCAAGGCTGTAGGACCGCCTAAATTCAAAGGATCGACCAACCCTATTGAGGCTCAGACATGGGTTATGGAAATGGAGAAGGTATTCGACGTAGCCCGAGTAGGTGAAGACCAGAAGACAGAGTTCGCAACTTTCATGTTGAAGTCGAATGCTAGCTTTTGGTGGCAGGCTAACAAGACCCGAGAGGGAGAGGGAGTCATCACGTGGGAACGTTTCAAGGAAATGTTCTACGAAATGTACTTCCCAGTGAGTTCCCAGGACCAGATGGAGGTCCAGTTCCTAGAACTTAAGCAGGGAGGGATGACGGTGTCCGAGTATGCCGCCAAGTTTAACGAGTTGGCCAGGTTCGCTACATACCAGGTCAGCACTGATGCTAGGAAAGCAAGAAGGTTTGAGCGGGGACTGAAGCCCTGGCTCTACAGCAAGGTTTCCATATTCCAGCTGAATACCTTTGCATCGGTGCTGGAGAAAGCCATACTTGCTGAGGAAGGAAGCGAAGCGGTGACGAAGTTCAACCAAGAGAAGAAGAAGAAGAATGAGGTAGAAACTAAGGCTGGGGGTAGCAGCGCTGTGAACCAGAAGAGGAAGTGGTCTGATAACACCTTTGCTGGGAGTCAGCAAGGAAGCCAGCAGAAGAGGAAGTTCGAAGCATGTGCTATATGTGGTAAGAATTACACTGGCGTGTGCATAAAGGGGAAGCGGGTGTGCTTCAACTGTGGTCAGGAAGGCCACATCGCGCCTAATTGCCCAAACCCGAAGAAAGGAGCTTACTTTACATGTGGATCCAAAGATCACATGGCCGCAACTGCCCGAAGAAGCTGATGGCAGGGTCAACAGGGAGCGGAGGGAATGGAAGCGGTAGTACCGTTACTATTGCTGCACCATTGCAAGCTGTTCGACCCACTGCACGGACATTCAATATGACGGTGCAGGATGCTGTGCAATCAAAAGACGTGGTGTCAGGTATTATTCCGGTCAATAGTATAAATGCATATGTATTATTTGATTCGGGTGCTACTTGTTCATTCATATCTGATGATTTTGCTAAAACCCTAGACTTACCTGTAGAAGAGTTAGTTTACCCTTTGAACATAGAGATTGCGAATAGGGAGGTTATTCCTGTTAGGAGTGTTTATAGGAACTGTAGATTGGACATTAAGGGACAGGAGCTTAGAGTAGATTTGATTCCGATAAAACTTTGGGAATTCGATGTCATACTAGGTATAGATTGGTTGTTCAACCATGGGGCGGTAATCGACTGTCAGAAGAAGTCGGTGAACCTTACGACTCCGTCGAAGTTGGTGTTCTATGGTAGCAAATCGCCTAGACAAGTGAGTTGTCTGAAGGTTATGCAAGCCAAGAAACTTCTGACGCAAGGCTGTGTGGGATATCTAGCCTACATAGTAGATACGCGTAAGGAAAGCCCGAAGGTGGAGGAGATATCGGTAGTTAAGGAGTTTGTGGATGTTTTTCCGAGCTATTTACCAGGACTTTCGCCAGATAGGGAGATAGAATTCGTGATCGATCTAGCGCCTGGAACTGCTCTGATTTCAAAGGCTCCGTACAGAATGGCTCCAGTCGAGATGAAGGAACTGATGGTTCAACTGCAAGAATTACTAGACAAGAAGTATATCCAACCGAGTGTTTCATCGTGAGGAGTGCCTGTTTTGTTTGTTAAGAAGAAAGATGGATCGATGCGTCTTTGCATTGATTATAGGGAGTTGAATAAAGTTACGATCAAGAATAGGTATCCTTTACCTAGGATCGATGACTTGTTCAACTGAAGGGTGCAAGGTACTTCTCAAAAATCGATTTGAGAAGTGGGTATCATCAATTGAAGGTGAGGAAGGAAGATATACCTAAAATAGCTTTTAGGACTCGATATGGTCATTACGAGTTCTTGGTGATGTCATTTGGTCTCACGAATGCCCCAGCTGCATTTATGGACCTAATGAATAGGGTGTTCAAGCCATTTCTGGATAAGTTCGTGGTAGTGTTCATAGATGACATCCTGGTTTATTCCAAGACCGAGGAGGAGTATGCTGAACACTTACGACTAACCTTAGAAGCCCCGAGACGAGAGAAGCTTTACGCTAAATTCTCGAAGTGCGAATTTTGGTTGGAATGTGTGCAGTTTCTTGGCCACGTGATAGATAAGGATGGTATTTTGGTGGATCAGTCGAAGGTTGAAGCTGTTATAAATTGGGATCAGCCGAAGACGCCGTCTGACGTGAGGAGTTTCTTGGGATTGGCAGGTTATTACCGTAGATTTATCCAAGACTTTTCTAGAATCGCAACTCCGTTGATGAATTTGACTGGTAAAACGGTTAAATTTGTTTGGACGGAGAAATATGAGGAAAGTTTTCAAAAGCTGAAGAAGAGGCTGAGTACTGCGCCTGTATTGTCCTTATCGGATAGTTCGGGGAATTTCGTAGTATATAGCGATGCCTCACATAAAGGATTAGGCTGTGTGTTGATGCAGAGCGGCAAAGTCATTGCCTATGCGTCACGTCAGCTAAAAGATTATGAGAAGGGGTATTCGACCCCTGATCTAGAATTGGCGGCAGTAGTGTTTGCCCTAAAGATTTGGAGGCACTACTTATATGGAGAAAAGTGTGAAATATACACAGATCACAAGAGTCTGAAGTATATATTTACCCTGAAGGATTTGAACATGCGCCAAAGAAGATGGTTAGAACTGATTAAAGACTACGATTGCTAGATACTTTACCATCCGGGTAAAGCTAACGTTGTCGCCGACGCTTTGAGCAGGAAAGGTCGGGAGAAGCTGAACGTGTTAACTGATCAGAATCGGTTAATAGAACAGATGGCTAGATTGGAGTTGGAGGTGAAGCTTCCGAAGGAATCAGATGAGATGTTGTTTCAAGTAACTACTGGTTCTACTCTAGTAGACAAAGAGAAAGAAGCACAACTGCATGATGAAGAAGGTAAGAAGATTTGGAGAAGGATAACCGATGGCGAAGAGTTCAAGTTCAACATTGATAACGAAGGTCTGTTACGATTTGAAGGTAGAATCTGGGTACCGCCAGTACCTGAGGTCAAAGAGGAGATTCTGAGCGAAGCTCATAGTTCTAGATATTCTATTCACCCTGGGAGTACGAAGATGTACCAGGATCTCAGGCATCATTTCTGGTGGCCGAATATGAAGAGGGACGCTGCTGAATGCGTTGCGAAATGCTTAACGTGCCAGAAAGTTAAAGCAGAACACCAGAGACCAAGTGGTTTGCTGTAACCGTTAGAAATTCCAGAGTGGAAGTGGGAGCACATCATGATGGATTTTGTGATAGGTCTTCCAACGACTCAGAAGGGATTTGATGCGATATGGGTTATAGTGGATCGACTGACAAAGTCAGCCCACTTTCTGCCGATCAGGGTTAAGTACAACCTGGATAAGCTAGAGAAGTTATACGTGAAGGAAATTATTTCTCGACACGGTGTTCCGGTGTCGATTTTGTCCGACAGAGATCCGCGTTTCACGTCTAACTTCTGGAAGCAATTGCAAGAATGTATGGGAACGCAATTGCGAATGAGTACAGCGTATCATCCTCAGACTGATGGACAGAGCGAGAGAACGATTCAGACGCTTGAGGATATGCTGAGAGCTTGTGTGATGGACTTCAAAGGAAGCTGGGTGGATCATCTACCGTTAGTGGAGTTCGCCTACAACAATAGTCATCATGCGAGTATAGGCATGCCGCCTTACGAAGCATTATAAGGCAGAAATTGCAGAACTCCTTTGTGCTGGGATGAAGTCGGTGAACGTCAATTGTTGGGACCAGAATTGGTACAACAAACCGCTGAAATTCTGAAGTTGATCAGAACGAGATTAATTGCTGCTCAAGATAGACAAAAGAAGTATACCGATCTTCATCGACAGAACCGAGAATTCTTACCAGAAAGTTTCGTTTTCCTGAAGGTATCTCCTTGGAAAGGGAAAATTCGATTCGGTAAGAAGGGGAAGCTGAGTCCCAGATTTATTGGACCTTTTGAGGTACTATGAAAGGTGGGCGAGGTTGCTTACGAGATTGCATTACCTCCGAAGCTCGAGAATATACATAACGTCTTTCATATTTCTGTGTTAAGACCTTACAAGCACGATTATAAACATGTGATAGAATATGAACCTTTACAATTTGATAAGGACTTAATATATGAAGAAGTGACTGTTCAAATAGTTGATAGAAAGGAACAAGTACTTAAGAATAAAGTGATACCTTCTGTTAAGGTAATCTGGAGGAACCACAGTGCTGAAGAAGCTACGTGGGAACTCGAAGATGTTATGATGAAATCTTATCCGCATTTATTTGATTAGTTTTGTGTAACCCCTTATATATTGATTTTGGGGACAGAATCCTTTTAAGGAGGGAAGAATGTAATAGACGAGAATTTTTTTTATGTGTGATTCTGGGTACAGAATCCTTTTAAGGAGGGAAGATTGTAACGATTGAGATTTTATATTTAATTTTAAATATTTACTGAATTAAATAAATATTTTATGTGATTTATTTATTGAGTTAAATAAATAAATTATGTGATTTATAGAGTTATTTAATTAAGTGTATATATTAATTAAATGAATGTGCAATACTTAATTTAATTAATGTATATTAATTTTATATTATAATTCTAATTTAATTGAGATAACTAAATTAGATGAGATATGTGACGAAGTGTTACATGGATTATAATTAGCGAGTAATTATAATTATGTGACAATTTTATGTGATTTATTGATGTTAGATTTTAATTGATTAAATTATTATTGATATTTAATTAATTAAAATGTGACATTAAAGTATGTGTTAAATAAATTGTTAAAATAAAGAAAAAAGATTTTAAATAATTTTAAACAAACAAGACCCTTGCTTTTGTTTTAAAGGACTGTTGCCAAACAGGGCCCTTACACTAGCTTAAACCTAATTTACCTAAACCATGCCTAAGTTAGTAAAACTAGTTTCTAATTTTCCTGTTGCCAAACAAGCCAAAAGGACTTTTGAATTTTGTAACTTACATTGTAATTAGTAGTTAGTGCATATACTTATTATATGGGAGTTACATATATTATATATTACTTGTGTTATATATTATATGTATATACTATCAGTACGTTAGTTTTTCTAAAAGCCTAAGTCTAAACTAGAAGAAAACAAAGGAGAAAGAAGAGCAGAGAAGAGAGAATACAAAGAAGAGAACTTTGAGAAAATAAGAGGAAAACTATACATCATCATCTCCATCTTTTCTTCCAATTCAAGCTAGTAAGATTATACTCTTAACCATAGAATCAATTCTTATGTGTTGTATTTCTTCTTGTCAAATTATATTTTCATGAAGTTGTATAATTATAACTATGTATATATGATGTTCATATGTTTTCATATGTAATTGTATGCCATGGAAAGATTTTCAAAAACCAAATTTAAATTATGATCCTGATATTTTCATTCTATGTAAAACGTGTTTTGAAAGTTGTATAGCATGATGGATATATATATATATATATATATATATATATATGTAATTGTGTTCATATCATGTCTATATGTGATAGTATGCTTAATTAGTTGTTTAATTAATGAAAATATATGATATAAATGGAGAATTTATGTTTTTCAAAAGTCACAGTGGAGTGTCTGGGAAAAATAAAGTTTCCCATAGAAATCAAAATATATGTTGATTGTTGGAATTAATTGTAGAATATGTTATTATGTTTAGAAATTAGCTGATTGGGATTAGAATTGTGAGAATTGGTTTCAAAACAAATTCACAGTGTTCAATTTCATCTAGAACACTGACATTGGTAATTTCTTTAAATTTTTGTAAAAATTAAGCGTTGTAATCTTGTATCAGTGTGTTCAAAACATGTTAGAAGCTTTGCACTTTGTTTCTGTAAAGTTTTATATGAAAATTGTTGGCTGAATTGTAAACTCATTGTAGAGAATTAAGCCTATTTGGCTTTTCTCTGCACTGTTCGCGAAGCTGCTCTGTTTCTGTCCGCTGCCGGCGCAGCTGCGCAGGCAGTAAAGGTAGAAGCGGCGCAGCTGCGCTGCTGGATTTTCTCAGGATTGACCCCTGCGCAGCTGCGTCGGTGTCAAGGTTAAAGGTGGCGCAGCTGCGCCGTGTCCTGGGCAGGGATAGTGACTTTAGTTTTTGTGCAGTGTTATTTCTGAGCTTAGTTTAATTATTCTATGACAATGAGTATATATCTAGTTGCTATAACATGTTGTTAATATGAATGTGACGATTGCATGTTTGGAAAATAAAAAAAAGAGGATTTGAAAACCTAATATAGTATTTAAATTATAAGTTATAATTTTTTAATTGAACTACTTAATTATAATTTGATTAATTATAATTATGAGTAAATATTTAATTTAAATTATAATTTTTGTGAAATTATAAGGTATAGAAGTTGATTTATTTTAATACATTAGATGTTAATTTAAATTATAATCTATGTGATTATAATTTAATAAATGCATATTTAATTGTGGATTATATATTGATAATTACATGATTAATTATAATTTGTGTAATTATAATGTATGATATAGTTTAATTGATTATAAATTATAAATTATTGATAATTTAAAAGGTAATTTCAATTTAAGTAATTATAATTTGATTGAGAGTTTGAATTATAATTGTTTAATTATAATTTAGTTAAATACATAATTAATTTAATTATGTGAGTATGTGTGTGATGTAATTAATTATGTGATAGTTGATTATTTATTTAATTAAGAGTGAGTTAACCATGAGGGTTAACCACCTGTGTGAATTAGTTATGTGTTAACTAATTTAGGTTTTTGTGACTTAATATATATGTGTAGGAAGTATTAAAGTACGTGAATTGTGTTAAGTAGCTTGCGCTTAAGGCAAGTTTTCTAAACCCTAAACTTGTTAATTCTATGCAATTTCTTTGAGTTCATATATTCATTGTTGAGAATGTTCTTTCCATTTCTGTATTGACCAATTTTTTATTTAATTAAAATGATCTGAACTTATTGTTCAAGTAAGATCCAGTTTAAAATTTTAAATGCTTTAAGTTTACTTCTAAAGCATATGTTAATTCATAATTCTTTTATTTATGAATTATTGAAAGTCGATTCAACTAATCCTTAGTTGATGAACGTGAATTCTAAATTACCTTTATAAGCTTATCCAAACCAAACTTTCTTTGGTGCGGACTTGAATTCAAATTACTGAGTTGAACAACCCTAATTATTAGGGGAGGTTAGTATGCATAGCGTTAAGATGTTTGTGCACAATACATGGTACAAAGGGCTGATCCCCCTAAGTACGAGTTAAGGTCCATAGTCTTATTGACTGTTAAAGGTTTAAATAGAAATATTTATAACCTAGGACAAGAGTTCAAAGGTCTTATGACACTCAGATAAATTCTATTTTTGAATTGTAATTGCAATGAAAGAATTATTATTCAATTCTTTATTGTTGAAGCGAATCATATTATTCAGATTCTGTGAAAGATATCCTTTCATGTATATATTATTGTTAAACTCCAGTGAGCTGTGGTTTGCTCACTCTTGCATTAAATAACAATATCAGTAAAGGTTGATAATGCTGATGCTCCGTCTACAAGTAAGGGCAAGGGAAAGCAAAGCAAGTGAAGACTTGTTTTTATGTTACTGAGAACGATTGTACTAAGACTTGACTGTTATGTTTTTATTTCCGCACTTATTATATTCATGTCAGGGTTAGAGTAACCCGGGATTATTTTGAAAAAGTTGTAACCCTTGTTGTAAGGGAGATTTATTTATTTTAATTTAAGTTGTAGCTTATTTTGCAATATTCATTGGGTAGATGTATGTTACATTAGAAAGTGAACACCAAATCATGTGGAAACGAAGTACCCGGATTTGGGGGTGTCACACTCTCCTCCAGTATTCTTTCCTTTCTTCTCCTTGTTATACAGACTTAAGGCCTCACTGCCACCTTCCGCAATGATTGCCTTCTCCAGTAATGTTGCAAAGGAATCAATTTGAAGAACTAATACCTTATTGAACAGCCACGGCTTCAACCCTTGTTCAAAGCGTCTAGCCTTCCTTTCTTCATCTCCAACTTGGTGTTCCGTAAATCGCGCTAGTTCATTAAACTTAGTTGCGTACTGCGCCACCATCATGTCACCTTGTTTTAGTTTTAAGAACTTCACCTCCATCCGATTCTTCATACTCTTCGGGAAGTAATTCTCAAAGAACAGCGTCTTAAACTTATCCGAAGCTATTATCCTTTCTCCAGCTCTTTGTTGATTAGCCTCCCACCAGTAGTTCGCTTCTCCCCTCATCATGTATGTGGAAAATACCGTCTTCTGATCTTCGCCTACCCGATCTATAGTGAAAGCTTTTTCGATCTCCTTAATCCACGTTTGTGCGACGATTGGGTCGGTGGTTCCCTCAAACTCCAGGGGTCCTACACTCTTAAAGTCTTTAAAGGTTGTTACTGGCACAGCCTGAGGGTTTGGGCGAACGAGTTCTTTGTTCCTTCCCCTTAATGCTTCTCCTAACAGGTCTATCAGTTTCTGGATCGGGTCAACTTGTTCCCTCTCGTTATTAACAGATTCTTCGGGTGCAGTCAATCTACGTCTAGGCGGCATTATCTGCATCACAGATTTTCATTTTATTATTATTCAAGTATATTACTTAAGTATTTCTTTTAATCCTAAAAGAATAAATTTATAACACGTTTCTGAAATAAACTCCATTTATATTCATATGCCATTTCATTTCATTACATGATTTCCCTAGCATACTGCTATAAATGTTATCACATATATCCCCTGATATCACAAAAGACGGGTAATATACTAACCTGCTACCATACTACCTCTCTAACAAAAGCTAACTCGGGGTTTACATTACTATCCCACATCTTACACAAAAGATTGGGATTACAACATAGTATATACAATACATAGCAGACACAACTAATACTACCACTAGACTGACTAAGGGAATCTCATCCCATCATCCCTTGCTCCACTGCGCTCTTGTACTCCATCTGTGCTATATACGCAACCAGCTCTCGACTCAAGGTATGTAGAGTCTGTCCCTGCTCTGCCGGGTAGTGGTACAGACCATCAATCACCCTCTCAAAAGCTGAACGAAACACATACCCCATCTTGTTCATCTTCCTTTTCTTGCACCTGACCTCGTCCTCTAGGTCGCCAGCTCTCTCATTGGTCTCTTCCCACTTCTCCTCGAAGTGTATCCTATCCATCACCTCCAACTCTAGCTGAGTACGGAGTGCCTCTTTCTCAGTCTTCTCACTCAATTCCCTCTGTTCAACCTCTTCTAGCTTCTCTGCCAGATCTACATTCCTAGCCACTAACTTATGAAACAGAGTCCCCATCTGGATCCCTGCCTCCCTACGGTGAGCGATCTCCACCTCTAACTCCTGTATGGCCAGCTTCCTCTGGTGGACCTCGTCCCTCAGCTTTTGGAACTCAGAATCTCTCTCTTTGGCCTCTTCCTCCAGCTCCTGGACTCTGCAATCTAACTCCAGAATACGCTCCTTGTACTCGCCTAACATCTGCTCCTTAAGATTAGGCTCGTAGGAGTCCTCCATGGGCTCCTCCTCTGAAGGCTCGTCCTCAACCTACTCGTCCTCCATAGGCTCCTCCTTGGGGTTGAACTCTACCTCGATCTCATCCTCGTCGTCAGACTTGGATGGTGAAATTGCCTGCACTGGCACAGCCTCTAAAGGTGCCTCATACATTACATGAATATCCCTGGGCTCATCCTCAGCCACTCTAGCGGGTACTCACATATCTGCCATCTACAATCACAACACAAGACAAGAAACAGAAACTCCATTAGAATGTTAAACAAAACATAAATTCATTGTATAAAATGAAGTTACATTTCATAACAGACTAAGTCTCTCAAGGAAAACTCTACATGAGTTTTTATTTCCTTCCTAACTTCTAAATTCGCCTAAGTTATAGTCTAAGGACACTTGTTCCTAAGGTTTATAACTACAGCTTTGATACCAACCTGTGACGTCCCAAAATCTAGGACCGCCACTTGGTCTCTCGAATTCGGTTCGTCACGTACTCATGGTAATACATCACAATAATAATACGACTAAAAGTCGCATCGCACAGCGGAATAATACACAACTAATACAGAATAGATTATATTTGAATAATATAATTTATTCACGTTCCAAGGTCTCGTAACTTAAATAGTGATTACATAGCTTAGACATATCTTAAGCATAAATAACCTTAACTAGTACATAATATCATAAGTTCTTTATTATAATCATAAAGTCCTACATAAACAAAGCTACTCAGTAGCCTTTCCCTTGCCCTTGTCGGTACTCGAGGGTCCGCACTGCTCGGCCTTAACTGAAATGTTTTTAGGGAAAGCAAGAATGAGCACAATTTGCCCAGCAAGTAATATACAACAAGAGTTTGTAATATAATTCTCAATTCTCGAAAGGGTATAGCAAGGTTTGATAGTTCAAGGATAACAAGGATATCAACAGTTTTCAATAACAGTCGCTAAGGACAGAATAATATCAATGTGATTCAATAATAAACCAATTCAAGATTTCAAGATAACTGAATACTGAGCAGTCACTAAGGACTATGAACTTCCACAGGAATTGACAGTAATAAACTAAAAAATCCAACAAAATTAAGTACAATAGGTGATCAGCCTAAAGTACCCTATGTTATGCATAACACTCAATCATACTAATGTGCGTGCGTCGGTTCTCCGACAATTATATTTTGTTCTTCTCAGTCAAATATAAGATCCTGCACCAATCAATCGGTTTGGGTCGCCTTTTAATAATATAAGTCTAGCCGAATCAAATGGCATAGACACTAATTTCATAATATTCAAGAACAATACCAAGTTCCACATGAATAATAGCTTTAATGAAATAAGAGTTCAAGTATGCTAATTCAATTCAAATGATTAAGTAAAGAAACTAGTTCACAATATACAAGGATAGAATACTTGCATAAAGTAAATGCGTCGGTTAGGATACTTGCATCCAAAGAGATAATGTTTAGATACTTGCACCGTAAAAGAGTGTAAGTTAGGAAACTTGCACTTTAAAAGAGTGTAAGTTAGAGAACTTGCCTTTAGCGTAGTTTATCCACGAATAGCAAATCAACACTTTCGAATTCCTATCGTAATATAGTTACGTATATATATGATATTCATTAGTTATATAATTAATTTCACATTTTATCTTCGAATATACGATCAACACATAAGCTAAGTCTTAACCTAGCTACACAGTTATATAGAATATAATGTCTATCCTTAACGTTCCTCCTTTTGAGTTTAAACACATTCTCATATCATATAAGATCGCAACAATTAGCAAACATGCTCTCATATTATTAATATCACATAAGACCATTATTAATACTAAATGTATTTTATTTTAGCAAGTTATGGCATTCTCATAAGTTAACCGTCAAAATCGGGTTCAAGTAACATCATATAATATCACGTAGTATGTATACATTTTTAAAGGATACTTTTATATGTATACAACCTTTCCTTGTTCCAATCATACATGCAATAGATTCTAAGTTAATACTTTCAATAATTTAAAGCCATTCAAGGTCATGGAATTCACGAGGCCTATCATGCTAGCTCTTTAAACACATAAGGTATTCATATACTTTACATTAGGCATACTTATGAGTATTCACATTTCATACATGTAACTATTACAGTTATCAGTTGAAAACATGCTTCGTTTACGCTAAATTTTAATCATGACATCTAGCATGGTATGTATACATGCATGACGTTCATGAAGTAAATAGTATTATCCAATACGTTCATAAACTTCAGAATTTAAACTTCAAGTTAACATGTCAAGGTGTACGTTTAAAACTTGTATTCTCATTAGTAAAGCTCACTAATAAGGCCTAACATGCTCATGCTATCTAGATTCATATGTTAACATGTTTGACATGTATTTCAAGGTCATATAACATGCTCGAAAAATCAGAACCTAGAATCCTAATATAACATGTTAGAGTCCATGTTCAACGCTTGAGTTTTTGTTGGAAAGGTTCACTATTGAGGTTCATATGGTCAAGTTACATTATGAAGCTTAGATACGCAAGTTAACATTCATATCATGTGTTTCTAGGTCATACAAATATGTTTCAAAAGTCAGAATGTCAATATAAAGCTAACATATCAAAGTTCCTCTTTTCATAACTTTCAATTTTCTTCGAAATACTCAACTAAAATGACTAGCATGGATTACTATAACCTAGTACCCTTATTCCATATGTTATTGTGAGTTATATGCATATCCTAACAGTATAACATGCTCAATACATCAGAAGATATAAAAGAAATCATCAACAATTTCTGCAGTGGCGCGCGGCCGCGCCCAAATCGTACTAGGGAGACGCGCGGCCGCGCGGCTCCCGTTCCAGTCCAGAGAGCAGCTAGCCTCGGCAAACATTATCCCAAATCACAAAATTACTTCACGAAAACTTTTTTAAGCAGCCACATTATGGTTTAAACATGTTTATAAGTCTATATAACAACTAAGAACATGTCCTAATCCAATCTAGCATTAATGGTAATCAAAATCAAGAATTGGAAACTTTGACAGTAAACAAAATGATGAACCAAGAACGAAGGATTTATACCTCTGTAATGCAAAGTAAGCTTACTGAAATTGAAATCTCTCCCTCTGTGATTATCTTGCTATTAAACTCACAACACTCTCAATTCAATACTTAGACAAAATCTCAGCAAATGAAATGTGAAGAGAAGAGGCTTAATTTATAGAAATTATATTATCCGGACAATGCTTATACACTCCAATACAAACTAACGGATTGCCAAATTGCATGGAGGTTAAGAGATGGTAGGTAATTGGTTGGTAAATCTCATCATCAAAACCACTCCCCATTGATCTTGAGCCATCTAGATTGCTGAGTTTAAGGAGTAGAGAGTAGGCTAGCTTGGAGTTTTCTCGTGTGAGGAAATGTGACTATCAATATGGGACAAGGAAAAGCAATCTCAGCATTTTGCAAATCCCACATACTAAGGTTACATATATAAGTCTACTTAGGTTACAATGTAATGTCATAATGTATTTCCATGAATAAGTAACATTTCAATGTAGTAAATGTAGTTTGCACATATATAATCTATGTACATTTTATCTTACTGGTATAGTTCAATCGGATATTAACACATTACACTGTATCCTTTATTATTAAATTCTACTAATCAACAATTGTTTATCATATATTCATGATGTACTATTTTAACGTACACTCACATACAATTGTCACATAAGCATCATAATGTATTAATTAGTCATGATATATAGTTTCAATATGTACAATCATACAATATGGTTTAAATATACTAGCATGGTCATACATAAGTGTTTCTCTACATTATACACTATGGTTGTATTCCATATACTTTATATTATTAATTATTGCATGCTTGTACATAACAATCAATATAATCTTATTATATTAATAACTTTACTTATTTGTTTCATTATTCATAATGTCAAATAAATAAATTATCCACCTTAACAATTAATTAACAATAATATTAATTAATCCATTCCTCGTAATTATTAATAACACTTATTTAATAATCATAGGATTAATTATCACATGAATATAGATCTTATTATATTTATAAACACGTTACGTATTATTATTATATTATTTGCAATAATAATAATCCACACATCATTAATTATCATTAATAGTTTATAACAATTAATTAATATTCTACAATAACAATTAACAATTAATTAATTGTTCACTTAATAAATCATTCGTCAATTAATATATCTCATCACTGTGCCACACAAGGCTTTCACGAGTTTATCGCAACTCCATAATTTCTCAATTATTATAAATATTCAATTTAATAAAATTGAGTTAATCCTTCTTATAACACAAAATCATTTATATTAAATAAATTCTCATTTCCATTAATATATTTATTTAATAATATATAAAAATTCTCGGGTATTACACTGATTCCCATGATGGACAAACTCCAGTTTACAGATGTACCCTGCCAGTTTTTTTGTAAAATGTATATACACAGACCTTAAAACGGTTATCCGGATTTAAGGTCTCAATATAATGAAAAATGTCAATTGTCGTGTCAGCGTCCCTCCGATGGTTTTCATACCCATTAGGAGACCGACACTTGTATATTTCTGTGGTCGAGGATGCTTTGCAGCCCGATAAATCAACATTCACATGCAGACTTAAGGCTATAAAGATAAAGTTGGAAGTATAAACCTGTTTCAATTCCTATGTCAGCGTAAGGGTTTGATAAACCAGCTTTTAAAACATCATTTTCAAATCAATCAAAAGAAAAGCGTTTCAAGAAAATCAAATCAAATGCTTTTGCAAATCAAATCAAAGACTGATTTTAAAATCAAATCAAACCCTTCGTATATACGTTCAATGAAGCCTGTCAAAACTTTCAATCAATCAAACATAGGCCCAATTTTCAAATAGCATTCACTCACGCATTAACAATTTTAATGGAAATATTAAAAAGATGCGGTACCGTGTTTACACGGGAGTCGTGGGGTGCCTAACACCTTTCCCACACTTAACCAAGCCCCGAACTCAAAACTCTGATTTCAAAGATTAAGTTTCGACAATGTCCAGTAATTGGGCCTCTTTTCAAATCAAACTCGGTTGAGTTGGTACAACCATTTTCAAATCTACCAACTGGCGACTCTGTTAAAATGTTCAAATCGTCGACATGATACATGTTGTCCTCTTTCCTAAAAACCTTTCAAAACCTTTTTCCTAAATAAAAAGAATAATGGTAGAGAGAACTTTGGAAGATCGATTTGAGGAAACCCGGGTTATGAACTGACCCGCGGGATTCTTAAATTTTCCAACGTCGACAGGTGGCGACTCTGCTGGGGACAGTAGAGGGCTTAGGCCGCTTTCTAAATCTTTTCAAACATTTCCATTTCAAAATTATTGAATGCGTGAAATTCTGCGTCTCTATAGTCAATGGATAAGTGAATGCTGCGTATTTACATTGAATGAATGTGAATGAATGCTTTCTTGCTTCTTAGTGCTTCGCACCCAACTATTAGTACATGCATAAACGGTAAGGCACGATGTATATGAATGTATGTTGTGTGTCCCTCTCACAAGGAGGATAACTCGGTCGGTGTTAAGTAATGACTCTAGGGACGATTAAGTCTCTAGGGGTGCTTCATGAAAATAGACCACTCAGATTCGCTCTAGTTGAACAATCGGATTAACTTCCCTTATAGTAGATTGCGATGATCTGGGAGCCTTCATGCCGAAACAAAAGCCGCGAGAGTAACCTAAGATAGGTCAGCCTCTGATCAACCAAATTCGAAGGAAAGCTTCTTCATGCCTTTCTCTTTCAATTCTATGTCAAGTCTCCAATTACTGAGGAGCACAATGTAAATGACATAATGAAAGATTTACTTTCCTGTTAGATAATTATCCTGTCATCTTGCCATCAAAATAACTAACCTCGATTTTGCGGGATAAACACTAAAAAATACATTATGCATCCAACCCTTACCTTTCTCAGGAGATTGACAAACCTACATTTTGTTGTAGGTGTAAAAATTGGTCCGGTCACTAGATCTAAATCTAAAGCACCCAGTCCATCCACGGACATTGCTTTTAGTGCTCAACCTGAATCCACCCCTGTATCTAGGGAGGAGTTCGAAGGACTGAAAAATCAGATAGCCAAGTTAGCTGGCTTCTTACGAGAACAAAGCAAGGTCCTTAAAGAGAAAAAATCTCAAGCTCACACAGAACCAGGAACATCTGGTGGTAGCAGTGGCCATCAAGAGACTGGAAAAGTCGAAACTCAGATTTCTGGACCACAAAACCAGGACACAACTAATAAAACTCCAGAAATCATCCCCCTCGTCAAAGAATAGGAAATTGGTGACATTCTCAAGAAAGTGCAACAAATAGAAGAAACTCTTCGGTCAATCAAAGGAACCGGGACGTTTGGCAGTGTCACTTACTCTGATCTATGCATATTCCCCGGGGAATGATATCCCAAGAAATTTCAAGTCCCTGATTTTGAGAAATATGACGGAATGGGGGATCCTTACACACACCTGAAAGTCTTCATCGGAGAACTCGGATCCTATGCTGAGGATGAGAAGCTTCGAATGCAACTATTTAAGAAGAGTTTAACCTGAGAAGCCAGAGCTTGGTATACCCGCTTGGACAACTCCAAAATTTATAGTTGGGAAGAACTGGCCCATGCATTCCTTAGCCAGTACAGTTTTCAATCACAGCTGGCTCCAGACATATATCAAATAACCAAAATCAAGAAAAAGAACACTAAATCATTCAGAGAATATGCCCAGCGATGGAGACGGGTAGCAGCACAAGTCACCCCAACCATGACTGAATCTGAAATAATCATGACCTTCATCGATATCCAAGAAGCGCCTTATTATGAGAGGGTCCTAGCAGGAATAGGAAAACCATTCTCTGAAATGATTAAGCATGGCGAGATGGTAGAAATGGGACTCAAATCAGGGAAGATAAAAGATCTAACTGCCCTCGAAGCTGTCGCCAAACATATCCAATCCAAAAATTATAGGAGAAATCCCCGGAGGGTCCATAAAAAGAAAGACAAAAAAGTCTCCTTGGTCTCACAAGGACACAATTCAAGGGGCGAGTCAAACCACATGCCCATTCAAAGGAGGAACTATACCCCTCTCCAAGCATCAGCACAGCCTGCAAACCCTCAATTCTAGAAAAACATGGAAGTCAGGCGCCGAAGAAATTTCACCCCACTAAGGGATTCCCTCGAGAATGTGTTCAAACTTCTGAGAGCTCAGAAGAAGATTGTTCAACTCCTTCCACTAACCAACACTAAAGGAAAGAACTTTGATCCTAATGAGAAATGTGCTTATAATTCTGGATCTCCAGGCCATGATACTCAAGACTGTTGGTCTCTTAAGCACAAAATTCAAGACTTGATTGACATCGGAGAAATTGTGGTAACAAAGCCTGACCAACTCTATGTCAAAGACAATCCTCTCCCACAGCACAAAGAGGAAAATGTTAACATGATCAGTGCCTCAAATGGAGAAGGATCTAAGTACCTCCGCTATGTTGGGGAACCAAGTCAATCCAATCTCAGTAGCCCAGAGAGTTGGTAAACTTTTGAGAAGCGATTCCTGATGGAGCAAGAAATTAAGTCTCTCAAAGAACAAATCGAGCAGTTGGTTGAACTGGTGGTCTACCAGCATTAACTCACCAGGAAGATGCTGAAGCAAATTTATCAATTCATTGACAGTCATTCTACTCCGACGAAAATCAATTCCATTCCCAATAAGGATCATTGCCAGTTGCACGAACAACCAATGGTAAAAAATGAGTATACCCAAGAAGGTAGAAAATTCTTATTTCAAAGGAATTTCACCAATCTGAACCAGCCAATGGAAGAAATCCTCGAAATAATGATCAACGAGGGGATGGTTGCATATCTATTATCGCCATTAAACCTTCAATCCATAAAATTAAAACCTGACCAAATATGTCAGTATCATTCTAACTATCCCGGGTATGATACGAAAGAAAGCTGGGCACTTCGTAACCTAATTCAAGACCTGATTGAGAAAGGTGACCTAATCAGAGGAGATCAAATCCTAGACTTGGCAGATAAAGATAGCCTCTAGATCCCCAATGCATGGTACCAGGACACAGTGGCTATCGTATCTTGCGATAAGGAATCAATCCTCACACCCCTGGTACTGACAGGGAAAGGGGTCCAAGAAGTCCAAAATCCTATGAAGGTGTTTGCACCTCAACCTCTAATTTTTCCCTTCAGACCTCAATATCCAATCATCAGTCTGAAGAAGGTCCCATGGAACTACAGGGACATTGAAAGCTCTACTTCAAACAATATTTCCATCCTATCAAAGGATAATCCATTATACCTGCCTCATCGTTTGATTAAACCAGTTACCAAAGCAAAAGAAAAGGTGGCTGAAGAAAGGAACACAGAGTTCCTCAACAAAATGGGACATGATGAAATCAAGGTAGTACAAAGCTTGAAAGATGCCCCCAAGCAAGTGTCTATCCTCGATCTGGTCTTATCATCAGAATACCATCGTCACATTCTAGTGAAGGTACTAGAAGAAGCCCATCTGCCACACACGGTAGACACAAAAAAATTCCGTCATGTGATAGAACACATCTTCAACAGCAATGTGTTTTCCTTCATAGACGATGATATCCCTGCAGAGAGAAGGGGCCACCACAAGTCCTGCATATAGCTTTAATATCCTCCGAATACGTTATCGGAGGAGTACTTATTGACAGAGGATCTTCCCTCAACATTTGTACATACAACACGTTGGAAAGAATGAAGATCAATTCGAACCGGATCAAAACCAGTCATATGGTCATCCGGGCTTTCGATGGATCTCGCCGCCAGGCTATGGGGGAAATCGAGCTTCCTTTGGAAATTGGTCCACACACTTTCTACGTATCCTTCCAGGTGCTCAACATCGCCACTGGATACAACTTGCTGTTAGGTAGACCATGGATCCACATGGCAGGAGCAGTGCCATCCACCCTTCATCAGCAACTCAAGTACATCATTAACGGCAGCCTCATCATGGTCAATGCGAAGCCAGGATACCTTACCAACATACATGGGGACATGCTAGTGATTAGCCTGGACGCGGGGATTGAGCCTGCAAGTTTTCAAGATTTCGAGGTGAGCGATACTCAATATCTACCAATCGGGGCACCAGCCCTAAAATCTAAAGTGTCCACTGAAGTAATGACCGTAGGCCAAGAGATGGTATCTTTGGGTTTCCAACCTGGAGAAGGGTTGGGAAAAGATAAGCAAGGTATCAAGATGCCAGTAAAAATCCCAAGTCAGATGGGAAAAGCAGGATTGGGATATTCATCCGGGTCAAACCACCGGAATCCACACAAATATCCCAAGGCCCAAGCCTCTATAATTCTACTCCCAAACCTCACAAATGCCGAATGGGTGAAAGCTACGAGGAAGATCCCTAAGATGGTATCATCCATACTATTTCCTCCAATCATACCTGTCCATGAAAGAAAAGCCCTCAAGCCTGAGGCAAACAGCAATAATGGAAAAGAAAAGATCCTGTATGAAGGACGAGACCCATTCGCTAACATAAGAATCATTCTCAACTACGAGGGTATAAATGACGAACTCCCCGACAGTGATGATGACCATGTCCAAATTCCTCACATCAAGAAGAGGAACAATCCATAAAAAAGCCTTGGCCTTATTCTCAAGGACGTCTCAGTCATCCAGGACAAGGTGGACGAGCACAATTCCTCGATTCTCCCAATTAATGACAATCTGACACTAGACAACTGGAGCAATGTCCCTTGCCTAAGTCAAAAAGGGTAAAGGAGCAGAGAGTACATCTGCCCTTAATCATGCTTTTATTTACTGCTTACTTTTAATTGCATAGTTGGAGCAGTAACTTTTGTCATGCTTTGCAAATGTCGTGTGTTTAAGTAGTTACATATATTAATGAAAGCATTTTTGTTTTCAGGACCCAAGCATTGGACGTGTGTGTCTCTGCTGATGAGATGCCAACCTGTCAAGATGACTCCGACTTGGATGTAGAATAAAACTTTGACTTGATGGATATTGATCAAGAGGAGGAAGATGACTATGTGGTGCCAGAGGATATCAAGGAATGGGTCAAAGACAAACCCAAACCAAACCTCGACAAAACCTCCACCATCAACATAGGAACCTCCAAAAATATCAAAGAAATCCAAATAGGTTTAGACCTCACACCAAATCAAAAAGCTGACCTGATCAAACTCCTAACACAATACCAGGATGTGTTTGCAAGGTCACATGAAGACATGATTGGTCTATCCATAGACATTGTCATCCATCAAATGCCCATCAAAGAAGGGTTCAAACCAGTCAAACAAAAACTCAGGCGATTAAAACCTGAGTGGAGTCTCAAAGTCAAAGAAGAAGTCGTTAAGCAATTCAAAGTCGGGATCATCATGGTATCAACCTACCCCGAATGGCTATCAAACATAGTCCCTGTACCTAAACCGGGAGGGAAGGTACGAGTATGCGTAGATTACCGGGATTTGAACAAAGCATGCCTCAAGGACAACTTCCCAGTACCTTTCATCCAATTCTAATCGACAATACTGCGCAATATGGCATGTATTCATTCGTGGATTGCTTTGCTGGTTACCATCAAATCATGGTTGCTGAGGAAGACAGGGAGAAAATAGCCTTTATCACTCCCTGGGGAACTTTCTACTACCTACGACTATCCTTTGGCCTCATCAATGCCAGAGCAACGTATCAGCGAGCCATGATGGCCCTCTTTCATGATATGATGCAAAAAGAAATAGAAGTCTATGTTGATGACATCATCATTAAATCCTGGAGGGAGGAGGATCACATAGACCATCTCAGGAAGCTGTTCAACAGGTTACGTAAGTACAACCTCAAGCTAAATCCCGCCAAATGTGCTTTGGCGTCAGAGCAGGCAAACTGTTAGGATTCCTGGTGAGCAATCGGAGCATTGAACTCGACCCCGCCAAAATCAAAGCCATTGCTGAGATGCCCGTACCTCGCACAGAGAAGAAGATACGTGGATTCCTGGGAAGGATCAACTTCATAAGCAGATTCATTTCCCATCTCACAGCAACCTGTGAGCCCATCTTCAAGCTGTTAAGGAAGAATTCCTCCACCACGTGGAATGAGGATTGTCAACAAGCCTTCCTTGCCATCAAGAAACAGCTAACTAAAGCTCCTGTTCTGATACCCCCAAGAGAGGAGTCCCTTTGTTTATGTACCTGTCCGTCAATGCCAATGCAATGGGCTGCTTGTTAGGACAGAAGGATGATAGTAGCAAGGAAATAGCCATCTACTACATCAGTAAAAGATTCAATAATGGGGAACAGAAATACACCCTGATCGAAAAGACATGCTGTGCATTAGCATGTGCCACTGTGAGGTTTCAACACTATTTGCATGGGCACACGACCTACTTTATATCTCGCATGGATCCGCTCAAATATGTATTCAACAAACCAATGCTGAATTGCCTACTGTCCAAATGGCAGTTGATCCTATAGAAATTCGACATTGCCTACGTGACTCAGAAGTCAATCAAGGGTCAAGGCATTGCAGATCAGTTAGCAGAAGCACCTTCAGGAGGGTTCGAGCCCTTGGAGACCTATTTCCCA
The DNA here is from genome assembly GCA_020205555.1 of Panax stipuleanatus. Lineage (NCBI taxonomy): Eukaryota > Viridiplantae > Streptophyta > Magnoliopsida > Apiales > Araliaceae > Panax > Panax stipuleanatus. Next base: position 91,923,565 of record CM035126.1, on the reverse strand, counting down.
GATGATGGGATCATGACAATTAAACAACTCCAGTCTTAGAATATAGTCCAACCATGGAAAATGTATTTCAACGGAGCGGTAAACATGGAAGGTGATGGAGCTGGGGCAGTCCTCATCTCTGGTACAGGTGATCAATATCCTATGGCTACCAAACTTTAACTTGGCAACACCAACAACACAGCCGAGTATGAAGGCTGTATCATGGGGTTGAAGCTAGCCCAATCCATGTCTATCAAACACTTATTTGTCTTCGGAGATTCCGAGCTAGTTATCAGATAGACTACAGGCGCGTATCTCACCAAAGAACTGCATTTGCTGCCCTACCATCGGCAAGTCCTCAAAATATCTCGGGAATTCGAAGCAATAACTTTCGTTCACATTCCTCGGGGTCGGAATGACTTCGCTGATGCATTACTAACGTTGGCTTCATTAATTCGCATGTCCGATAGGAGTGGATTTCCCAACATTCAGTTCATAATTCAGAAAGCCCCGACATATGGGAAGTATGTGGGAGAAATATCAGATGAAATACCACCTATCAAGCAGCCTTGGTTTCAAGACATTAAGGAATATCTCTGTGATGGATCCACACCCGCTGGTGCAAGCCAATTAAAGCAGAAATAGATTCTCAGAATGGGCATGAAGTTTTATCTGAGCGGAGATGCACTGTATAAAAGGGTGCTGGAATAGGCCTGTTAAGATGCCTCGACAATGAGCAAGCCCAAAGACTAATGGATGAAGTTTATGGCGGAGTCTATGGTCCACACATGAGCGGCCATCTGCTGGCCAAGAAGATAATCAGAATAGAACATTACTGGATCTCGCTCAAAGCTGATTACGATGCTCACATCAAGAGATGCTTTTAATGCCAAATATATGGAAATGCCATTCATGCTTCTCCAAATGAGCTGCATAACATGAGTTCACCATGGCCTTTTTTATGTGGGGAATGGACGCAATAGGTCCAGTGGAACCCAAAGCCAGTAACGGTCATCGATTCATCTTCACTAAGAACGATTACTTCACCAAGCAGCCTCTTTTCCCAAAGTCACAAAAGAGATCATCATCAGTTTCATCAAAAACAATGTCGTCTGTCGATATGGACAACCGGAGGTGATCGTATCAGACAACGCTAAGAACCTGAACAATCAAATGATGATGGATCTGTGAAGTAAGTTCCACATCAAGCATCTCAATTCCATCATCTATCGGCCCAAGATGAACGGCGCTGTCGAAGCGGCCAACAAAAACATCAAAAAAATCATGCAGAAAATGTCCGTCAATCACAAGGACTGGCCTGACCTGCTACCTCTCACCCTGCTAGCATACAGGACGTCAGTGCGCACCTCTATTGGGGCTACCTCCTACTCGTTGGTCTATGGCATGGAAGCAGTCCTTCCAATAGAAGTAGAGATGAAATCTTTGCGAGTATTGATAGATGCTCAAATAGATAAAGATCAATGGTTGCAAGACCGATATCATCAACTGTCTATGATAGATGAAAAGAGAGCTACGTCCATTTTCCACGAACAGTTATACCAGCAAAGGATCGCCAGATCCTACAACAAAAAGGTCCGAAGTAGGCAATTCAAAGAAAATGACTTGGTGCTAAAGAAAATCCTGGTTAATCAGAATGAAGCCAAAGGAAAATTCACCCCAAATTGGGAAGGCCCTTTCATTGTCAAAGAAGTGTTGACTGGGGGCGCTATCAAACTTCAAGAGATGGATGGGAACGAATTTCCCTAACTCATCAATTCAAACACCTTGAAAAGGTACTACGTCTGAGACACATGCATACCCGCATCCGGGTCCTACAAATTAAATCAGGTTCAGTTTTTCACTAGAAAGCCGAAACTACGAATGACCTGATCTCCCTCAACCCGGGAGTACGTAGGCAGCAATTTCTGGTGCGGTCAAACTAAGAAAAAAATCCAAAAATAAAAAAACATCAAACCATATCGGCGTAGCCGGAACTACGAATAACCCGATCTCTCTCAACCCGGGAGTACGTAGGCAACCATTTCGGTGCGGTCAAACAAAATAAAAACACAAAAACTCATCAAACCAGACTCAAAATCCAAGATAAATTCTTTTCAAACCTTTCCAACTACAAAGCCAGAACTACGAATGACCTGATCTCCCTCGACCCGGGAGTACGTAGGCAGCCATCTACGGCGCGATTTGACCTTCAAGAAAAAATAAAAGACCAGTTCCAAGACAAAGGCAAATGAAAGCTAAATTCTATCAAACTACATTGGTCAATAGACCCATCTGAGATACTCCCTGACATCTCAACTGTCAGTCCATCAAGGAGGAGCTCAAGATACATCAATAACTGCGAGTTATGAAAGAAGTGGTAATCACTCAGCAATGACAATACATCTCCAGTCAGGAAAGTGCATCAAAAATATATTTCTCTGATATATAAAAACTGCTTTATATACATAATGCCCTGTACATGACAAAAATGGCTGATCTAGTCTGTGCAGGAAAAATAAAGCTAGTCTATGGACCCAGGGACAAGCGGGTCAGCAATACCAGCATGGCATCTCTCTCGAAAGATGGCGGAGTAGCCGTAAGTGCAGTCCACTCAGCCTCCATACGGCCCAGAACATCCACAGTCATCTACAAGGTGGCATTGTGGTCATTAATATAAGCATTCATCTCGGTGATCAAACCATGAGTGTAAGATCGAAGAGCAGTACTATAAGCAATGTGGAAATCACGGGAAGCTATAGCCTCATCCCTCTCCGCAAAAGCTGCGTCTCGAGCAATCAAAGTCTCCTCGATCTCAACATATGCTGCATTTTTAGCCGAACGAACCTTGTCTCGTTCTACAACTGCAGTATCCAAAGCAGAGCAGAGCTCTCCCGCTCAATCAATCCAGCATCAAAAGTAGCCCTGAGACCATCGCTCTCAGCAAAAGCTAAATCTCTGCCAGACAAGGCAGCCAACATCTGTGCTCTAGACGAGTCTCGCTCAAAGGTCATCCTGAATAGTGAGTCTGCTAAAGCCGGATCTGTCCCCACAGGAATGGTCGGGGAATCACTAACTAGAGCAGCGGTCAAACCCGTGAACAGCTCATCCTCGGTAGATAAATCTGGATCCTCCATGGGCTCCTCCTCGTCAAAGCCCACACGAGGAGATGAAGAAGCCTCTGCTACAACTCCTGTCTCTGCCTCCAACTATTCAGAATACTCCAGAGAACAGTCCGAATGGCTACTGGAGAAATTAGCCCTCTCCTGATGGGTCCAACACTCATATACTCTAACCAAGTTAGCGGATGACATGGAAGATGTCGACATCCTCTGATCAGCGGAACCCTCGAAATGGTGCAAACTCTGCAGCTGATCAAACTGACACATGACTGCCAAAGGATGATAGGTAGTCACTCCTCTCAAACCCACTAGGGGAAAATAATCCAGGCCAGATGCATGAGTGATAAAGCTATATGGGGATGCTAGCCCTGAGCATGGTAAGATCACAAATGGATGCTCAATATCGGACAGAAATGTTAACCAAGACTCTGCAGGCTGAAAAGAGAAAGCTCTGGATATCTCGTGAGTAAAGCAAAAACCCCTAGGCCTGAAGGATCCAATCGGTCGTATATGGGACATCAGCCATATAAACAGCAAGACCGAGCTGCCCCTAAAAAACCCCTCAGGATGGGTACTATAATACGTGGTAGATCTAAAAGTCTCAGCCAATATCATCGGGATGATGGTGCTACCCTGTCTAAGGGCTCTAACCACTACTACCAATTCCACATCTAGATGATCCAATCGCAACGGCATATAGACATATGCCACAACACACATTAGCAGGATGTCTATCCTGGCCACATGCCATGCCTCTACTGAATAAATAAAATCTCTAACGTGGCGACTATAGCTGTCAAGCTCACCCAAGCGCTCAATCAAGAAGTCCATAGAGATTACGTGCCCCAAAATGATCTCATCCATAACTACACTCTGACAGAGATCGGACTGCCTGATAAACGGCCTCCTCATATCACTGATCGCCATCCGAGTGCACGGAAACTCTAAATCCAGGCTAGTAAATCTTTGATACTCCTCCAGAGTTGGCGTCAGCTCACGCAGCCCAAAGCAAAACACCTGCCTCTCGGTAATCCAGCAGGGTAAAAGACCTTCAGCAAATTCGACCGGAACTTGAAAATTCGTAAGGGCCAATGAATGCCCCAACATCTGGTCCACTGTCCCCCTAGCAGGAAAGGGCACACTATCATACTAGGACCTCAATGATGCCGCCACCGCAGATGATGGTAAATGCTCAATACCGCTAACTTCATACGACGTCATCTGTAGACCGTACCCCAAGACCGTCCAGAGTTCAAGTCAAAACACAGCTGTCTAAATGCATACACATGACATAATACATGCATGATGACAATAATATAAACATGATGCAGAAGATAAGATATGGAAGGAATATCTACAACAAGCTATCTACTGCATACAACATCCCTGTATCCAGTTACAAAGTGAAAGGAAGAATACAGGGAAAATGGGGCACCACCACCCAACTGCTACAGTGGTCTATCAAAATGATGGCACAAGTGCCGAATAGCCAAAACAGTGGCTGACCAAAAAGGATAGCTCCAATAGCTATCAGAGGAAGTCATAGACATTAGTGTCAAATCAATCAACCTGTTCCATCTCCTCTATCGGCACAAAGCGGCTAGGATCAGGCATATCTGGGCGATATAAGGGAGGATCTGCCCCTGTATAGTTGCTGCTAAATGGACCTGAAGAGGGACCTGCTCCTGAGCTGGATGGATCAAAAGAAGATGCCTCTGATGGATCTCGGCCAAGGTGCCTGATAAAGAAACGAGCCTGCTCCAACTCCCTGGTCAGATCTGTTATCTGGTCTGCATGAGTTGGCTCTCTAAGGCAAGCTATCCAATTCGTCATCATCACGGATCCTGGCACCGTGTCTGCCATAAACTGGGTAGCCCGAGTCTGAGCTCCAACAGTACGAGAGCTCCACCATCGGCCAAATGCCTCCTGGCTGTACGGACCCTCTGATAGGGTAAAGCCATCAATGCCCTCCAAAGGGATGTTAGTCAAAGGCATAGTTATTGGCCAATGATGCCAAGCTGGAGGATTAATGGGAATGCGGATCTCTCCCATGATGCTCCTAATAGCACGCTCTCCAAGATAGAGCTCCCAGCCTCCCGCCGTCAACAACGGTACACTGAGGGTCGATAAGTCAAACTCCCGGCCAGTAGGGACTCCTCCCTCAAATTCGACGGTCAAGTGCTCGGATGTGTACGGCGTCCAGGTGATCCAATCCGCCGTCAAAAGCTCCAACTGTAGATGGGCATGAGTGAATCCCTCAGCAACAGGGACCTCCGTCAAAGTGGAGTGGTGCCATCTCCGTCCTCGAGGATAGGTCTCCAGACCTAAAGTAGTAGCGGGCCGTAGGCAAGGAAGCCTCTCAAATGCCCAAAGCTGATCATGTAAATATTAAAAGTCCTCAGTGATAAAGACTGACAAAAATGCTGAAATCAAACAGGTACAAAAAGATATACTCACCAGCAGGAATGGGTAAAATCCTAACCAAGCCTCTGTCATACCCTCCGAAAGTATGTGCATGCCCCAAAGAAAATAGGCAAAGGCATAGGAGCCCTGATCATAGTCACTAAGGTACTCTACATGTCGAGTGGTGCTGATTAAAGCAAAGGACACAGTAGACGAGTTGTCCGCCATGAAACAACCCCTGATGATCGACAATAACAATCGCCTCAGAATGCGATCTGTAGCCCTCTGGTCATCAGGCAGAGGCAACTGCAAAGTCCTATCTGGGGCATCTATACTCAAGGGACCAGATCGAACTGCCCGACCCTTGAATGCTGTCTTCGGGACTCCTAGTAGGGACCGAACAATAGCAGGCTAAATGTCGGTCATGACAGGCACTGACTCGCCCTCGAACTCAATGCCAGTGATAAATCTCCAGTCCATAAGAGTCAACATCACCTCGCAATCTAGCAAATGAAGGGACTATGTCTAGTGAAATCAGTGCTCAGACAAAGCCCTCATATACCCCTAGGGGCAACGGCGTGGAAGGATGGAGAAAAAGGCCTAAAATCCCCAGCCATCTACATTCTCCTTGTAATCTTCATGTAAAGTGTGATACAGGGAATGCACGCTAAACCAGTTCCCTCGAGGCTGTATAAAGTCGGGAACCTGCATCAAAAACCAACCAAGTCAAAAACCTGAGCCCCAAAAATGGTAAGAAGGAAGAAAAGAATCCAGAGAGAAGAAAGACTTCCAGTCACCTCATTGGCGTGAAGATATCTCGAAGGATGGTGACTCAAGTCGCCTAGTAGCTCCTGAGTAGGCATAGCAATGCCTGGGACCTCAGCACG